>JARFJB010000002.1:4020000-4415000 GCA_036346205.1 Vesta saturnalis
TCAAAATATAGGGATGCGTACTATACATATTTTAAGGATCTACCGAAATGTTAATAACACCTTGAATTATTATTTATAATTTCATTTTTAAATGTGAATTAATTTTAATTAAATTTTCAATCTCTCATTCCAATTCATTTAAAAACCTCTGTGAGTGTTTATAATATACCTTGTCTGTCTGATTGATATCTGGCTAGTGCGTTAAATTAAATTGTAGCTAATTGATTCTATTTCAAGCGAAAGTGCTTATTAGTAAATTCCATTTTAGAAAAAAAAATTTATTACAATTTATAATTCGTTCAATTCTTTATCGGTATCGAGATATTCTAACACATTGAAACATTTGGGCTAGGTAAATGGGGCGTTTGCTATTAAAACTGAATACTCATAAGTTTTAAGTAATTGAATCCTTTTGAAGACAAAATAATTACTAATATTACAAATTTTACATATAGTTTTAGTTGTATACAGGGTAATTTTTTTTAACTCCTAAAAACATTAGAGTTGAAATTTGGTACACGGCCATAGTTTTTGACGATCTATCTTTCACAATTATTTTCATTACAATGGCACTTCCGGTAATACCGGAAGTGACCAACGATATATTCTTGTTACCGGCATCAGGTTCCTTGTTCAATTTACTACATTTTCTGTCTAGCGTATGTTTATTTAGTTGCCATGGCTATGGAGATATAACAACTTTTATGGAAATATTACTACTTGCAAGGATTATTTAGAAAAATCATAACTTTTGAACCATTAATTATACTGCAATAAATAAAAAACCCATTAATTGTACCGGTTGGCCAGATAAGAATGCAAACTGCTGTTTCTCGGAAACTATTCGTCATAGAGAGGTAAAAAATTTTATACTAAAGTGGTCAATAAAAGACCGTGGAAAATAATTTCAAATTTGCAAGATGACCGCCAAGGGGCGTAACCCCCATCCTAAAAGTTTAAAGTGATTGTTTACTGATATCCACCTAGTAAATATACCAAAAAATTATACGCTTTTTAAAGCTCAGCTTTATTCGGGTAATTTTTGTTTGACGTATCTATTAAAATAAAGTAGTGGAGGGTGATTCAGTGATTTTTTAAATAAACAGCTGTAACTCCTAAACGACTGAACTGATTTTAATAAACTTAGTCTCGTTGGAAAGAACATTTATTGCTCCATCAAATCCATCTTACCTATAATATGTCTAATTTTTAGTGATGCCGCTAGAGCGCATTTTTTGATATAATATCAGAAAAATTGCAAAATTCCCAAAAAAATTAAATGCAACAGTATGACTTTTTTTTTCATAATAATGAAATGCAATCATCCCTGAATAGGTTAGTGAAAACCGCATCTCCATACCTTAGTCCTACCCTAAAATATCGAAGAAATAAGATTTAGTTATTATAAAATTTGAAAAAGTCGATATTGTCTTTTTTCAAGAAGGAAAAATTTCATAATTTTATAATTTTTAGATAATAAAAATTTTCATAATTTCAAAAATAAAAAAAAAACAAGTAGGGGCATAATAATCAATGCATAGAATATGCAAGTGCTGAGTAGGCAGAATATTAGGAGTAGGCCATTGAGAAAAAACAAATACCTAAAATCAAATTGTAAACAATATTAAAATTTGACAGACAGTGTAATTTATGTTTGTTGCATAAGTAAGTCCTTAAAACTACCTATAATGTCTTTTACAAATGATGAAGCTGTTGATATGATTGCGGTTATTTTGAATGTCTTTAAAATGCGGTATTGGCTAAGAGAGTATACTCAGCTCGATATCCAGATCAGCGTTTACGCGATGCGAGAATTTTTCCGCAAAATTTGCGTAATACTGGAAGCTTTCGATCAAAGTTGCGAAGAGACTCGGCTAGAAGAACGGAACACAATATTGTTAATGTCTTAGCATACGCGTCATTGAATCCCCACGTTAGTACGAGAGCAATGTCTCTCGCGTTGGATATGTCACGAACTACTATTCAAAACATTTTAAAGGATCATAGGTAAGTTCTTATGTCACTGAAAATACTACTTTACATGTTTCACAATGTGTTTGTAATTTCAAATTTGTAGAATGCACCCGTATCATATGGTTTTACATCAAGCCTTACATGACGAAGACTTTGACCGACGGATAGATTATTGTCATTGGATGTTGGGCATGATCAGGGGAAAATAGAGGATTTTTATCCGAAATTCTTTGGACGGATGAGGCCACTTTTAAAAGTGATGGAAACGTTAATTTGCATAATATGCATTATTGGCCTGACACCAATCCTCACTGGTTGCACGAGGTCCAACATCAAGGTCGTTGGAGTGTTAATCTGTGGTGTGGCACCCTGGACGGAACTATTATAGGTCCCTATTTCTTTGATAAAACCACTAAATGGTGCCGTGTTTCTTGATTTTCTGTAAACCAAGTGCCTATTTTATTAGAAGATGTACCCTTTGCAATTACGGCAAAATATGTTTTTACAACTAGATGGTTGCCCAGCATATTTTTCAATAAATGTGCGAGAACACTTAAATTTAATATATCACCAGAGGTGGATTGGACGAGGAAGTCTATTTCCATGGCCACCCCAATCCCCAGACTTAACCTGTTTTGACTTTTATCTATGGGATCGGTTAAAAGATATTTTTTACGAAACTCCACCAACAACGAAAGGCGACATGAAAGTACGAATTCGGGAGGCCATTCGTAATCTGCCAATAGAAGCTGCTGTAATGTCCACGCATGAGCGGCTCCAACAATGCATCGAGGTCGATGGGAGACAATTCAAGCATTTAAGTAGGTATTAAGTAGGTACTTGATACCTACTTAACGCCTACTTAAGTAGGCATTATTGCACAATAGGTCCTTTTTAGGGCCATAAATATAATTAATAAAAAGAATTCCGCAAATTTGGAATAATACCCTTCAAAAATATTTAATTTTTGAAATTATGAAAACTTTTATTATTTAAAAATTATAAAATGAAATTTTCCATTGAATCTTGAAAAAGATAAATAAATAAGAATAAATATCGGTGTAATATCGACTTTTTCAAATTTTATAACTAAATTTTCTTTCTTCGATATTTTAGGGTATGAATAAGATATCGAGATGCGGTTTTCACTAATTAAATTTTAATTTTTCAACTTTGACAAAATTGTTTACAACATCTTTAACAATTTTTACAAATATTACTACTGACGAAGATAACTGTAAGTGTTATCGAAACGTTTAGGTGAAAGTTTACATTTTCAAATAAATAACATATTCATATTCAAATAAGAATAACATGTTAATTGTCTTTCCATATGACTCATGTTATGATATATGGTTCAATTTCATGTTGAAGTAAGCGTGGTGAATGACACTATTCAAGATGGAGTACGTGTAGTATCTTAGTGTTATCTTAAAGAAAGTTTGAGTCAGGATACCTTTTGTTTTTATGTCATTAAATATGGAAACCGGACACATTACACTCGCTGTTTAGTTATGCCCGCTTTATTAGCTACAACATGTCTGTGTTGGTTGCTTTGGGTCGAGGTTACATTACGTTTACCTTTATACTATTGAACAGTGTTGGAAATTACCTCATCTTCATATTGATATTATGCCTAAATCGTATTGTCAAGAAATAAAGTTTTCGACATAGTATAACGTTGTCCAGATTCAATATTTGTAGATTTCGGTTCCGTTATTATTACTTGTGTTCCAATGTCAAAATTTGAATCTGGAAATGAGATACGATCTGATTATGGAAATTTCATTTTGAATCTCATTAATCTCTTATGAGATTTAGCAGGTGCAATGGTCAGGTTGGTGTTGGTGTTATCAGGTTGTGCAGTTTGAGCTTTTGTTATCCAAACATAAGAGATTAGTTTCGTATACCATTATTTTCAAGTATTACAATTGGCGTTCACTTAGGAATTACATTTAATGTAAGTATGTATGTATGTCAAAAAGAAACAAAGAGAATTTGCCAGTCAACGAACTAGATAGTGCACGTGTACTTTTTTCCTATTTCGCGCATTTTTTTAGTTGGCGTTTGGCCGATCCATGTGGGTAATTACGTTTCGTTATTAACAAAACACTATCTCGTCTCTACCAGAACCAGCAGCTATGTAGACCGAGTTTGCATCCCCACCCCATAGTCATTTAAAATAGGGTCAATATTAACCCATTGGTTTTTAATGTTTAAATGTATATAAATTATGAAGTACAGGGTCCGTTAGTGAAGAGGAAAAATTTAAAACTATTGTATCTGTGTAAGTTTTTATTTTATACATTAATGTTTTTTACAGTTTTCTGTTAAGTTAACTTGTCATTTTATTTTTAAAAACAATACTTGACAGGTGGGCACTATTACGATCTACGCATTCTTGTAGTCTTATTCGAAAATTTTACGTTACTCGCCGTAACATTTTTGGTGTAATACGTGCAACTTCTTGAATTTTTAGCTTTAGATTTTGTAAAGTTTGTGGTCGCTGAACGTACATCCCCAAAGAAAAATGTCGCATGTGGACAAATCAGGCGATCTAGCTGGCCAAACAATGTCTTTATGTTTGGATATGATATGGTTCGGAAAGAGTTCCCTTAAAGCAGCAATAGAGATACGAGCAGTATGACTGGTAGCACCGTCTTGCTGGAACCACGTAATTTCGGGAAACGAACTGCAGTAACGGTTGTAGCATTTTATCGTTCGTCCACAAAAAAGAATGACCCAATAAGACCAGCAGACGAAATTGCACACCATTCTGTCACCTTAGGGCTATGTAAGGGTTTCTCATGCAACTTAAGCGGGTTTTACGTGCTCCAATATCGACTATTCTGTTTATTTATTTATTTATATAATGGGCTTTATCTGACATAAACATATGGTGGATTAAGTTTTCTTCTCTATCGAAACCCTGCAACATGTCTTGACAAAATTCATGCGATAAACCAAATCAGTTTATTTTAATTCTTGGACAATTTGGATTTTATAGAGGTGAAAACTTAAATTCTTATGTAAAATTCGACGTATTGACGGTTCACTCGTATTCAATGCTAATGCATGTTTAGTCGTGAAACATGTTGGAATACGTGTTATCACAGTTCGAACTCTATCAATGTTTTCTGAGGTTCTAACACTTTGTGCTGCTCCTTTAAATTTATAGTAGATCCAGTTTCTACAAACTTTTGTACCCAGCAATCAATTGCGTGACTAGACGGTATTCGCCCATTGCGCGAAATTCTCACAGTTGTCGCGGAGTCACAATTTCTATGAAACGATTTAACACAGAAAGCCCGATAAGCACCTGATCACTTTACTACGTTTACTACATGGTGTTATATGGCTTACAATTTGTCATTCACTTCAGCGCCCTCACCCAAACGTCAAATGAATAACAGAATTTTTAAGTTTTCCCGCTTTACTGGCGGACCCTGTACATATAAGTGTGCAGTGCTAATTTAATATTTATTAAACTAAATTACTTATGATTAAAGAACTTATTCTTCTTTCTATGGAATCTGAAAAGTAAAAAATAATTTAAAACATGTAGTATAATTACTGTACTTATGTACCTTTAAGATGGCTCTCCATTGTAAGGTTAATTATGTATGTGCAGGATTTTGATAACATGTGTAACGTGTTTCGAGTGCAATTGAAGCGAGTTTGAATGAAAAGAATTTTTTTGTGAATATGAATAGTGTAGGTGGTGTAAATGATACGCCACTGGATTTTTAATGAAGCCATTGTTATCGTATGAAGGAATAGTTAGATGTTATAGAAAGATTTTCGTGTTAAAAGCGTGGGATTTGATTGAGAAATAATGTTTTGGGTAAATTTTTATTAATACGCCTCTGGTAGGACTACTGGTCTTTTGCTACCAGGTGTAGAGGAATTTGGTTAAATGAAACGGGTGTAGACTTACGAATGAATGAGTTTACCTTCTTTGTGATGTTATTTTAACATACAATAAGGGGTTCGTAGGCATATTTTTAATTGTACAAATTTTTGGTAATGTTGTGCAATATTGATAAATGGAATGCGTATATGTGTATGGAAAGGGACATTAGAATGTGATGTTTTCACGTAAATTGTGCAGAAATAAAACTCGCGCACATGCAAGATGTAAATGAAAAGTTGAGTTATGATCTGTAGAATATACCGAATGAATTTTCTAAATTCTCACGTAAAATAAAGATGGCGACGAGTGTTGTATAAGGGTAGCGTGATGTCCATGTTGGATATTGTGAGGCGAGAGTTGAGCCGCAGTGGAATGCTCAGTTGTGATAGGTGAATTTTAAGTTTAGCGCGAACTTATTGTGACGTATTGGCAATATGGCGAGCAGAAGGTATATAAGTGAGTGCCCAAATGAGAGAAGGGAGATTTAGATTTTGATAGTCAGAACCGACGGGCTAAAGTTAAGTAAAGATGGCGGGCGTTGAGAGGAACCATTAGAATGGGTTAGTGAGGTGTTGTTTATGCAATTGGAGTTTCTTAGTACGCATTTAAAGCGGCTACATTAACCCTTAAGGAGATCAATCGTTTAGACATTCATAAATAAACAAGTTTAATATACTGAGGAGTTGAAGAAAACCATCTTCAAGAAATTTTAAAAGTGCGAAAGCAGATTTGAACATAACATAGCAAATATTTTGTGATAGTGTTCAGTAGTAGAGCGCGTGATCCAAATTTATTATATAAAGAAAGCCTGGAGTGCCCAGTTAAGTAAACGAAACAGGAATTTGTAAAAGTTGGTAAAAACGTCTGTGAACATTATTGATTTTGTATGAGGTACATTTGTACAAGTGTTAATAATACCAGGTGGAGTGTACAAAGAAAATAAAGAGTTTTACTATTTACATGGAAGTAAACATTTTTCATTGTAATAAATGTTTGAAAGAGCAAACATTAAAGCCATAAGGTGATGTTATGGTATGCGGAAGAGTCCATACATCAAGTACGCGAGTGAAGTAACGATAGACTACGTTAATGATTACGGCTTACCTCTTGTGATTATGTGCATAGTGCATTTACAAAGCTAAAAAGGCTTGTTGGGAGAAGACCATATGGCCAACAATTTTTTTAACTCCACCGATAAAGGATTAATTACCTTATTAAGTAAGAACCAGATTTAAGTTTTATTGAAGCAAGATAAGTACGATTATCTTTTAAGTACATCCTTTATTGATGTGTTAATTACAGTTCTTTCAAGGTAAAAGGTAATCGGACTTGAGCTATTTTGTGTTTAGTATTAAGGATTTGTGATTCATTTAACCACGCTGTTGTAGAAATTTACATGCGAATTTGTCAATATAATATATCCATTGTTTAATTGATTTCGTTGTTTATTTATGTCAAATGTGATACATTTGTAGAATTTACTTAGCAGGTTACATTTATTTTTCGTTGTTGTTTATAACTGAATTTAATCTTTGTCTATTTGAAGTTTGATGATCGCCCTGAAGTTGCATAATAAGCCAGGTCAATTGCAAAATTTCATTTTAGCTTTGAAGTATTGAAGCCGAACACTATGAACAAAGTACTTATTTTTTTTTATTATCATTCCGCATAAATTACCGATTTGAGGTAATAAAGTTTGAATATATTAATGAATGTCTATATACGATATTACAGATAAAGTATTGATAAATTATAACAATTTTATTGACGGTACAAACACTAATCATTCTAACGTTGAATTATTCAGCAATTTACGAATAGTTTTTCTTTTAGATAACAATTCATTGTTAAACCGATTTCGTTTATTTTAATTAGATTTTTCTAAATTAGGAACAGTTATTTAATTCAAAGTTTTATAACAGAAATATAGAGTTGTAGATATACGAGGGACATTTTAAAAACTACTTAAGTTAACGTTTTATTTTTATGAATGGGAGTTTCTATTTATACAGGGTGTGTTCAGTAAGTTATAATGACCCGTGTATTATTAAATATTCTGAAGTTTTGAGTTGATTTGTTTGGGAGTGTGTTTGAGAAATTAGTGTATGAATTTACTGAGTAGGCTTCAATCCTGTCTTCCACAGTCAGATAGGATTAATTTACCATCTCGCTTAAGACGATTTGTTCTAGCAAAATTTAATATTCTGGTGGCGCCAAGAGAATTCTTTCCCGGACTGAACTGTATAAGTTGTAAATTTATGGTAAGTGTAAAGTGTGTGAGCTTGTTATTCAATCATTTTACTCCTTATCTCGACCCCGTCCATTTCCACTGCAGCTGGTTTGGCAACCCGCTTACTAATATAAGCGCACGCGACGCCTAGTGTGGATTGGACGTGTAACACCATCCTCTTCTTTTACACGTTTGTGTAAGTCCTTCGACGTATTTCAGTGTATTTGTTATGTTTATTACTAAAGCTCGGGAAGTATGCACTGAAAAAATCCTAAAATATGCATGCAAATATGCACCAAAAACAGCGAAAATAAGCACTAAAATATGCCTTTATGCATTTCAGTATACGTAATAAAACAACAAAATAAATACTCATTTTACCTTATATTTATATATTATTTATTGTAAGAACTACATATACAAAAAATATACAAAAAATAAGTATAGTAAATTATTTTAAAATTATTATTAATTTTATTAAATACATAAATAAAAGTTTACCTCAGTAGGATTTGAACCTACGACCTGTACTTTTAAGTACCGCGCTAATCAACTGCGCCATCAAGGTTCAAGCCCCAATCGATGTAAATTTTGTCTTTATGTATGTAGAACTTATTCGTTCATAACAAAAACTTATAATAATAAATTATTTTATTTATTTATTACTACTACTTTCAATAAAATTGAATATGTACACATTAAAATTCTTGAATCTCAATAGTTAATTTATTAATTATTTGGCTATTAAAAAAACAATTTAGAAGTTTAAAATTTTAAAAGATTGGATTGTAAGTTTTATTATAAAAATTTAATTTCACTTTTTATTAAATAGTTTAATATTTTGATTGAAAATATGGGAATTTAAAATGTATTTTTGAAAAGTAAAACAATTAGCCATAATAAGACTTACCTTTTTGTTGCAAACTGTGCAAAAAATATGGTTGTCATCAATGATTTTAAAATCGGTTTTAATATTAATCCACTTCTTGAGAAGAACAGATTTATTGGCACTTTGTTTTGGCATTTTCACAAACTTCTGATAAACACTTCAGTGAAGAAAATTGGAATAAAATTAAATAAGTTTTTTCTTCGAACCTTAAATTTAAATGGGACTGGCAGCAAATGATTCTATTAGCTAAAATCAATTAGATTTCCCTTCATAAAAATAATAAAAATTATGAAAATTCCTTTATTAAGCCTCCGGCAACAACCCATAATATTACTTTTACGGCGGCATCCGGCTTATCGCTTAGCAGGATGTACTTACTTTAACTGCTAACAAAGAAATAAGCGCAATTACATTTTTTTTTGCGATTTCATTCAAAAAATCGTTCAAAATATGCACTTTATATGCATTTTCATATTTCCTGAGCTCTATTTATTACAGATAAAGTTACTACACTTATTGCATCGATTAGAATACTTGTTATCATTGACACGACACAGTCCACAACGTGCTCTTTTACTTCTTTGATTTTTTTTATCTTCACATAATTTTCTTATTTCTCTTCCAGTCCTTTCAATAACTATAGTCTCTAACATTTGAAAATCTCGGACATTTTGTTCAACTTTTCTCTCGATATTTGTTTTGCGTTCTATATGAGCTTCTGCGCCAATTTGGATTTTTAATTGTCTATAAAATAGAAGCATGATAACATGAAACATCAATCAGATTATAAAATAATATAACAGACCATCTTCTCGAATTTCTTTTACAAGGATATTTTCGTACCAGTTTGTTCTATTGGACAAACTGGAAAATATTTGTAAAAAATTCTGAAGATGCTGTTAATTGAATCGATTATTCATCGACTCCACTTTTTGTCCCATTATATGCGAGAGTCATATTGGTTTGAACTTTTCACCTGTACCAACAATGATATGTTCATGATGAGTTGAGGAAAGTAAAATTACGGATATATGGTACATGGTTTTATATCCAAAAGTCTTTTAGGCAAGTCTTTTCCGCATTGTTCAACGTAATGTTAAATTTTATTTTAGGAGATCTTCTGCTAGTGTGAAATCAGTAAAAGTTGTTAAAGCCTGTCCGGTAGAACTGAACGGGTATCGGATTAACAAGGAGGATTGTCAATATATGGTTCTATTGTGCTTGAAACCGCCTTAATGCTTTGCTGTCTCGTACTTATTGTACGTGACAAAGAAAGATGGATATATTATGAATAATGCCTCTATTTCTGCCGAACAAAAGCGTTTGCAACTTTCACACATAATGACAAGGCAATAAGAATCAGATGCAGGTAGAATAGAAATTCAATAGGTATAATAAAATGCCAGTGGTTCTCAACACTGCTTTAACATTACATTTAAAATTTATGGAAGAATGCAAGTTTTATAATAAACATTTATAAAAGCCATTCATAATAATGAATATTCGATTAAGTATAGGTATTTCAATTTACATTTAGAAAGTTCATTGTATACCTAAGTATGGTAATGACGTTTTAGTGTACTCCAATTACAAAAGAATCCAAATAAATATGCAATACTGTAACAATAAGTAATTAATAATAGATTATTATACCATTTAGTAGGTACATATAGGTATAAATAAAACAACTGCAATATCTATATTATCATTATTCTTTGAGTAAGCGTTTATATAAACTAACCATTAATATAATGCCGAAAAGTTGAGTAAAGAAATTCGCGAATTAGTTTTAAATACAGTCGATTATTTTAAAGAAGAAAAGAAAATGGTGGTCCACTATTATCTACATTTTCTGTTCAACAAAGAACAGCAAACGCGTTAAAACTTTCGGTTTCGACGGTGGGGAAAATCTGTGCTTTAAAAAAATGGCGGCGAGTTGGAACCTCCAGTGAAAAACAGCGTGTCAAACTTTGCACTACAGATTTTCCAGAAAATGGAAAACAAACAATTCGTGCATTAATATACGAGATGTACGCGAAGAAGGAACACGTAACGTTAAATTCATTATTAAACTTCTTAAAATTGAGAACCGCGTATGAAATAGGAAAAACCAGTTTGGCTCTAGTGTTAAAAATATGGGCTTTAAATTCCAAAAACCAACAATAGACGCGGTTTGTTGAACAAAGCCACATTGTCGCCAAAAGAAACGTTTTTCTGAGAAGTATCTCAAAATCTTAACTCGAAAGTTCGAGACAGTTTGTTTTACAGACGAAACGTGGATATTTAGTAAAGGTAGTACGTCAAAATGTACTTGGCAAGATAACAGTGCAAAGAGTTTACATCAACCGAACAAATCATCAGATGGAAAACGATTTATTATCATTGAAGCAGGTAACAGAAACGGTTTTATCGACGGAAGTCAATTAATTTTCGGTACAAAAATAAATCATTAGATTATCACGATAATATGAACGCAGAATTGTTCGAAAATGGTTTGAGGAATCACTTTTACAAAATTAGAGGAACCATCAATAATTGTCCTTGACAATGCGAGTTATCATTCTCGAAAGGCAGAGAAGGCAGTCAAAGTTTCTTGGAAAAAGAAGAAATACAGCAATGGTTAACCGCTAAAAAATAGCGTGGGAAAATTTTATGACAAAGGCAGAGTTAGTGGAATTGGCCAAAAGAAACAAAGTAGACCAATGCGAAAAATATGTAATCGATGAGCTAGCTCTATCATATGGACATGAAGTTTTGCGCCTGCCCCGTATCATTGCCATTTCAATCCAATTGAGTTGGTATGGGGCATTACTAAGAACAAATACGACAAAAGTATCGTTGCGACATCCGGAAAGACGAAGATGTTCTTAATACGTGGAACGACGCATTAAAACAGTTAGTGCGGAAATATGGCAAAATGTATTGATCATACGGATAAAATAATTAAAGATACTTTTGTTAATGAAGAGATTGTGGATGAAGTAAGACCTCTTATTTTCACAGTTAACACTGAAGAAAGTGATGACGATGATCTTTTCCAAGATTTGGATGACTCAGGAAGTGATGAATCTGAAGCCGAATGACAATTATAATTTTTACATTTAATTATAAAAGTATATCTTTGTAATTTAATTAATATTTACTAACTATAATAAAAATGTATTTGTTATTGTTGTTATAAGTATAAGTGAAAGGTGTCAATTGAAATTACTTATAGGTAATTAGTAATCGATTATTATTTTTATTATACAAAAGTTGCATTTCTTCACAAATTATATAATGTTAAAGCAGTGTTGAGAACCACTGGCATTTTATTATACCTATTGAATTTCTATTCTACCTGCATCTGATTCTTATTGCCTTGTCATTATGTGTGAAAGTTGCAAACGCTTTTGTTCGGCAGAAATAGAGGCATTATTCATAATATATCCATCTTTCTTTGTCACGTACAATAAGTACGAGACAGCAAAGCATTAAGGCGGTTTCAAGCACAATAGAACCATATATTGACAATCCTCCTTGTTAATCCGATACCCGTTCAGTTCTACCGGACAGGCTATAGTCGTGTTATATCGTTTGCTTCCATACCCACGGTTCGCTAAGGTTTTTACCACGCGCGGACTTTTTTCTATTGATTCTCCAGCTTTCCCAGATAAACTTCAACATTATAGCAGTGGTATGTTTTTGCATCACCTAATGTCCAAATTTTGATCCCATACTTGCTTGGTTTACTAAGTTTATAAACCTTAAATGGACAACGGCCCCTGTACCTTACCAATTATTGATGAATTGTTCCGTAATCTGATGGGCAATATGATTCCCTGTGTTTTCTTCTCGTATTTATATCGTTAAGGCGTAAAATATTTCAAAACCTTTTTTTCCCATACGCTTCATGTACTGGTCTTGACAAAGACTTGTTAGATGAACACAACAAACTACTATTGTTTTCTTTCTCTTCTCTAAATCTTCCTGTAGAAATTTGGAATTGCAATACCAGCACGTATTACGATCACATCTACATCTGTCCATAGTTCGTGTAAATTATCATTATGATTTTCGTTATATTTAGCTAAGATTTCAGTTGCTCTTTGATTAGTGAATTTCACAATAATATCAATAATTTCATGGGATAAAAACAGTAAAAAACTATCCAGTATTGATTCAATATTCTTGCTCTTATTTGTCAGACCACTTGCGGTACGAATAAAATTTGATTGTTTTGTTTTATGTTTCTTGGGAGTATTTCCAAGTTTGACCAGCAACTTCAACATTATGATTCAACTCGTCACCAAAATTATCACAAAAATCGTCTTCCTCATTATTAGATGAATTATTATTGCTCTCAGCGTTACCTGTTTTTCTTCTATAACTTCTACATCTTCAGACAGATCACTAAACGCGCCCTCAATTGATAATGCAGATTCATTTTCATCTTTTCAATCAGTCATCAGAACTGCAAAGAATTCTTCGTCAGTTAGCGTCATTTTCGTTGCCAAGGTATCAAACACATAAGTTGCGGTATTAATGTAAACTGATTTAAAAAATTGTTATTCCATGGAGTAACAATGTCTCAACTTACATGCAATTGCTATAAAAACAAATTAGGTATAACACGCACCATAATTTTAGTAACTACAAAAATTTATTAAAGGACTATGTTGATTTTAGCTTTGCTGATTATTGTTTGTGCTTCAGTGCAGTATTTTAGGAGAATTCATAAATGAAAAATAACATCAAAAAATTATTTCTAAAGTTACAACGGAAAAACGAAATTGTTGGTAACAACTGTGACCCAGTTTTGGCTCGGAAAGAGTTATTGCCCCTCTTTCGGACCTTAGATATTTCACTCTGCAATGTCCGATATCATATGCCATTAAGTATTATTACGAAAACAAGCAGATCGTTCAGAACTTTAGAAATATCATAGTACTTCTATGTTATTTGTACATTGAATATGTTATTAGTTGTTGTTATAGTAACGTAATAAATATATAAAACTATAAGTTTGGTTGTTATATATTACTTTGGTTTATGGGCCCAGGAGCTGAAAAACTAGAATTTGATTTAATTTAATTTAATATAAAAAAGTCCCAGCAGTTCAAAAGAAGATATTGCAAGATTAAAGAAAACATTTTTTTAGAAAATGGCGTTTAATTACTTTTCAGTAATTTTGAAAAATTGGAAGGAAGTAAATTTTTAATTAAATAAGTACGGAGATTCACCTCATCAACTGTGATCTATAATATGTCATTAAAGGAGGAAAAGAATAATAAAACTTTAAAAATTTTAAACCCATATCTATACTATCTATGGAGATAAAGACAATCAGGTGAAAGTCTTCAGATAAAAGGTATTCAAACAGTACTGTCATTAAAATTTATGGAACTATAGTAAACCCAATTGAGATATAAGATATGCTCTAGGATGGAAATTTAATTTAATTTCTTGCAAAGAATTTGGGAAACTTCGAACAGTTTTTAAAGACGCAAGCACATGTGAAAATTTTAACAATGTTTTAAAATTACTTTTGCCTTCTTCAGATGGAAGTTTATAAAACTCAATTACGATGAAGAACAACTAAAATGTTTAGTATAAAGATGAAACTTCTTTCGGCATTTGGCATGTTTAGGACACTTAAGTCTTGGAAAAAACGTCTACAAGAAGGTTATTGACGGAATTAATTTTCAAAAACAATTTTTTTTTTATTAAATGTCCACTAGGCAAACAGCATCGTTCCCTTTCTTAAAATGTCATTTAGAGCAAGTAAAATTAAATTAGTTGCAGACTTATCCCACGCAAGAAAAAATTTTAGTGGTAAGAGATTTTTTATTTTACAGATGATTTTACAAGAAAGACATCTTTTATTTTTGGACAAATCAATCTGATGTGTACGAAAAATTTATAATTTTTTTGCTGAAAGACAAATTTCTTGAAACTAAGTTAAAACAGACAATGAGGAATAGTTTTGTAACCAAAAGATGAATGAATATTTAATCTAATGGGATAAGACATCAGAAAAATTGAGTATAACAACACAATAAGACAATAAATAGCCTGGTTAAAAACATCCATGATTCATGATGCAAATTTGTTGATTATTCAAAATTAATACTGAATTTTATCTGAAAAATATTGTTACAATTGCAATTCAAAAATGACGATTTTGGGTAAAACCTAATGTTTGTCATTTGAAAGTATTTGGGTATGCAGCATTTGTACAGGCTGTCCCAAATTCGAGGGCAAGCATGGGGATCTCACTTATTATAAGAGATAGGATAAGGTTTAAATTCGGCACTTTTGCTAAATTCGATGCCGAAATAATCTGAAAAGAAATTTGAGCTAACTCGAATGGATTTGGTTTTATGCTCAAAAAACTAAAAATTTCGATTATCGTTTTTCGCGTTTGGCCACCTTATTATTAGGAATTTTCAAAATTCGATTAAACATTATTACGGCACCTTTTTACGCACAATACTAATACGGTATTAAAAAATTATGTGACGTTTCGTTTTTCTGAACCATCATCAGGTTTATTTTTTCTTATGGGGTTAAGATATATTTTTATGTCGTTGGATGGAGAATGTTATGCTGATTTTAGCAATATATAACACTTTATGGTTTGATCGACTGCGAACTAAAATAATGAGAAAAATACGAAGAACAAGATTCCGCCTTCTTGGACCCAGCAAGGAATAATTACAGTAGTTCTACTTATTTAATTTGTTAAACTCGTTAGAACATCCAAAAAAATATAAAAACAGTTAAACAATTTAAAAAAAAACATTAACAAACAACTCAAACAAGTAGGTCTATGTAACAAGGTCATAATAGCGACAACACAAATTTATCGATAGGTAACAACAAAATAATTACACAGACAAACAAACAAAAATTATTGTAATAAATGTTCGAACAAGTTTCCTCCTTCTTGAATACAGTAACGAATTCTTCTTCTACAATTTGAATGGTTCGCCTGGGAA
Organism: Vesta saturnalis; assembly: GCA_036346205.1. Taxonomy (NCBI): domain Eukaryota; kingdom Metazoa; phylum Arthropoda; class Insecta; order Coleoptera; family Lampyridae; genus Vesta; species Vesta saturnalis. The sequence continues at coordinate 4,035,987 of JARFJB010000002.1, forward strand.
TTTGACGAAGTTCATTAACAACCCTATTCTGGAGTTCTTCTATATTTTGCGGTGGCGTCTTATAAATCATATTTTTTAAATAGCCCCAGAGGAAGTAATCTAAAGGGGTTAAATCTGGACTTCTTGCTGGCCACCTAAGTGGTCCCCTATCTCCCATCCATTTATCAGGAAATTCGTTAAGATATTCACTTATTATCGCAGCATTATGAGGAGGAGCTCCGTCCATTTGCCACCAGAGAGTCCATCTTTCGTTTAGCGGAACATCATCCAAAAGGTCTGATATTTCGGTGTTAGAAATGCGAGGTAGCGTTGAGACGTTAGGATACCTTCGTAAATAATTGGCCCAAAGCCTATCCTTCCATTCCAACCCACATTAAAGGACCGGTGGCCTTGTCCTCGCATTTGCCTGTTAATTCGTGGATTTTCAACGGACCAGTAGTGCTCGTTATTACGATTAAACATTCCATTAGTGGAAAAATTGCACTCATCCGTCCAAATTATTTGATTGAGAAAGTTGCGATTTTCCAGCATTTTGGAATTGTTGGTTACAAAAATCCAACCGTCTCATATCGTCCCCAGGCCGAAGAGTTTGACTAACGTGTAACTTAAATGGTTTATAACGGTGTTGTTTAACACTCGCCAAACTGTCGTTTTGGCACTTCAATAGTTTGCTCTATTTCTCTGGTAGATGTTGAAGGATTTTCTTGAACCTAAGATGGATAAAAAGTCAAACTCTAAAAAAAAATGTCTGCAAATTAGCAGTGAAGTGAGGGAAATTCTTATAATTAGTTAATACTAACAAATAGTACCTGATGTAATATTTCTTCTTCGGCATCTCTGTCTAGTCTGCTACCATATGCATTTCGAGGTTTTGAAAACATCCAAATTCTCGCAAATTTTGGTCTAATTTTAAAAATATTCTGGTTTGGTTGCTGCCCTCCGGATATTCCTCTAAATATCTTTGTTCTTCTGACACTATTTCTATTGCAGCTATAAAATCATGTCTCGTTTTTCTGAATTTGAAAACATTCTAAAGAAACTTGCAAATTTTAAAGCACTAAACGAAGGATCTTGCAGTTATACCCTTTTACAATTAGAAAATGACATGACAAAAGCCAACTCCTGAGTTTTGTTTGATTCGGGTATCGTTATAATGTAATATTTAGTTTTAATTTAAGAGTATTTTAGTTCGCAGTCGATCAAACCATGAAGTGTTATATATTGCTAAAATCAGCATAACATTCTCCATCCAACGCCATAAAAATATGTCTTAACCCCGATAAGAAAAAATAAACCTGATGATGGTTCAGAATAAACAAAACTTCGCATAATATTTTTAATACCGTATTAGTATTGTGCGTAAAAAGTTGCCTTAATAATGTTTAATCGAATTTTGAAAATTCCTAATAATAAGGTGGCCAAACGCGAAAAACGAAAATCGAAATTTTTAGTTTTTTGAGCATAAAACCAAATCCATTCGAGTTAGCTCAGATTATTACTCGGCATCGAATTTAGCAAAAGTGCCGAATTTAAACCTATATCCTATCTCTTATAATAAGCGAGATACCCATGCTCGCCCTCGAATTTGGGACAGCCTGTACATGTACCTAAAGAAACGAGAAGAAAGTGGGATGTAAAGTCCGAGCAATTAGTGTTCGTTGGATATTCGAAAGGATACAGACTTCTAGATAAGGAAACGAAGAAAATTACTCGACCTATGTACGTCGTATTTAATGAAGATGAATGGCAAAAAGATGAAACAGGCGTATTTCATAAAATCTGTGAAAGTGTACCCGCAAATGAAGTAAACTTCGGAAAGCACATGTTAACGCCCGTGGTATATAAATAAAATGAAGAAGCAGAGGACGTAGTAGACAGAGTGGATTGTGAAAATAATGAAGAAATAGTTGTAAGTGATGTATCTCATACAGAAACGATTCACGAGGTACCAGTGGAAGAAATGGGCTACAGAGAAGATGAACATGTCAATGAAAACAGAGATGAAGCAAGACGGCATCCCCAAAGAATTCATAATCTGCCCGAAAAATTTAACGATTATGTCTTATGTGCAGCTTTAGCAATAGAAAGTCAAGGAGATCCAAAAATGTTAATGAAGCATTTTTAAGGGAAGACTGCAAAAATGTAATGAAAGAAGAATATGAGTCTTTAATAAAAAATAATACCTAGGAACTGGTAGAGTTACCTAAAGATCGTAAAGCCATTTCTTGTAAATGGGTTTTTTCGTAAAAAAAGGGGACGGAGAAGGAAATTTTGTTCGTCATAAAGTTCGACTGGTTATACGAGGTTACTCACAAGTATATGGTGTTGACTTTAACGAAACGTTTTCTCCAGTAGTAAGAGGAACTACGTTACGTTTTTTGTTGGCAAAAGCTGTTAATTTGAACTGGAGTATAGATCAGATAGATGCAGTAACAGCATTTTTACAGCCAGATTTAAAAAATGAGGAAATTTACATGCAACAACCTTTATTATTTGAAGATAAGGATGTGCAAATTAATAAAAGGTTTGTATGGTTTAAAGGAGTCCAGTGGGAATGATAAACTAGATACAGAGCTCCAGAATATAGGCTTAATAAAGGCAAGATTTGATCCATGTGTCTATTACATATTTGGAAAACAGGGTATTCTTATTATTGCAGTATATGTAGACGACTTGCTGTTATTTTCTAATACTACAAGTATAAAACAGTGGTTGATAGAAGAGCTAAGTAAAGGATTAGAAATGAAATACTTAGGTGAAGCACATTACTACCTTGGCTTACGGATAACAAGCTGGTGAATTAAATCTAGATCAAGAGGCATATTTCGAAGAAATTTTAAGAAGATTTCAAATGACTGATTCAAAACCTGTATCTATTCCATTAGAACCTGGAAAAAGATTAAGTGTTAATATGGATCCCATTAATGAAGAAGAAAAAGAAAAAATGAAATCAGTCCCGTTTCAAACTGCAATAGGAAGCTTATTATATGCATCTCAATGTGCCAGACCCTATATGGCGTTTGCAGTGGGGGAATTGAGTAAGTTTAACGCAAACTCCGGCAGACAACACTGGTCGGCAGTAAAGAGAGTCCTAAGATATCTTCGAGGAACATCAAAAGCCAGACAAAAATTAATAAAATCTAAAGACACCTTATTCGGATATTCTGATGCTGACTATGCAAATGATGAAGACGATCGTAAGTCTATAAGTGGGTATGTCTTTAAACTTAAAAATTCTCCTGCAAACACCATCTGCATCGAGTTAGCACTGCATCACAAGAGTTCCTTATCATCTCGCATTTTTGAATTCTTCATAAAAAATGCTTTTCAACCATATATCAGATGTTTATAATCTGCCAATGAGAAAGTGTCAAATTACACAATTAAATTTATATCAAACTAGGCCTTTGCCAATCAACCATCTATTCAATTATTGCAAGAGAATGGAGGTTTATTCGAGCATTTGATTAATTAATAGTAAAATTCAGTATAATATTAAATTTTATTTTTTGTTGTTTTTTGTCACTTTTATTATTATGATTTATGTTAATAATCAATAATATTGTTCTCAATAGTTAGTTTAATTTGTAGATTAATTTTCATTTAATTAAAATACATAATATGTCAAGGTTGCTTTGATATAAATTTAATTGTGTAATTTGACACTTTCTCATTGGCAGATTATAAACATATGATATATGGTTGAAAAGCATTTTTATGAAGAATTCAAAATGCAAAATCAATATGGCGTCCATAAGAAAATCGAAAGTTGTGCATTATCTCAAAATCTAGTAGGCTAGATTTTTCAAAATCATTTTGAAATCCTCGCTATCTGTTACCCATCCTGCAAAAATCGTGGATGTATCTCTTAAGAAACAAGATATAGCGATTTTTAGAAAACGCATATTTTCAGTTATCACCCTGTGTCTAGTAAATGGAAGGGATTTTTTGACATGTAACCATGGTTACTTCTTGGGCATATAATGACGCAACTTTTTCTCCATTTAACCATCTTCGTATCTCTAACGGTTTCGAATATCCCCATGCATTTCATCTTAAACTGGACACCCTGTATATGTATATATATACTAAACGTAATTTCGTGCTTAAGCGATGTGACCTAAGTGGCTCAGAGAAGTCTTTCGTAAGTCGCGTAAGGCATTTAAATTTGATTTAAAAGGAGTGGATACTGTGAACCTGCCGTGTATTCGTCGATTCACAGTATCTGTCAAATGCTTTTCGCAGAATTCTTCGTTCGCGGCAGTATTGAACGTTCATATGTGGGTTGAATATTCTGCACTTTCCAAAAAGGTGGTAATGCGCTGTTGGGCATTATTGCTGACACCTAAGATTAAATTACTATAAGCCGTATCTTCATTTGGAACTATCTAACAAAATACGGTTTTTGCAAGGTAAGCCTGTTGGGATCTAACGACATTGGCACGAAAAAAACGAGCATTAAGTTCTGTGACAGGGAAATACGCAAAGGCCACTATAAACTTAAATATATCAATTGTAGGACATTCCTGAATTTCACTTAAATATGTCTGGTTACTCAGACTTTTACAGGCTGAGCCTTTCCAACATCAACGTTTGGACTTGCTCTTAATATTCTCAATAGCACTAATGAAAATATTCAGGTAGTTGTAAGGTATCTCTTAAAAATAATACTTAATATAAAACACCTTTATTATACAACAAACTTCATACCACTTCACTAAAATATCTAAATTTAACTTTATTTAGTTTAAGTATTCATACTTTATTAAGATTACGGCTGAACAACAAATTGAATGAAATGCAAACAACGGCGTTCTACCTAATCAATGTACAACTTCACCCTTTTCCGGAAAAGTTTGCTTTAAGTTCAATCATATTTAAATAAACATCGTACATAAAAGAAACGAACACTTTACCTAACTAGCGGCATATTACTTTTTACTCTACAGCAATAACTTAGAGATGGCCCTCAGGTCTTTGCTTCGTTCGAACTTGCTCGTCGTCAATTGATATCAACTCTACAGTCCTTTACACCTAACTTAACTTGAAAGTCTAATTATGGTCACATTTAGTCCCTTACTGAACGATTTCACAACTTAAATTTTATGACGGAATATTGGAACCTACGTCAAACACAACTTTACAATTCGAAGTTCTTTTACACCTTATAATATCACGAAGTCCAAGTTTTGTCAATCAATTAACACCTGGTACTAACCTTACTTATATTTAAATAAACTATCTTTATCTATTACAAAACCAATCACGAAATTTCCTCAATTTGCAATTGCGATCAACGGAAAAGTCGTCCAGAAACAACCAAAAAACTATATACTATGCGTTGCGTAATCTTTAAAATAACCGCTACCAGCGAAACTTGAGTAATAAACACCCACTATGAAATGTACTACATTTTTGGGCAACCACAATAAATTAGGGAATTTATTTCCACCACCGCTAACGTATGAGGGCATTATACTGGTTCATACGTACTGATTCAAAATCAAATCCCACGCTCACGCAACTTCACGATATTTACGATATACCCCCAACTGATCTACAACCAATTATAATAGCCTAAACATTTAAAAATGTACACTCGCCAGCCGGAATCAGATATTCAAATATACATTTCCGAATACTACTTTCCTTATGTCTGAAATACCATACCTCAAAATGGAAAAAAAACTTCATATAATCTAAGTATGTAATAAGGTACGTTAAGTACTTAACCCATTAACGCCTACGATATATGTCATATGCATCTACGTCATCGTTGCAAGTTGCAACTTTGCATAATTTTGAACATTTGTCGTATGCGTTCTCTGTGAGTGTCAACTCATTTTAGTATTGGTTACGGTAGTGAATTTTATAACAAAGCAATAAAAAAGCAGCACCGAATTCAGGCGAAAATTCAATTCCAAACGAATATATCACTAAAGTAAATCCAAGTTAGTCCAATGATACATTGAATTTTATCTAAATCAGTTGAAATAAAAAATTTCCGTAGAAGTGAGATGAGTAAAAATTTAGCATATGAAAAATCATATCATAGGAAATAATGTTTATTTTTTACATTGCAGCAAAAAGTTCTATAATTTAGAAAATCCTCGCGACGCCGAAGAGATTTTAAATTATTTACAAGAATTAACTGATGATGATGACAAATATAATAACCGTGCAACAGTGTGATCATCTTGATCTTGATTTATTGCCACCAGAAGATGTCTAAGATAGTGATAAAGATGATGCACCGAGTGACGAAGAAGGCGAATTACGAGATATACGAAAACAGCCAATGAAAATATATGCTATTGGTGAAAACAATTAAGACCGAGTAGAACTAAATCTTGGTTTACCTGACGTTGAGTCCGGAGAAACTGACGACCAAATACCACTGGCCAGCTTAGCTAAAAGGGTGAAAAAAGAACGAGTAGATAAACAAAACAAATCAGACTCCGCTTAGAGTTTATCACTGAAAAGAAAAAGAGAAATTGAAAAGAAAAATACTAACTGCCGCATCTGAAAAAATTTAAATTGAAGAAACCCCGCAACCTGATATATTAAAAACAATACAAAACAAGAATTTGACTCCTGTTGATTTATTCAAAATGTTCTTTCCGAAGAATATGTGCAAAGTATTTGCAATGAAACAAATAAGTATGCAATTTTCAAAGGCAACCATAATTTTTCTGTATCAACTAATGAAATGTACATTTATCTCCGAATTCTTATTCTATCTGGATATTGCAAGTTGCCGGCAAGAAGAATGTACTGGGAGTGAGTGAGTAACAGCATATCACGCGATAGATTTGAAACAATACATCGTTTTTAGCACTTTAACGATAACACCAAAATAGATCCAAACAACAAACTATTTCACTGACATTGGCTTTACCATTAAGAATTTTTTTTCCTTAGATGAAGCCATGGAACCATATTATGGACATCATCACATGAAACAATTTATAAGAGGACCCATTTGATATGGATTTAATTCTGGTGTCTCTCGACATCGGATTATCTTCTGAAGTTTGATCCTTATGTTGGTCAAGAAAGGTAAATCTTTAGGTTCATCGGTCACCAAATTTGTCTTGGATATCTACCTAAATAGTAATATTTTGTAGACAATTTTTCAATTCTCTTCTTTCTTGATCATTTAAAAGCGAAAACATTAAGTGTATTGGTCAATTTATAAAGTAGAAAAGCGCCACTAAATTTGAAAAAAATCCGAAAGCATTCATGCAATCCAAGATATTGACAAATCTACTTGTTTAGTTAAATGGAACGATAATAGCCAAGTTACCATTGGAACTAACGTAAGCAATGATCAAATATGTCTCACAAAAAAAGAAAAAGTATATGTTTATGTAAACGTACTCTTATAAATGTATGTAATCAATATATTGTTATTTTGACAAATCGAAAGGATTCATGTATTCGATCCAAAAGTGATTTTATTCGTTTTTGCATAAATGGTTCTTAGTCAATATTTGATCATTTTATGGTCTTTCATTTCAGCTGTCTTTTGTAACAGTTATTATTTAACTTAAAGTTTTAATATTTTCACACTTTATCTGTGACAAGCATTTTAAATTGATTGATTATACAGAATGGTCCAAACAATGTAACGTTATAATGTATATTTTTCTGAATATGCGTTTCAAAAATGAGTTTATTTGTAAAGACTGTCTTGTCACTTTTAACAGCGTGAGCATTTCTGGTCAAAACAAATGTAGTAGAAGCGTATCTCAAGAAATAAAATTTGATCAATGACCATTGTTGCTTCAATTCCTATAAAGACAATGTCCATTGCAAAAAATGTAAATGTATTTGCTCTAAATGCAATGTTGGTATGCATCCAAAAGTATGCTTCCAGGCGTATCTGCCCTTATCGTAAATATAAATTTTATGTCGCTCTAACAATGCAAAATGCAAAACTTAAACATTACATCGATCATCAATGTTACGTTCAAGAGCCATTAATTGACAAGTATAAAACTGTTTGAAATTCTGCAAAAACTACTGACAAATCGTTTCTAAATCAAACGTGTCATTACTATCTTGTATGGATTTAACACATACTTTTCTTATTATTATAAAGGTTCTCAAACGCAAATTCATTAAATTGGACTGCAGTTCTACATAGATAAAGACAAAATTTACATCGATTGTTGAATTCGATGCGCAGTTGGTTACTCTACAAATACATCGTAGGTTCAACTATGAGGTAAATTTATTTCGTTCATAACAAAACTTATAATAATTTAATATTAGTCAAGTTGTTTGTATGTGAATTTGCGATATTGCAGGCTCACGTTCCATAAATATAAGTAATTTGGTTGTAATCTCATTATATTTAGAATCAGAATCAGTTCCACATAGATACAGACAAAATTTACATCGATTGGGGCTTGAATCTCGATAGCGCAGTTGCTTAGCGCGGTACTCTAGCAAAGTACAGGTCGTAGGTTCAAATCCTACACTAGGTAAACGTTTTATTTATGTATTTAATATAATTAATAATAATTTTTGATTTTTAGTATTTTGCAAACTAAGAATTACATCTGATCTCTCTTGATTTTCGCAATTGATTGAATTTGTACTTGACTGATTATCTATAATACGGTTTTTTGAATTATTATTAACATGTAGTAAGATATGATATTTTCATGAAAATATTTGACACGAATATTTAGATTTGCAAGTGCTTGAATTAGAGTGATATAGACAATTCTTGCAAGTTTTAAATTCCCCAGTTCGATCTGACTTTTGTTAAATTGAAAGGGACAGCATAAGTTTCTTTGTAGTTCTTCTTGTTTTCATGTAAGATAAGACCAATAAATTGTTTGTCTCATGTATGATACATTGGAAGAAAGTAAAGTACGTTGCAAATGATAATGAAAACCTTAGTAATGATATAGATAGTTCGGACATTGTGAACATTCCAATAGTATTTCAAGACGAGGTTGATGCAGATGCTGAAGAACAGATGGTAAATTTAGAAGAAAATATAACGCCAGAAGCAAATAAAGATCAAGACAACCAAGATTAGGTGGAGGGGAAGAACGGGTTGGTCAAAGATAAATTCAAGCAACTTCAATCGAAGGAAAAAATCTGGCTTTGAATGAGGACGTTTTGTCCTACGCTACAAATACACATTAGAGAACTTAGTACTCCTCATGAATTGTTTAGATATTTTTTTGACGACGCACTATTTTCAAAGATCGAAGAAGAATCAAATTTATATGATGTTCTAAAGAATCAAGCCAAGAAATATAGGCATACCTCAAACAAAAAAAAACGATGAGTCAACACACTTTTGTAAATTGAGACCTGTCATTGACCATTTAAATTATAAATTTGAAAGTGTCCTTCATGAACAATACTTACGTGTGGATGAGCAGTTGTGTTCTACAAAGGCTCGATACTACCTCAAACAATAGCTGCCCATAAAGCCACCTAAATGGGGTTGAAATTATTTGTTTTAAGTGGTGTGAGTCGTTTCGCCTATAGATTTGAAATTTATGATGTAACAGAAAATAAAAATAGGTTGTCTGCTGAACGAGATTTAGGAGTAAGTGCCAATGTCGTAGTAAGATTATATAGAAACGTTCCAACAAATGAATTATACCGAGTATACTGCAACAGCTGGCACACGTTGGATGGGAGCAGCGGTAGACAGAATTTCATGGAAACAACTAGGGGAAGCGTATGTCCAGTAATGGAATAACTAAGACGCTGATAATGATGATGATGATATTTTCAGAAAGGGAACTTATCGACTTTGTGTTGCGCCAATCCATGAACGTTTTATACACAATTTCATATTTTTTGCAAGATTTTCGAGGAAGTAAATTAAGGGTCATTTGTTTTGCTGTTTTTTCAACATCCGGCCGAGTTAGAATTACGTCTTTGTCGCTACTCGCTATGGTCGCACTGTATATTTTCATGTAAATTATTCACAAAGTTGATTTGTCGTATTTTTTTATTAACATTTTGACATTTGAATTTATCGCGATGTGGGATCTTGATTTTTGTTTCACAAACGTTTCCAAAACAACCCTAAATTGAGACCTAAAGAATAATGAAAAACTTGGCATATAGAACTCTATTTTTTTTAAAATAGTTTTGCATAATTTTGTGACTTGCCTTTTTTTTGGGTATAAAAATTGAGCAATTTAGGGTTAAAACATTCGCGGAGTAAATCAAAGGCAATTTTATCATTTTTACTCGATACAGCGCCCATTACACCATGTTTGAGATACATGAATTTCGCTTAAGATTGCCGTGATCGACATGGCACGATATTTATTTTTATTATTATGATATTAAAAACAGTCTTCTGTTTTAAAGGAAAATTTTTCATACAGAAAACTAAAGCTTTGATTACATTGCGTTAGAAAATGCGAAATTATTTAAGTTCTATTTATAGGCGCAATTAAAAATTAAATAATAAAATTCTAAATCTCTCCCAAAACTCCTATATAAAGATATACCTTTGCTTACATCTTTAGAAAGTCAAGAAAATTCTACATAACTTTGATTTAAGATTCATTGGCGTACTGACCATAATAAAAATGTGGGAAGCTATTGAAAATGTAATCATTAAAATTTATGTGAATTCTAAATCTCTTATTCAATTTTAGTAAAAAAAGTTTGTTTGGAAGACAAATGTAGGTATTTTAAATTACCGTTCCCATTGTTACACAATAGTTACTAATAAAAGTGCTAGAGGGCGCAATTTGTTATATCAGTTTTTTTTCATTTTACTCCAAAAATTTACATCATATTGTATATTTTTGACATCGTATTCGAAAAGTAGATCTATTTTGTAAGAAAAACGTAAAAACCGAAAGTTAATATCTTTGCTCGTTTTAAAATTATAGGGAAATTAAAATTTTTTTTAACACTTTAATTGACGAAATTTGGTTTTGTTGAGCCGAATTGGATAAATGTTGGTCCCATATTAAAGAGATAGTTGTTGTTAATCGAATTAAGGACCAACAGTTATTTTTAATCACCGGCGCTAGGGGGCGTTAAGAATACAAAAATAAGGTTTTTACGCCGTTTCTTTAAAATTTTGATTGCACGATGTATCAAAAAGTAAATTAAATTTGCCATAAAAATAATACAAGATTTATTTTAATATTGTGTTAGTTTTAGAGTTATAGCGAAATTAAAGTTTAATTTTAACGTCAAGTTCAAATAAAATAAAAAAAACTATTTTAAACCCAAAAATATTAGGCATTTAATGCCTCCATAAATGTTTAAACTGCCTTCCGTCACATTCCAAACAGCCTTCCAATCTTGTTTGGTTGTATAAAACTGCTACTTCGATTTCCGCAGCTAGTAGTTGACGAATTGCATCTCGGATTCTGTTTTCCACGTCAAATCTTGTTATTGGTGGAGTTTGTAATACAATGGGACCCCATAAGTAGAAGTCGAGACACGTTCTAATAGGACTGGCAACTCATTTATTAAAAACTCTAAGAACAGATTACCAGTTAGCGCACGATCAAAAAATAAGGACCGGTAATTTTGCCGCCTATAGTGCCACGCTACACGTTTAGTCTTCAGCGGCCTTGGTGCTGCACTTCTCGCATCCAATATGGATTTTCAGCAGACCAATAATGCATATTATGTATGTTTACACTATTAAATCACTATTAAAAGTAGCCTCGTTGGTCCATAGAATTTGTGATAAAACATTCTTGTTTTCACGTATTATTCCTAACATCTATTGACAAAAATTTATTCTGTGATCAAAATCATCTTCGTTTAGAGCCTGGTGCAAAACTATATGGTAGAGATATGGTCTATAAATAAAAAGTAACGCGGATATAGTAAACTCTGTGTCTATTATAAGTATGTGCTATTGCAATTATATACCTGTGGTCTATGTTTCGAACAGTTAGCTAAGACATTAATAATATTTTCTTCCGTCCTTCCAGTGCGACGCCTCCTAAATATAATGACGGTGATCTCGATACCGGCCCGCATACTGTCTTTCAGCTATTGCTGTATTTTGAAAGCATTCGAAATAGACCACAATCGTATCAATGGCTTCATCACGTGTGAAAGGCATTTTAAAAAATATTCATAAAACAAATTGACAAGAATTAAACTACGTCTAATAAAAATTTGACTTTTCTATATAATGTTATTTAAAAGCTTGTTTTTTGTTTCCTCGGCCTACATTCTAAAATAAAGTGCTAGATGGCGATATTTATTAATTGAAGTAGTGATTAATTGGGTGCGTTCTATTTAAAAAAACATGTAAAATGTAATATTTTCTACCTACTATATCAGTATAAAATTAATAAAATTAATTTAAGGAAGGTAAAAAGTTTAAGGTAAGGGATAGATAAGCGGAAATCGAAGCAGCAGTTTTATACAACCGAACAAGATTGGAAGACTGTTTGGAATGTGACGGAAGGCAGTTTGAACATTTATCGAGGCATTAAATACCTAATATTTTTAGGTTTAAAATCAGATTTTTGGTTTTATTTGAACTTTACAGGGTGAGCCACGTTAAAATTAAACTTTAATTTCGCTTAACACTAAAACTAACAACAATATTAAAATAAATATTGTACCATTTTTATGGCAAATTTAATTTACTTTTTGATTTTGATATACCTACATCATTGCAATTAAAATTTTAAAGAAAAAGTGTAAAAACCTTATTTTTCTATTCTTAACGCCCGCTAGCGACGGTGATAGACATTAAAAGTCACTGTTGGTCCTTAATTCGATTAACAACAACTATCTCTTTAATATGACACCAACGTTTATCCAATTCGGCTCAGCAAAACCTAACTTTGTCAATTAAAGTGTTAAAAAAATAATCTTCATTTCGCTATAACTCTAAAACGAGCAAAGATGTCAACTTGGGTTTTTAGGTTTTTCTTTTAAATTCAATCTACTTTTCGAATACGGTGTCAAAAATATATCGCGTTGTTTAATTTTTGGGGTAAAATGAAAAAAAAAACTAATATTATGACAATTTCGCCCTCTAGTACGTTTATTAGGAACTATTGTGTAAGAATGGGAATGGCAATTTAAAAAACCTACATTTGTTTTTCAAACAAGCTTTATTTTACGAAATTTGAATACGTGGTTTCGACTTTACAGTAATTTTAATGATTACATTTTCAATAGCTTCCCCCACTCTTATTATGGTCAGTACGCCAATGAACCTTAAATCAAAATTATGTAGAATTGTCTAGACTTTCTAACGATGTAAGCAAATGTATGTCTTTATGTAGGAGTTTTGAGAGAAATTTATAATTTTTTAATTTTTAATTGCGACCCCTAGCGGTGCAATACGAAACTTTAAAATAATTTGCAGCATTTTCTCATGGCCACAATCATAATAAAAAATGTTTGCCCGTTGTTATCCGATTGACAGGTCCTGAGATACAGCCGCTTATCTCGCTTATTTGCCCACTCGGTACATTGGGAGATATATCGAATATTGCAAAACGTTTGTGTTTTAATAAATGGTGTATTCAACATCCAAAAATCACCGTATTGTTATGTTTTACAGAAATTATCACAGTTAACAAAGGTTTGAAAAAGGCTGTAAATTACATAAGTGACAAAAGAGGTTAACGTAAAGCACACAAATATATTTTTACAAAAGATTCCTGCACAGATAGACATAATTAACAAAAATTTTAGAAAGTAAATAGAAGAGAATTAAAACAAAATATACAAAACATCTTAACTGTTAGATTTATAGAAATTTTAATAAATTGCATATACTTGATAAGGCTTTGATATATAATTGACAAGACTTTCTGAGAGGCAACACAGAAAAATAACAAAGAAAAATGGGTTCACACAGGGCATGCAGTAGATGTTAAGGAAAATAAGAACACTTTAACTTACTGTGAATTAAAATAGCTTTAACAGATATCATTCACAAAGACTTTGTAATCCATGACAGTGAACCGTCGTTCTACCAACCAAGAACTTTGATGTTTAACAAAAAAGTTGCAGTTGTTCTCCTGAAACCGATAGTAGATGTCTTAAAATTCCCGCTACTGCTTCAAGCTGACATTTGCAGCTCTTATGACTATAACATACCTAGGTATGTTAATAACTCCAGTCCGAAGGAATGTCACACTTAACCACTATTATATATCACTATCTTTATTTAAACGGAAAAATTCATGGTAATATATATATATATATATATATATATATATATATATATATATATATATATATATATATATATATATATATATATATATATATATATATATATATATATATATATATATATATATATATATATATATATATATATATATATATATATATATATATATATATATATATATATATATATATATATATATATATATATATAATATCAACGTGTCCCAGATAACGTTTCCAGCATGGGGATCTCGCTTACTATAAAAGATACAGATTTGGTTAAATTAGATGAATTACTCCTAAGGATTAATGAAATTATAGGACATTCCCCAATTTCCAAATTTCCATGTATTTTAAGACTTATGGCAAGAAAAAGAAAAATGTAATATCTTTTTTGTTATATTAGACATATAAATTTTATTTGCACTTTCTTAAGATATTTTTTATGCAGAATTTAAATATCTATTTGGATTTTTTTTTGCACTTTCTATTTTTTAGTTTCAACCCCTAAATTAAATTTTTCTTATGGAACGACAAGTCGGCTTTGAAATAATTGATCGTGTTTTTTTATCCCCTTTACAATGATATAGCACATGTGCTATCTATTTTTAAAAACAACAAAGAAAATTTAAAAAAATGTATTTTATTAAAGACTCTAACAATAAGCAGGCCGTGAAACATAAAAACACAATCGAATTTAATGTCACTTAAAAATTATTCGTTCCAGAATATTTTTGTGTCAAACATGGCTTTATTTACTAATACTGAAAAGTTTGATATGTTGAGTTGTTACATCTTGTCTCATAAAAACAGTATAGAAGCTGAACGGATGTACTTGAGGCTGTATCCTGAAAGAAGGCAGCCCAGTGCTCGTACGTACAGAAATTTGGTAATTAATTTAAAAGAATATGGTTCATTTTCAAAACCTACTAGAAATGCGAAATTACGGAATGAAGATACAGAACTAAATGTATTACAATCAGTTATTGAAAATCCTTCAACATCTGTTAGAGAAATTGAACATAACACTGGTATTTCGAAAATTACATCACAAAGAATTTTAAAACGTCACAGGTATCATCCGTATAAGTACACCATTCTGCAGGGACTTAGAGATGGAGATCAGGGGAGAAGATTACAATTTTGCCAATGGTATGTTAATCAATGTGAGAATAACGATAATTTTCCAGCTACGATTTTGTGGTCTGACGAAAGCAGATTTACAAATAATGGCCTTTTCAATCGACACAATGTTCACTTTTGGGACCGTGAAAATCCTCACGTTGTTAAGGAAAGTCGGCATCAAGTGAGATTTGGTTTTAACGTCTGGTGTGGCATTTTAGGCGCTAAACTTATTGGGCCCATATTTTTTAACGAAACATTAAATAGTGAAAGGTATTTGAATTTGCTACAAACTGATTTAGAAAATAAACTTGATGATTTACCACTGATTGAGAATATTAATATCTGCTTCCAACAAGATGGCGCCCCACCCCAATTCAAACATCATCAGCGAATATCTTAATAATCGGTTTCCAAATTCATGGATTGGTAATCGAGGGCCGATTTTATGCACCCAGATCTCCAGACTTAACGCCCTTGGACTTTTCCTTTGGGGCTACGTAAAAATCGAGTGTACGTGCAAACATTTGAGAATGCCGCAGATCTTCGTGAAGCTGTTCTTGCAGCATTTGGTAGCATTAAACGCCAAAAACTACCCAGAGCAATTACGTCGACACTACGCAGGGCACAATTATGTTTAGAACGGAATGGTCAATTGTTTGAACATCTTTTATAATTGGATAATTATCTCCAATACTATTACCTGCTTAACTCTTGTTGTTATCTATTATTTGTCGTTTTCTCATGTTTCACGGCCTACTTATTGTTAGAGTCTTTAATAAAATACATTTTTTTAAATTTTCTTTGCTGTTTTTAAAAATAGATAGTACATGTGCTATATCATTGTAAAGAGGATAAAAACACGATCAATTATTTCAAAGCCGACTTGTCGTTCCATAAGAAAAATTTAATTTAGGGTTGAAACTAAAAATAGAAAGTGCAAAAAAATCCAAATTGATATTTAAATTCTGCATAAAAATATCTTAAGAAAGTGCAAATAAAATTTATATGTCTAATATAAAAAAGATATTACAAGAAAAGAAATTTGACATTTTTCTTTTCTTGCCATAAGTCTTAAAATACATGGAAATTGGAGAGTGTGCTATAATTTCACTAATCCTTAGGAGTAATTCATCTAATTTAACCAAATCTGTATCTTTTATAATAAGCGAGATCCCCATGCTGGAAATGTTACCTGGGACACGTATATATATATATATATATATATATATATATATATATATGTGTGTTCCTTAAAGACATGCTAATATTTAAGGGGGCGATTCTTGGACCCATTTTAAGAAAAAAACTTCATATGAACGAATGTCGTACACGTACTAAACTTTTGAAGTACAGGGTGATAAAGTTTCCAGAAGCAAATCTTTTTTTTATAACGACTGTGATACTATTGTAGATATCTTTAAAAAATTTGGAACACATCTTCAATGCGTCAAGATGCATTTTCTGATGTACAAACAATTTTATTATTTTTACCAGTGGGGTCCGTACGGGATTTGCATTGAATATTTTTGGAGAAAAAAATGGTACGCCACTGCTTTCTCTTCTTAAAATAAAAATTATTTTTGAAATTCTCATTCATTTGTGAGCAAATTTGATCTCTTGATTTTATTTCGTCTTTTTTCATGCTATCTAGTTCGTTTAATATTAAATGTGAATTAATTCAGAAATAAGTTACTAATTTTAATTTAGGAAAAACGAAAATAAACTTTCAATTGCTAATAATCACATTAGAAGTTTAGCGGGGATTTCAGCTTGTTGAAAAACGAGTTTTATTTTATTTTAATAAAGCAAGTTTACACGTGAGGCGTAAATTTATTAATTATTAATTATTGACAATACTAACATTGATTATAAAAATTGTTGAAAGTGGGAGCCTTCACTGAACAGGCATGCTTCCGCCCGTCTACGCATGGAATTGCGCACTCGCTCAAATATTCCCGGTCTATTCCTTATAGTTTCACACGAGGCAACTATTCGCTCTCTTAAATCTTCTGAAGTGTTAAGGGGAGTTTTAAACACTAGAGCCTTAAGGTGCCCCCATAAAAAGTAATGCAGACTATTGGGATCGGGGGATCTTGCTGGCCATTGCTGAGATCCTTCGCGACCTATCCAACGATCAGGATAAACTGTATCTAAATGATTTCGGACAATTACACTAAAATGAGCAGGAGCTCCATCCTGCATGTACCACATTTGATTAATTCAGGCAATTGGTACATCTTCAAGCAACCCAGGTAGTCCTTCTTCTAGAAAATGCAAATAAGAGCGTCCATCAAGGCGTCCTGGTAGGAAAAATGCGCCTATTACATGATTACCAATAATTTCTTCCCATACATTAGCCGAAAATTGTTCTTGAAAATGTGTTTCAGTTATGGCGTGCGGGTTTTCTTCCGCCCACACATGGTTGTTATGGAAATTTTGAATAGCATTCCGAGAAAAATTTGCTTTGACTGTGACTCAAACTGCGGATTTAGTGTAATACTCTGAAGGTACCACTGACAGAAGTTCACACGCTGTGGGAAATCCCTAGAGCGTAATGCATGTACTCGTATGATATGGATATAACAAAAAGTCAACTAAAATACGCCAAACTATTTGGTGACAAATATTCAGAGCTCTAGCGATCTTTGTCGTACTCGTCTCGGTATGTTCGTCGATTTCTTGCAGCACTGCTTCCTCAATCTCAGGTGTTCTGACAATTCGAGGTCTACGTTCCGGAGTACCTTTTTTGAAACTACCAGTTTCGTTAAGTCGGCGATGAATATTTAAAAGGGTTAAACTATCTGGCAAGGCACGATTAGGATATTTTTCATAATAAATGCGTCTGGCTTCTGTCGCATTACCATCTGCGAGGCCATATATGTCATGCATTTACGCCTTTTCCGCATTCGTATAAATTACCATTATTTACTGATATTTGAAAAAAACAGCGAAAAAGTAAATAACTTCAATGTCACTCAAAATCAAAGAAATTACGCACTGAAATAGTTTTGAACACCAACAACTTACTGTAAGTCAACAGCTATTGTTTTGACGTTGACGTTTGAAAAACGTAATTTATTCCAGGATAACTAGATTTATGTAATTTATGAAACAATTTAAATTTTTTCCTGAACCCTGAAGTAACGTATACATAATTTTTATGAGAACGGCATGACTTCATAATGCGCAGATACCAATATTCGTTCGACGATTTCATTTTTAAAATTGTAGGGGAGTACAATAATTTGACAAATTTAGTTTGTTTTCGCGCGTACGAAGTTTTTGTGATTATTGTTGTATTTGCTTGTTTTTATCTCGAGAACCGTACGAGTAAAATAGAAAGTAATTTGTGTTTCGTGGGTTTGAAAACAAGCAGGGCAAATCATCAAGAATGAAATTTTCTGAGAAATCAAAAATAAGAGAATTTTACCTCTTTTAAAGTCGATCCGGGGACATACTGTACATATATATATATATATATATATATATATATATATAGGGTGTGCAAATAGTATCACACCAAATGGGATTATGTAGAAACGGTTTGACATTTAGATTTGACCTTTAGTGGGGTTAAATAATACATAAATACTTATATTTTATATCAGTTTCATTTGTTTTGTGCGACTGGTGTTTGTCAAAGTCAGCCATCTTGAACTTTTTTAAATGGCAACCTAGGTTGAGTTTGGTGTCATTTGGCAGGTAATTGATTTAGAAGTACAGCACGGTATATCATAAGCTTGTTTATTCTAAAATAACGAAGAAAATTAAAATATTAGACAAATAGTTCAAGTGAATAAAACAAAAAATTATTGTTCTTCACTTCTTGACAATATCTAAGTCTATCAACAAAAGAACCCAATGCATTCTGCAGATATGGCGGAGGAATGTTTGTGATCGCAATTCTAATTCGAGCTTCTAATTCATCTAATGTTATTGGCCTATTACGATACACAACACTTTTCAAATATCCCCAGAAGAAAAAGTCCATGGGAGTCATGTCTGGAGACATAGGAGGCCATTCAATCGGACACCTATGTCCAATCCATATATATATATATATATATATATATATATATATATATATATATATATATATATATATATATATATATATATATATATATATATATATATGTATTTCAAAAAGCGTTCCACTAGTTTCTAGGGTAAATAGAATATTAAAAAATAACGTTAGTTTGGTTAATAAACATATGTCCGAAAATGCCTCCTTAAGAAGATACGGCCCTGTAAAAGTGACCCCAAAAATCCTTTTTTTTATTACCTCTGAAACGGCTTGAGATACCTAAATGAAATTTAGATCAGAAATACCTTTGATTAGGTCATAAAAGATAGTGTTGACAAATTTTTAATATTTTGTACTGGAGCGTCGCTAAAGGAGGGTGCCACTTATTTTGATGCTAATGACCCTTATGGCGATATTTTTAATTTTTTGGACAAAAATAATATTATTTAAACAATTTGCCACAAAAAAGGTACTATTATTGAAAGCCAAAAAAATTACGGGTTTTGGAGTTATTTGAGGTTTTAACATATTTTACCTAAAATAAAAATATAAAAGAAATATTGAGTTAATTCCTTTTACTTGAATTAAGTAGGGTTAGGCTGCAGACTCGCAATTTTTTTTGTTTGAGAGATTCATTTGACACATTGTTGTTGATAGTTTTGGTTTGTTTAACAAGTAATAACCCTTGTAAAAACTTTGAAAATGAATATGTACTCTAATAGTGACTATACTGATATGTTGTTATCATTAGGGGAATGTGATTGAAATTCAAAAAGATTTTTTAATTTAGTGAGGCGGTGCCGTGAGACTGAAACGTTTAAACCAAAAAAAACAAAATTCTGGTAGACCACGAGTGGCAAGAATTCCTCAAACAGAAGAAAATGTTTTAAATCTAGTTGTTGCGGATCCTACGATAAGTGTTAGAAATGTGGCAAGGGCAAGTAACGCAAGTGTTTCTAGTGTACATCGTGCATTACACTACAGTTTCACTACAGGCAAGTACAAGAATTGTTGCCTGAAGATCTTTTTTTGAGAAGAGACTTTTGCCAATTATTACAAGAAAGAATGCGACAGAATCCTGATTTTTTTCAAAATATTCTTTTCACCGATGAATCAACTTTTACTAGACAAGATATGCTTAACAGCCATAACAGTCACTTCTGGGCAGAGGAAAATCCAAAGGTTAAACGTGTAACGCATTATCAACATAATTTTAAGTTGAATGTATGGACTGCTTCAATAGGCAATCGCCTCGTTACATACCATATTTTTGATGGAAATTTAAATGGTGATGTTTACTATGAATTTTTGGATAATCATTTATTTCCTCTATTAAAAGATTTGCCTCTTGATCTACGAAGAAATATGGTTTTTATGCATGATGGTGCTCCACCTCATCTCAGTAGAAGATGGCTCAACGAACATTTTCCAAATCGTCCTATCCACTAGCCACCAAGATCGCCTGACCTAAATCCCTTGGATTTTGATGTGTGGAGTTTATGATGGTGGGCATTTCGAACATTTAATGTAAAAACCCGTACCTACTTGTTCAATTTTTTTTTCTGTTTGTTTTGTGTTATTCGTTGTTTTTTTAATTGTTTCCTTTATCTGTTCTGTGTTAATGTCATACAATTAAAACCTTTTTTAAGTTCTTTATAATTTACGCTATGTTTATGTCACAGTTGTTTCTGAAACAATCATTATTCCCTGAGGTAGTTCGTTCTCGCGCATGAAAATTATTAATATTCAGGGAGTTATGAGGGTGTTAATTACCGAGGGAAACGGATTACAATCTCGAGGGACGTTAGTCCCGAAGGATTGTAAGTTGCCGACGTTATTATCATACATAACTTACGTGATAGATAAATGATTTTATTTCATATTTTATTATACATGATATATGAAAACGAAATTTTGTTGGTTATTAAAATTAAACGAACGTTTAAAAATTAAGTTGGCATTGTTACCATAGATATATCAACTGAGAAGCTTGCAAATATTTGCATTTGTTATAGATCTGTAATTCCTCACTGTAGCTCCCTAGGGAGTTATGAACATGTTTACAATCTGGAATGAAGACTTAGTGGATAAAAATACATTCTTTGACATTAAAAACAGCTGACTACCACTTCCGGTTTTACCAGAAGTAATCTTATTTTTCTTATTTTAAATAGGAACCTACCAATTTTTTTCATAGAATTCCCATTCCAATGATGTATCCCATATGGTCTTTTGTTTTCAAAATGGCGGTTCAGGCGCAGTTTTTGTTGATTTCAATGTTCCGCCATTTTGAAGTAAGTACTCGTTATTTTACAAAATAATTCAATGAATAGTCCAAGAATATTTACTTTTAATTTCTTAATAGGAATTTGTAAAATACTGCTTAAACAATTAGTATTTGTGAATCTACATTGTACGGAATTTACTAATGTTTAGAAAAAATGTTCACGAATATTTTAAATAGAAAGCACTAAATACTAAATACTCATACGAAAGTAAATTCATTTTACTATCTAAAAACAACACAACAAAAGTTAACTTCTAAATAGTAGTAATAAATAAAATACTGTTCTATCAAGAAGTAGGCTTTGAAAAAACAATTGAATTCAAACTCTTGGCAGTGTTAAAAACGTAGGGCATGAATACCTATTATTTGGATTCATTAAAACTTTCAGTTACTGTTGGATTCAAAACTGTCACAATTAAAAAAAACAGCATTTAGTTGACATAAAATCAGCTAGGCATTTACCTACTATCGGTTTCAAAAAGCAAGATAGGTCAGTTTGAAAGCTTATAACTTTTTTATTGTAAGCTCAGTTGATGATCTTGCCTGTAGACATATAATAACACTTAGAAAATATAAATTTTTTAGACGCTTAACTTTGTAAATTAAAAATTAAATTATCATACAAAATGTATTTTTGCGGCCCGTGAGTAGTAATGAGACACCTTCCGCCGCCATCTTGGATTTTGACGTCACAAGCGCCCACGTGACCGGATTTTCCACTTATTTTTACGCTTACGTGTGAGACCGGATTTTCCACTATTTTTAACATCCACGTGTGAGACCGGATTTTCCACTATTTTTGCACATCCACGTGTGAGACCGCATTTTCAACCCTTATTTTTAGATACCTCGTGTGAGACTATCCTTTCTTTTCGAGGGCAACTAATTAATTTTACACACCCACGTGTGAGACCGTTTTTCAACCCTAATTATATCGCTTACGTGAAGGACCGTATTACCCTTATTTTTATGATTTTGGGGTTAAACCTTATGGCTGTATTAAGGACCTTTGGCAGCTAGGAATTTTGCTAACGTGAGGACTGTGAGCTGGTCTTGGCTTTGTACTTAGCTGGGGCTGTATGTGAGCTAGGGTTGGAGTTTACTGTATTTATCTGTATGTAGAGCTACTGGAGCTTAGGCTGGTCTAGGATAAGCTTAGAGTTTAGTCTTCACCTGTAGCTAGGTCTTAGGGTTATTTCTGATGGTAATTATCTTCAGCCTTAATTAAGGTCCTTTTGGTTGTAACCCTAGAGGTTACAACCATGCATTCGGAAAATCGAAACACGAAAACGAAAATTCTAACACGAAAAAACGAAAACGAAGAAATCGCAAACACGAAAAAAAAACGAAAAGCACAAACATGAAAAGAATGAAAATTCGTTAACACGAAAAACGAAAACGAAAAATCGCAAACACGAAAGACAAAAACGAAAACACAAACATGAAAATGAAAATGAATCAAACACGAAAACGAAAATGAAAAGAATCACAAACACGAAAAACAAAACGAAAAATTCGTTAACACGAAAAAGGAAAACGAAAATCAAATACGAAAACACAAACATGAAAAATGAAATGAAAATTCGCAAACACGAAAAACGAAAACGAAAAATCACAAACACGAAAAACAAAAACGAAAAGTCGCAAACACGAAAACGAAAACACGAAAACGAAAACGAAAAACACGCGAATACTGTTATACATAAAAACGATAGCATGCAAAGCTGCAGAATGAATTAAAATAGTTGGTGTTTATAAATAAATAATTCTATCTGTTTTATTCTTTATATCCAAATGGAAGAGTATCAAAATTTTCTATTCTACGTCGCTTAGAATAACTTATCCTATACTGCTTAGATTCCGGTCTACTTAATACATTATAACAACTATCTCTAACAATTTTTCTGTCATTATATACAAACAAAGAGTCTTTACTATTACTGTACCATATCTTTCATCGCTTCAAAGTTTATAACCGCGAGTTCTTATAATTTAAGGTAATGCCCTGACTTTACACACGGATTTAACTGTTTTATCACTGGTTGAAAATACATTATAACTATAGTTTTTGGTCCTGCACTAACATTCGGCTATATAGCTCATCACCGTACGCGTCCAGCTCGTCGGTCATCTGGCCAAGGAAATCTCCATGTTGGGTTCCAGTCGTCGGGTTTTGCGACCACACTGTCTGTGTCGTAATACAGAACAAGTCGGTCTAGTTTCTCCAGGTAACTATATAGTTCTAAACGTGCATGAGCTGTCGTGTATGCGGCTATGGATACATTAATTGTTTTTGTGATTCGCCCTTCCTCCGGTCTATCCCAATTCACCATCACAACGTTATCATTTATAGGTATTATAGACTGTACCTGAACCAATGGATCTGTGAGTAATTTGAAAAGTCCTTTGGTTCAGATCATCTACTGGGTTAAATTCTCGCTGACCAAACTTACCCCAAAAAGAATTCAGCATAAGTTTGGCCAGGTACCTTAAACCGGGATTTTTCTTAATATTACTGGTTCTAACGAATCCTCTTTCTCATAATATCAGTTATGTATTAGCCTTCTCGATTTCTGACGTCCACAATGACTAGCACCCTGAACATTCCTGCTTTAGTTTTAAGAAATTATCTATGTATCCGCTAAATAACCCTCCTGTTTAGTTGTCATCATACGTGGTCCTCATTTCCCAAACTTCAAAAACATCAAGGACTATATAGTTTTTAGAGATAGCCTTACGCAGCTCGTCAGCTACAAATGTTCCAACGAAACTGCGCTCGGTCTCACTATGTCCACACACCCCCTGATTTAATTCAACACCGCACGTCCTACACAATACAAACATCAGTTTGCCGTGCATTTTTAAAGGTAAAACAGGATGGTAGAGATTAGAGGGTGGTAGTACTCTGCATTTAACTAAACCCTCCACCGTGTCTAATGAAATGTTCTTACATTCTAGTCCTACATGAATTTTCGGATGACCTATGGGATATTTACAATATTTATTTACAAATGGGTATAATGAGCACACGTCATAATACATAATTTTCTCACTAATACCGTCACATTGATGATAAAGCTTACTAGCATTAGTGCGGCCTCCGTAAAATGCGTCACGTGGGTTTAAGGGGTCATCATCCTGGTTGCCTAAATTCTGAATAAACGTTCTCAATTCGTCGTTAACGAGTATTTGTTTTTTAAAATCGCATTCGCGCATCTCCACAAGATTATATCCGCGCTCGCGTATAAATTGAGACCGCGCCACCGTGTTCTCATTCCGTGCAAGCATAGAGGTACTTACACCCAGTTTAGGGTCCATGTTGGCCTGATTGGGGAAACATTCCTCGCAGCCGTGCCAATAACAGCCAAGAAATTCAAAAACGGTATTTGACTCAGCGCAATACCCGTCGACCTTAACACCTTGTAACAACCTTTTTTGGTGGTTGTATAAAAAAGTACATTAATCTAAGATCATTAATTTATTTGGCGTAAAATTAGAGGAATTTTTAATTATTTTCATGTAAACGTGAAAATTGGCAACTTAAATTGCATTTTCAAGAACAAATCTTTTGTGTGTAATATTACGTAAATAGTTTTAATTCCCTCTCTTTAAAAAGTTGGATTTATAGTATTGTATTCGCGCAAGCGTGAAGATAAAATACATTTGAGTTATTCTGAAAGCTTTTCTTAATTTAGTTAATGCTGAATATTAACCGCAATCAGAATGATTTTTTAATTAATTTTTTATATTCGTGCCATCAAGAATTTTGGTGGTGAGTATTTTTTAATTCAGTATAGTTTAAACTAAGCATTTGTTTGATTTTTTAGGCACGTTTAGGTGGCACGTTATGTGGCACATTAATTTAAACGTTAGGTGGCACTATATTTTCACCACCTTTTAATTTTTAAACACTTATATTACAAATGGCTATTAAGTAACTTGTTTACCCAAGTTTCTCTTTGGAAAAAAATAACAATATAATATTAAAATGCAAGTTTAATTCTATAAAACATCCAGAATAAGAAAGAGATGTAAAAATGCTTTCATCTGTATTGACCGTTCCGCCTCCGTATTTAATCACAGGAAGCTGTCTATAGAAAATACTGCTGAGGAATTTTTTGTGGTAAATTTTATATCTATTAAGCTTAGCTTTAAAACCTTTTAGTACCTCTCCTACTATCCATAATTTTGGTAAATAAATTTTTGCATATTGTTATTATTTGTTATTATTAGAATGCTTTTAATGTTCATTAAATAGGTTTTGTTATTTTCCTGATTTAAAGATAACATGGTGCCCGAGATTTCATTTAATTATATATCTAAATTTTTACATAATTTTTTATTAATAGGCATAAGTGAAAATAACTAAGCAGTTGAGTGACAAGCGGCGTTTCAGGTGAGTTACCAATTTAAAATTCAATATAATTGAACCCTCCCTTATCTTAATCTACCACTGAGCCAGAGGCACATTATTTAAATAACATTATTTTAATCTTCCGTTTGTAATGTTTAATGTTTATACGTTAACAATTCAATTTATTGTTATAATTTGGCGCCCGAGCAGGGACATTGAAATTTATTACTTGAAATTTATTGTTTTTATTACATTTGTGTTAATATTTTTGTGGGGCCAGAAAAGGGTTATGCTGATGTTTCAATGTTACTTATTCTCACTTGTGCTTGTTTATATTTTTTAATTGCTTTTATATTAAGTGTTTACAGAATTTTAAGGAGTGTTACAATTTAGGTTACGCTTGTTTTTTTATGTGTTTCTTTATGATTATGTGTTTATATAATATTTTTAGGATGACAAATTTTAATTATTTAATTGATGTTTTTTATATTGATGAGCTATTTTAGTAGTTAACATTTTTTAATTGTAAATGGAGCGGAAGCGTTGACAATAGATGAAGACGTAAATTAAATTTAAAAGGATTAATCCAAATTTACTTGATTACATTTTATGTAACAGGAATTATTAAAAATGCATTCAATATTTGATTATGATACATTACATCGATTTATAGATTCAATTCTAGGTCATGATTTATCCCATTCAGTTTTTGTTATTTAAACGATA
This sequence comes from Vesta saturnalis, assembly GCA_036346205.1. Taxonomy (NCBI): domain Eukaryota; kingdom Metazoa; phylum Arthropoda; class Insecta; order Coleoptera; family Lampyridae; genus Vesta; species Vesta saturnalis. Next base: position 4,062,678 of record JARFJB010000002.1, read on the forward strand.
TTGTTTTTTTAGTACTTTTAAAGGCTAAAGATGCCAAGTTAAATATTAATTAAAAGATAAATGTGAATTTTGTAAATCTCAATTATCATATTTAAGTTTTGTTATTGATAAACTTCTTAACATTCAATTGTTAATACATTTATTTAAATTTTGAAACGCTTGAATTACATTAATTTTGATAATGAATTTTATACGATTAAATTTATTAGAATTTATTGAATCCATTTAATGAATAATGAATTACAAATTTAGATTATTTTATTTCTTTGTCACATAATGACAATATTAATACTTAGTTAGTATTCCTGCTTAAGATTTTTTTTCAAATTAATTGGAAGTTAGTTCTTTAGAATTTTCTGTTGTTGATTTAGACGATTGGTATAAGAAGATGTTAGCCAATGTTTCTAAAAATCCTGAATTATTTCCTAATTGGAGAGTTGAAGATGATAAACTCTACAAATTTATTTCTAATGATTTAAACATAGAATCCAATTTAGTGGAATGGAAATTAGTTGTTCCGAAATCTTTAAGGAAAGATATTTTACGAAAATTTCATGATGATCCTACATCATCACATTTTGGTGTTTTTAAAACTTTTCAAAAATTAAAGAATTTTATTACTGGCCAAAAATGAAGTCAGATATTTCAAATATATTAGGAATTGCAATGTTTGTAATCGAAGCAAGTCTTCACAATTTAATCATTATGGTTTTATCGGTAAAGAAAAATGTTTCTTATCCTTTTCAATGTATTTCTATTGATTTAGTGGGTCCTTTTCCTAGATCGAAGAGTGGAAACACAGTTTTATTAGTTATTTGTGATTGGTTTACTAAATTTACTTTGATTCACCCTATGCGCAGTGCTACTGCTAAAAGTATTTGTCAATATATTGAGAATTATGTATTTCTAGTTTATGGTGTTCCTCAAATTTGTATGGTGGACAATGGTCCTCAATTTAAAAGTTCACAATTTAAAAATTTAATGAGTTCTTACAAAGTTCAATCCGTTTGGTTTAATGCAAATTATCACCCTCAAGTAAATTTTGTTGAGAGAGTTAATAAAGTAGTAGGTATTGCGATTAGATCTTATATTCAAGATGATCACAGGGAATGGGATGTTGAAATTCACAAAATTGCGCATGCTATTCGTAACGCTGTTCATGAGTCTACGAAATTTTCACCTTCCTTTTGGCGTTTGGTCGGACAGTTCCTATTTCTGGAGATTTTTATGGTCGACTAAAGGATTTCAAAGAGGATGATTTATTTATTACTAACCGTGAACAATTAGTTCAAGATTTAAATGAACTTTCACCCATTTTTAAACATGTTAAACAAAATTTACATGCAGCTTACGAAAGAAATTCAAAATCTTACAATTTGCGACGTCGTCCGTTGAAATTAAACGTTGGCGATTTGGTTTGGAAAAAGAATTTTACTTTATCTGATGCGACAAAAAAATTATAGTCAAAAGTTAGCTCCTTAAATTTATTGAAGCGAAAGTAATTGAAGTGGTAGGTCCAACTACGTACCGATTGGCCACCCCTATCGATAATAAACCCTTAGGTGTTTTTCATGTTAAGGATTTAAAACCTCATTAGTCCTTATTTTTTAGTATTCTTTTTAATTATTTTTCTATTTTAGTATTTTTACATTCTGGTTTTCTTATTCATATTTTTTAATTATTTTGATAATTTTTCAAAATAATTTTATTTTGTGCTTATTTCGCACATTATTTTATTTTTTATATTGTTGTGGCTTTGCAAACCACTTAATTATTTTTTACATTTGTGAGCATGATTTTTGCTACATTTGTTTAGCACGATGGTTGATATTTAGATCCCATTGTGTGATTGATTTTTTTGCATGATGTTTGATATTTAGATCACATCGTGCGTTTATTTTGCCGACTTTGTGGGACATTAGTTCTCAGGCAGATTATCTTTCTTTAATGGATTTTCCATTTGCTATTGTTACAATAGTAAAATTGAAGATAACTATTTTGAGTTTACCTCTGATCGTTAATTTGACGTGTAAACTCATAAACCATTGATAAGAAAACTAGTAATGCTTCTATACATTTTTATTTTTTGATTGATTTAATTATTTTATTTTTCCTGATTTGTGTAGTGTTACTATTCTTGGACGGTCCTTGAGGACTTCGGTTCGCCTCGTGTCAACCTCGATTAGTTCACTTCCTGATTATGACGTTTTGGTAGTTTTAGGAGGGGGTTGTTGTGTTCGTAAGAGTGCATCACCTTTCTCTTTGCTATCTCACCTAGATTTCGATTTATTTATAAAATGTGCGTGTTAGTTAGGGTATGTTGAGTCTTGGACGATGACTGTGGAACAACATGAAACCTGAATCTCGTGACGGGTAGAGTGGCCTCTCTTGTTCTCCACGACGAAGCATCCTGAGCTAATTTGCCATGAAAGTAATCGTATCTTGGTTTACCGATTTTGACTCACTTATCGAACGTGACTGTGGTAGTTGTGTTATGTACCTAGGAGGCTTGGTTTGAGACCACCGGGGTAGGGTAATTGAACCGCTCTTTCTCGACCTCAAATCTCGCGATTATTTATTGTTAGTCCGAAAGGATTGTTTTTTTACTACTTATACTCTCGAGTAGAGTGGCGTTTAGCCTTGATTTTTATGAAGTTGCACGATGACCGTTTCCTGGTTCTCTGCCCACTGTCCCTTCAGGTCATGGTAGGTTACGGTTTCCGTTCGTTTTTTTTCCTTAGAATCAAATTTTTTTACCGGATACTCATTTTGCTCTCCTGATGGTGGTTTGCTTCACTAACCCCACCAGTTAAAGTTTTTTGACTTTATTTAAGGTTTCGGGTCCTTGATTCTCGACTAGTGGCGTGTGCGGGTGGTAGCGCGTCATTAGCTTTTTTGGTGTTGCGAGGGGTCTTTCCTGACCGACGTCACCACATTTTCCGTACTTCTTCGTACATTTTCTTGTTATTTTTTAAATATTGCTTATATTTTAATTAGCTTAACATTTTGTATTTTTTTAAATTTTAATATTTTAATTATTAGTGTTTGGAATCTCCGCTTTGGTGATCTCCGAGTCCAAATTTTAGGAGGGTGTGTAACAACCTTTTTGGTGGTTGTATAAAAAGTACATTAATCTAAGATCATTAATTTATTTGGCGTAAAATTAGAGGAATTTTTAATTATTTTCATAAACGTGAAAATTGGCAACTTAATTGCATTTTCAAGAACAAATCTTTTGTGTGTAATATTACGTAAATAGTTTTAATTCCTCTCTTTAAAAATTGGATTTATAGTATTGTATTCGCGCAAGCGTGAAGATAAAATACATTTGAGTTATTCTGAAAGCTTTTCTTAATTTAGTTAATGCTGAATATTAACCGCAATCAGAATGATTTTTAATTAATTTTTATATTCGTGCCATCAAAATTTTGGTGGTGAGTATTTTTAATTCAGTATAGTTTAAACTAAGCATTTGTTTGATTTTTAGGCACGTTTAGTGGCACGTTATGTGGCACATTAATTTAAACGTTAGGTGGCACTATATTTTCACCTTTTAATTTTTAAACACTTATATTACAAATGGCTATTAAGTAACTTTTTACAAGTTTTCTTTGGAAAAAATAACAATATAATATTAAAATGCAAGTTTAATTCTATAAAACATCCAGAATAAGAAAGAGATGTAAAATGCTTTCACCTGTATTGACCGTTCCTCGTATTTAATCACAGGAAGCTGTCTATAGAAAATACTGCTGAGGAATTTTTTGTGGTAAATTTTATATCTATTAAGCTTAGCTTTAAAACCTTTTAGTACCTCTCCTACTATCCATAATTTTGGTAAATAAATTTTTGCATATTGTTATTATTTGTTATTATTAGAATGCTTTTAATGTTCATTAAATAGGTTTTGTTATTTTCCTGATTTAAAGATAACATGGTGCCGAGATTTCATTTAATTATATATCTAAATTTTTACATAATTTTTTATTAATAGGCATAAGTGAAAATAACTAAGCAGTTGAGTGACAAGCGGCGTTTCAGGTGAGTTACCAATTTAAAATTCAATATAATTGAACCCTCCCTTATCTTAATCTACCACTGAGCCAGAGGCACATTATTTAAATAACATTATTTTAATCTTCCGTTTGTAATGTTTAATGTTTATACGTTAACAATTCAATTTATTATTATAACCTTCAGGTATTCTAAATTCAAGTTTTGCGTGTTGTATAGTCTGCTAGAATTTAAATAACCACTGGATCGCGATTTTGGATTGATGTCGGCAGTCTATAACCGTTGAATAAATTGTATTTTCTCTGAAAATCTGCGAACACTTTTGTAAATGTCGTTCGAACGGATCGACTTATTGTTGTCGTGAATGGACCAAACTAATGCAACCTTTAACAATCTTAACATCATCAGGCAATATCTCTAATTTCATTTAAAAACATAAATTGCCGTGCCAGTCTAAATTTTGTCGATCACCATGACATCTGATCTGCACAATAATATTAGTGCTGGCAATGGACCCTCGTAATTCTGGTTCACGGATGAGTTGAAGAGTATGAAATAACCTTGATCAGGGAAATTGAAGGTTTTAAATGCCAGAGCGGTGACGGATCAAATTAAAATCAATAAATCTAATATCACCATTGAATGAAATTAATTATTAACCGTTGCAGATGATTGGTCTCCACTATTATTCTTGTAGCATGCACTAGAAACCATGTTCATGTTATGTGCGATGCATGTATTAAATTTCTTGCTCTCTCGGCACATATGACAAGAAGATTCAACAGTTTCTGAAATGTACTTTTACCACTAGCACTGCTCATCTAAATTTCAACATGTTTGATACAGACAGAGCAAACATTCGCGGCCAGCATAGATTGCTATGCAAAATATCATTCGTACACTTTTATACATCAAAGTCATAAAAGATAAACATAGATGGTTTACCATTAGTACTGTCCGCAGCATTGCTAATGGCCATGTACAAGATGACCGATAGGTTTTGCTCTGACGTGGAACAGTAGCTGTATCCCATCTATGTTTACTTTACTTCATGTTTAAGACATTTAAATCAGATTTCGATATTTTAGCGTCTGGTGGTTTAAGACATCCATGACGTAAAAATCTTGCAAATCTGCAGTAATTTTGGGTTTCAATAGAACATCTTCTGATGACAGTGGGCATTGGTACATACATTTAATGCCGTTTTGTTATTACAACGTTTTCTACACGCTGCAGTAACCGCAAGTAAATCTGATGAGACTGATTACGTTATAGTGTTCGTCTTCTAATATTAAATTTAAAACTCACTGTGACTAGGACTCAAATAAACCGAATCACCTATACGATTATAAACTACAATGAGTATATGAATCTAAATGATTTTGAAATGATTGGATATGCTCGTAACTACCATGACAAGATCTATGCTGTCTTGAAGCTGTTACGTTCTTGAAGTAATACAATAATACCATAACGCATCGATCGTTATTTTAAATGCAATATCATGACTAAGGCGCGCGCTAAACAATTATTTGTACATTTTATGGTACAAACAATACCTTTGATCTTTTGTTACAAAGTCTGCAAATTTTAACCTGTCAAGTTTTTGTGTCATCGCAATAACATAATCACGGTTTTAATTGTAGTTAAATGTGACAAGAATAATCAGAGACCTAATGCATCTGCAACGGTAAAATTAATTTCATTCAATGTGGTAATTAGATTTATGACTTTAATTTATCCGTCACCGTCGGCATTTCAAAACCTTCAATTTCCCATGTCCAAGGTTATTTCCATATTTCAACTCATCCGTGAAAGAATTTACGAGGGTCCATTGCCAGCACTGAAATTATTTGTCAGATCAGATGTACTGGTGATCGACAAAACTTTAGACTGGCACACGGCCCAGAGTAATTATGTTTTTAAGATGAGTGAGGAGATTGAAGATATTGCCTGATGGATGTTAAGATCCTCGTTAAAGGTTGCATTAGTTTCTGGTCCACCTTCACGACCCAAAATAAAGTCGATCCGTTCAGAGGGCCATATTGCTAGCGCTTAATGTTTCGAGGCGTTTCTCAGAGAAAATAAATAGGGCTTATTCTAAGGTGGTTATAGACGTGCCGACAATCAATCCAAAATCGCGATCCAATGGTTACGTTGGGTGGAACATTCTCAGCAGGTGACTATACAACGCAGAAACTGATTTAAATACCTGAAGGTTTAAGGTACGATTGCGCTGAGTCAAATACCGTTTTGAATTTCTTGGCTGTTATTGGCACGGCTGCGAGGAATGTTTCAATCAGGCCAACATGGACCTAAACGGTGTAAGTACCTCTATGCTTGCACGGAATGAGAACACGGTGGCGCGGTCTCAATTTATACGCGAGCGCGGATATAATCTTGTGGAGATGCGCGAATGCGATTTTAAAAAACAAATACTCGTTAACGACGAATTGAGAACGTTTATTCAGAATTTAGGCAACCAGATGATGACTTAAACCCACGTGACGCATTTTACGGAGGCCGCACTAATGCTAGTAAGCTTTATCATCAATGTGACGGTATTAGTGAGAAAATTATGTATTATGACGTGTGCTCACTATACCCATTTGTAAATAAATATTGTAAATATCCCATAGGTCATCCGAAAATTCATGTAGGACTAGAATGTAAGAACATTTCATTAGACACGGTGGAGGGTTTAGTTAAATGCAGAGTACTACCACCCTCTAATCTCTACCATCCTGTTTTACCTTTAAAAATGCACGGCAAACTGATGTTTGTATTGTGTAGGACGTGCGGTGTTGAATTAAATCAGGGGGTGTGTGGACATAGTGAGACCGAGCGCAGTTTCGTTGGAACATTTGTAGCTGACGAGCTGCGTAAGGCTATCTCTAAAAACTATATAGTCCTTGATGTTTTTGAAGTTTGGGAATACGAGGTGACCACGTATGATAGAGCAACTAAACAGGGAGGGTTATTTAGCGGATACATAGATAATTTCTTAAAACTAAAGCAGGAATGTTCAGGGTGGCCTAGTCATTGTACGTCAGAAATCGAGAAGGCTCAATACATAACTGAATATTATGAGAAAGAGGGGATTCGGTTAGAACCTAGTAATATTAAGAAAAATCCGGTTTAAGGTACCTGGCCAAACTTATGCTGAATTCTTTTGGGGTAAGTTTGGTCAGCGAAATTTAACCCAGTGTAGTATTGTATCTGAACCAAAGGACTTTTTCAAATTACTCACAGATCCATTGGTTCAGGTACAGTCTATAATACCTATAAATGATAACGTTGTGATGGTGAATTGGGATAGACCGGAGGGAGAGGGCGAATCACAAAAAACAATTAATGTATCCATAGCCGCATACACGACAGCTCATGCACGTTTAGAACTATATAGTTACCTGGAGAAACTAGACCGACGTGTTCTGTATTACGACACAGACAGTGTGATATTTGTCGCAAAACCCGGCGACTGGAACCCAACATGCGGAGATTTCCTTGGCCAGATGACCGACGAGCTGGACGCGTACGGTGATGGGAGCTATATAGCCGAATTTGTTAGTGCAGGACCAAAAAACTATAGTTATAATGTATTTTCAACCAGTGATAAAACAGTTAAATCCGTGTGTAAAGTCAAGGGCATTACCTTAAATTATAAGAACTCGCGCGTTATAAACTTTGAAGCGATGAAAGATATGGTACTTAGTAATAGTAAAGACTCTTTGTTTGTATATAATGACAGAAAAATTGTTAGAGATAGTTGTTATAATGTATTAAGTAGACCGGAATCTAAGCAGTATAGGATAAGTTATTCTAAGCGACGTAGAATAGAAAATTTTGATACTCTTCCATTTGGATATAAAGAATAAAACAGATAGAATTATTTTATTTATAAACACCAACTCCTTGCTTTAATTCATTCTGCAGCTTTGCATGCTATCGTTTTATGCATTTACGTATTCGCGTGTTTTTTTCGTTTTCGTTTTTCGTGTTTTTCGTTTTTCGTGTTTGCGACTTTTTCGTTTTTGTTTTTTCGTGTTTGTGATTTTTTCGTTTTCGTTTTTCGTGTTTGCGAATTTTCATTTTCATTTTTCATGTTTGTGTTTTTCGTATTTGCGATTTTTTCGTTTTCCTTTTTTTCGTGTTAACGAATTTTTCGTTTTTTGTTTTTTCGTGTTTGTGATTCTTTTCATTTTCGTTTTTCGTGTTTGCGATTCATTTTCATTTTTCATGTTTGTGTTTTTTCGTTTTTGTCTTTCGTGTTTGCGATTTTTTCGTTTTTCGTTTTTTCGTGTTAACGAATTTTCATTCTCGTTTTTCATGTTTGTGCTTTTTCGTTTTTTTGTTTTTCGTGTTTGCGATTTCTTCGTTTTCGTTTTTTTTCGTGTTAGAGATTTTCGTTTTCGTGTTTGCGATTTTCCGAATGCATGGTTGCCTAACCTCTAGGGTTACAACCAAAAGGACCTTAATTAAGGCTGAAGATAATTACCATCAGAAATAACCCTAAGACCTAGCTACAGGTCCCGCCCCAAGACTAAACTCTAAGGCTTATCCCTAGACCAGCCCTAAGCTCCAGCCCTAGCTCTATACAGCCCCCACCCTAAATACAGCTAAACTCCAACCCTAGCTCTACATACAGCCCCAGCCAAGTACAACCCCAAGCCAAGACCAGCCACCCCAGTCCTCACGTTAGCAAAATTCCTAGCTGCCAAAAGGTCCTTAATACAGCCATAAGGTTTAACCCCCAAAAATCATAAAAATAAGGGTAATACGGTCCTTCACGTAAGCGATATAATTAGGGTTGAAAACACGGTCTCACACGTGGGTGTGTAAAATTAATTAGGGTTGCCCTCGAAAAGAAAGGATACGGTCTCACACGAGGGTATCTAAAAATAAGGGTTGAAAATGCGGTCTCACACGTGGATGTGCAAAAATAGGGGTGGAAAATCCGGTCTCACACGTGGATGTGTAAAAATAGGGGTGGAAAATCCGGTCTCACACGTAAGCGTGTAAAAATAAGGGTGGAAAATCCGGTCCCCCACGTGGGCGGGCTTGTGACGTCAAAATCCAAGATGGCGGCGGAAGGTGTCTCATTACTACTCCCGTGTTTTACAACGGTCGGTTTGTGCTCGTAGCTTCCTTATTTTTGTTCTTAAAATGTGCGAAATTTTAACCAGTGGCATATCAAAGTAATATTAAGGTAACTGCAATTTCAAATTTTGAAAAAATATTTAAATTTTGAAAAAAAAATGACGTGTTCTCGATACGTGCAAACTTCGGTCTAAATGCAATATGTTCGTTTTAAGTGAACCGACATGTAGATTTTATTTGTTCTTTAACGTTCCGTATTAAAGTACACTCATTTATCATGTAGTTTAATCCCAGTTAATAAATAATTAAATTATCAGTCGAGAGAGAGAGAGAGAGAGAGAGAGCAACAGGTAAGTAGGCTTGGAAAAACATACGAGTAATTAAATGGAAATAATAATTGTGAGATAGTTTCATTTCCAAAGCATTATACTTGCGATATATTCGCGTTGTTAAAAGTTTTTAATTGTTAACAAATCATTAACTACCTAGATATCAGTAAAAATAGTTTGTTTAAAATGCCATTTTATGCTCGGGAAGAACAGATTAATATGTTGATCATTTATGGCGAATGTCAGAGAAATTGCAGAGTTGTAGCAAGATTATACGCTGAAAAGTATCCAGATCTCCACGCACCGTATTTTACCTATTTTGCGTATTTAGGAGATTATTTGAAATATGGATGTAGTGAAGGCGGTAATGAAATTTTTATTATAAATGAAGAGAGTGTAATAAATGTACTAGCTTTTATATTGAATATGATCGCACCGCCTCTTTGCGAGAGATTGCATTAAATTTAAATAATAACCTGAAGCGTAAGAAGAATTTAAAAAAATTTTTCTAAACGTTAGTCATTTTCGTACAATGTAGAATCACAAATACTAATTATTATTTAAGCAGAATTTTATAAATTCTTCTATTCTATTCATGCTATTCATTGAATTATTTTGTAAAATAACGAGTACTTACTTTAAAATGGCGGAACATTGAAATCAACAAAAACTGCACTTGAACCGCCATTTTGAAAACAAAAGACGTCTTGTAAGACATCATTGGAATGGGAATTCTATGAAAACAAATTGGTAGGTTCCTATTTAAAATAAGAAAAATAAGACTACTTCCGGTAAAACGGGAAGTGATAGTCAGCTGTTTTAATGTCAAAAAATGTATTTTTATGCACTAAATCTTCATCTCAAATTTCAAATTTCTACCTCATGTTTTAACAAAATTAAGGTATGTGTAATGATTTAGTTGACACCCGGTATATTCATTAGCAGAACGAAAAACTGTGTTGAGGTTGAAGGTTGTCACGTAGAGAGAATAAAAAAGGGAATTTTGGTTTGAAAATTTAAATTCAGACCTTATTTTAGACCAGAAATAGATTTGTTTCACAAAAATGTTGTACGTAATAAATAGTGGCACCTCTCTCTTCTGGTATTTTCTTAATTTCTAAACTTTCTCGTCCCGCAGGACTTTTTATAACGAATGATTTTTTGTCGTAAAATTAATAATAAAGTTTGTTCTCCTTTTGTCAACTCCATCCGCGGACACACTGTATGTAACCAACATATACAGCGTGTTTACGGTCTTGTGATTTTATTTTTAAGGGATGATAAAACACCTTAAAAAAAGGTCATTAACAAAGTTGGTTAATAAAGAAGATATGACTTAAAAATTTTCATTTATTTCTTATTTTCTGATTTTTAAGGAGTGATTAAACAATTAAATTAAATTAAACAAATACACATTTTATTTTAATTGTGTTTTTTTTCTCAAAAAAACCACCTTACCTTAGATGTTCGAAGTTATCGCCGTTGTATTAAACGCAAATTCTTAAAATAAGGTCGTTAACCCAAAAACAATTGAGCAATAAATTATCGATTAACGTTAAAACAATTATTCAAAAAATTGTGCAAAGTAAACATTAATTCAAACGATAAGCTATCACTGATTTTTTTACTAAGTAGGCTCATGCCAATAACTTTTCGAATCTGTCAAGCTATTATAGTAACTGAACCGCTTGTTTGGCATCAATTCTTTTAAAAAGTCTTAATAAAGAACGTAAAAATGGTACATCGCAACTGAATACGTTGACATGTTGTTAATTGATGGGGAAGTACACCAGAATTGTACTGCTGAGGATTGTATTCTGAGCGGTTTTCTAACAGAGTAACTCCGATTCCATAAAAATTCACTGCTCTAATACCAATGTACTGCCATTGGCGGTTCCTCAATAAGCGCACATGTGCACGTGCACTCCCAAATTTAATGTCTCTTCTTTACAAAAACCATATTTAAATTTTATCATTCTACCTAGAAAATATCCATTCCAAAAAGAATTCGTCAAAGACCAAAAATGAAAACACGAGATGTAAAATAATTGACGAATTTCTTATTTGGTGGTAACCCTTAAACCTATTAATTAATTAAACGCGCCTGCTTGTTGGATCTACCCCGTGGCGAGTTTGCTTCGTTCACTGCTCATGTAAATAAATAAATCTAATTGGTAGAGCATTTGCCCCCCGCGCTCTTTGTACCCCGCGATAGTCCAGATACGTTCCTCGTTTTAAGCTGGCACGTGTGCACATGAAATCATTGCACTTTGTTATCGAATCGGATTATGTTCACGACTTATGGCGGGATTCTCGAACTCTGATAGCATTAGTGTGCAATATTTAAATTTTCTTCGCTATCTTTAGAAGAAAAAATAAAAATCAAAGGTGTCGGTCGTCCAAAACCAAGTTTGTTAATTACGAAAGTAACTAAATGCAAAAGTTGTGATTATAAACGAACTTTTAAAATACAAACTTATGAAAAAACTGACTGGTTGTGCGGATGTGGTGTTAGTAATAGTCTTTACTGTTTTTCGTGTTCATTATTTGGAAGCGATGAAGAATCAGAATGGACAAAATCTGAAAAAATTAAAAAGCATCAACATTCAAAGTCACATCTATCGTCTAAATTAGGATTTAATTTATTAGGTAAACAATTAAATAGTGCATATCGATTAACCATAGAAAAACATAATGAGCAAGTAAAGAATAAAAGGTATGTCTTATCTAAAATTATAAACTGTTTTAAATTTTGTGGTGCTTTTGAACTAGCTCTCCGTGGACACGATGAACGAAAAGATTCATTAAACCCTGGTATATTTAGAGGCCCTATAAATTTTTCTGCCGAATTGGATGTAGTACTGAAGGATCATTTGCAGCAAGCTACCGTGTTTAAAGGCTCGTCATAAGACATTGAAAATGATTTATTGGAATGTATGCTTTCCGTGTGTCAGGCACCAAATTGCCGGTTCAAATTTTATGTCCGTTATGAGTGATGAAATAAGTGATATTTCAAATATTTTCCAAATGGTTATAGTTTACAGTTATACTTTAGCAAATGGCACCCCCGTTGAACGATTTTGGGCTTTTATAAAACCAAACGAACGCGATGCTGTTTCCTTAACTGGCTGCATAGAAGAAGCTTTAAATTATGTTTTAAAAATTCTGATCAGTTAATTTCCCAAAGTTATGACGAAGAAAGTGCCATGGTGCACATGGTGGTGTACAAAAACTTGTTGAAGATGAATTTAAATATGCCCATTATACTCATTGTTATGCGCATCAATTGAATTTAATCATGTCTCAGGCAACAAGCATAAATACAAATGTTCGTATATTTTTTTCCGATTTGAGTGATATTACCAATTTTTTTAATTCCCCACAAGGAGTTGCCATATAAGATGAAGTGGTTGGAAATATGGTTCCTAGAACATTTGCTACAAAGTGGAACTTTAAAATTTGAACCTTTAACCCTGTATATGAAAACAGAGAAGCACTTATAGAGTGTGTGGAAGAAATACAATCCACATCCAGACAATTTGATACCATCAGAAACGCTGGTGCACTTTTAAGGTATTGCATGACCTTAAATTTGTTTTTTAGTTAACAGTGTTTCATCGTGTAATGACTCACGTTGATATTTTATATTCCCAGATGCAAAAAAGGGCTACTGATTCCGTTACCATAAAACGATGCATTACTGAGTTTGAAAACAAAATTCAAACAGAGAGAGAGAGAGATAACATACATACTATTAGAGAAACCGAGTTAGCAGATATCGATGAAAGTCAAGCTAGGAAAAGAAGGAAAACAGATGAGACAATCCTTATGTTTCCACGACTGTGCAAGCTAAGGAAGTATGTGACACCATAATTGCAGAAATAAAAAGAAGGTTTTCGTTCAGAGGCCATTTGGAAACAATACAGTTATTTTCGGTGGAAAATTTTGAAACGTATTCATCAAATTTTCCTATGCTAAATTTAAATTCAGCAATTCGAAACTTTCCATTTTTCGATGAAAAAAAAAAGGGAAAAGGCCAGGTATTTCATACCCTCCCCAAGGGGGAGGGCGGGATTCTCGAGCTTTCCGAGCTCCTTCAGCCACAATGATGGATTCCCAGCGTACATACATACATTACGTATATTATATATGCAGGGTGGCATTAAGGATGGGTGTGGTCAGGATAGAATCGGAAGGAACGGACTTAGGGTATTGAGGGGGAAAATACTACCCCAGCATTCACCTAAGCAGCCGCACATGATGTGCATATACGCAGTGATCATGCCGCTACATGTGTATGAGGAAAATCCCCTGAAAAAAACTCATACAAGGTAGACGGTAACGGGAATCGAACCCGAATGCTAAGCAGGTCATGTCACCACTACGCTACCAGCTCGGTCATTTTTCGATAAAAACAAGTTAAAGACAAAATAGGAAATAATATACAGAAGAACAGATTTTAGAGAAGTTTCCGGAGCAGTCCACTTACTTAAATTTTTAATTGAAAATAATTTGCTACCAGATTTCTCAGAATCATTTTCAGTGCTACAAGCAATTGTTGCAATGCCCATGACAACCGCAGAAGCGGAACGTTGTTTCTCCACATTAAAGCGAATAAAAACCTTCCTTAGAAAACAATGGGCCCTCGCAGTGTTATCTATTCAGAAACAAATGATTCAAGAAATTCCTAATTTTAATGAATTAGTCATTGAGGAATTTATCTCAAAAAAGGACAGTCGACTTCATTTTCAATACAAAACGTGTTTGTGAAATATAAAAACTATGGTACGTTTATCTATGAAAACAATTGTTTGGCGAGACCGAGGTACTCAGTGAGGTAAGTTATTTAATTTCTTAATAAATTCCTGTAATTTCTACGATTTTATAGTCAAAAATAAGTCTCTTTAGACGTGGCTCTCAAAAATATTTCGCCTCCGGCGGTTTGCTAGCGTCACTCTCTTTTAGTCTAAAGTTGTGCACCCGCAAAGTATTAAACCACGCGCCACCACTGTGTACTGCAAACACGTTAAGGTGACAATGGTGGGCCTGGCCGGCACTAACGAATTTTGGATGCCGAAGAAGAAATATTAAACCTTGTTGAAGAAGACACTTCTAGTAGTACTCGAGAAATATGTCGCCCAGTCGGTGCCTCAAATCGAATTATCTGGCGAACGCTGCCTGAAAATCAATTGTATCCTTTCCATGTACAAAATCATAAGCATCATCCTTTACGTTTACATTTCTGCTAATGGTTTCTCCAAAAACATGTTGAAGTTCTAAATTTTTCTTCCATTGTGTTGGCCCACAACAGATGAAGCAACGTTTACACGTAGCATAGATTGGCGATAAATATTTGGACCGGATTGGTCAAGGGACAACTTATTGGCTATTTTTTGTTGCCAAACCGATTGACTGGAAATGATTATCTCCTTTTTTTGAAAATCATTTGCCAGAACTGCTAGAAGTAGTACCTTTGAATGCACGTCAACCAATGTGGTTCCTTCGCATTTGAATCGTTTAGTTCGCCAACATATGGATAATGTATTCGAAAATAAACGGATTAGACAAGGCGATCCTGTTCCATGGCCTTGTAAGTTATGCCAACTTTTGGATACGTCGATCGGATTTGCGTTCAACACCACGGCGATAACCCCGAACATCTAAAAAAATTAGAATTAAAATAAAATGTGTTTTTGTTTAATTTAATTTAATTGTTTAATATCTCCTTAAAAATCAGAAAAGCACATTGAAAGCTTTTTCAAAATGTATCTTTTTTCTCCTTTATAGGCTTGTAATAATTATGACAATAATGTAATTTCGTTCTCGTTTTAATTTAAAATGCGCGTTGTATCTAAATTTTTTCATAAAATCTTGGTACCCCGTTTTGTCTCTTTATTGAGTTAATTTGGAAAAACGATGAAATACGAGTCTACTTATTTGTGAATATAGTCAGTATTTTCATATTGGATGTTTAAACATTTTTTTCCATCCCGAATAGGTAAAATCCACAAATTAAAAATATTCATTCTGTAGAAACAAATTAACGTGTTTTCTTGTTTTTTCGAAAAGAGATTAGTTTACAACAAAAAGATTCCTTCTTAGTGTATTGTTATGTCACAAATCTGTGCCACAAAGTACCCCGCAGCTTTTGATAGGAAAATGGGTTTCGGTCGATTGTGTTGAGTCTTTGGGAAAATGTTCTTCTGGTGGCCTTGATCAAAAGTCATAATGGCCGCGAGTCTCAATGATCTCGATTGTTGGACATATCGAAGTTGTCCAAATCTGAGAATTCAACTTATGATGCTTAGCGCTCATTAACACTCGCTATATATTTATACATCCTTTTTTAGATGTGTTTCTATTCACTTGCAAACATACTCTTGAGAAACGAACCAGCCTTACCATGTTCATTGATCTAAATAGTTGCCATCGGGCTGCAGCCATAAGTCAAGAATGGGTTAAAACGGTGTTTCAGCAGGCAAACGCAAGTGTCAAACTGCCAAGTATTGGTTCTCACCCTCAAACATGACTGCACCCATATATGTAATAAGAGCATTGTTACCCTCTGCATTGGCATTACCCGACATGCACCGCGTAGAGGTTGCAGATAGGTATTTGCACGTCATGTTGCCCTGATAAGGGCCGATTTATGTTCGTGTGCGTGTGTGTGTGCGGGCATGTGGCTATGTAAGTAAACGTAAGTTCGAGAATGAAAATGATTTCTCAAATGACCAATTCACTGCTGTTTCACCGATATCAAAAGACCAATTCAATGATTTATATTCATTCTGTAATCCAGTACAGGTGAACGACACCCTGCGGTATATTTCAAAAAAAGATCTGTTAGCATTCTTTTGCAAAATGCATCAAGGATTGAGTGGCGAAATAGTGAGTTCAATCTTCAATTATCATTCAAGACAAACAACTACCCTTACAATATCTTTAGTGAGACAGTCTTTAATGTAATTCGTACCTCAGAATATCGGTTTTAATGCTATTTCTAGAGATGAGTACATTACCAGACATGTAACCCCATTCTGTAACGAATTATATAATTCTCACCCAGAAACTCCTCGAACAATTGTTTGTAACGACTGTACTTATTTGGACATTGAAAAAAGTACTTGTTCTCGCGTACTTCGACAGTTATATTGTCAGTTCAAAGCTAAGCATTTAATTAAACCATCAATGTTCGTAGCCCCTTGTGGTTATATCTCCAATATTCGGGGCCCCTATTTCTCCAATGCTGAAAACAATGATGCAAACATTTTAAACAATGAGTTCCAACGAGACGTCGAAGGGATGCGAGATTGGTTTCGTAATGGAGATGGTTTCCTTCAAGGCATATAGGGATCCAAAGACTTGGTATTAACATTAAAATGCCTCCTCTCTTCCAAGGTGGACAAACACAGCTTACCACAGAAAAGGCTAATGCTTCGAAAATAGTGACGAAAACGAGGTGGGTAGTGGAAACTCGTAATGGTCATTTGAAATCTATCTTCACGTCCTTCAAGAACTGTATTATTTATTCGCATGTCTCAAATATACGCGAATTCCTTCTTGTTTGTGCGGCAATTCTAAATAAACACCATCCACCTTTAGAACTGCCTGGTGCCACAATAGAGTTGGCTAGACAGATGGTGGAAGAATCTCGAGAGCCAAATATTTTACAAGCGCTAGTAGAACAGGAAGACTTGCGATTGAGACTGGGTGAATGGGTAACCCTAGGTGAGAATAACGTACCTCGTTTCCCACGCTTAAGTATACGAGATTTACGTGATTTCCCTTATGGCACTTTTCAAATAATATTAGCGCCATCTTATATTCAAGATAACAGTGCGGAAGATAGAGAAGCAGAATTCCAGATTGACCAATTATATCAACCAGTATTATTAAGGATAAGGTTTCATTCTCGATATCGGAACGCAACACATCAATTATGGATTGCTTATATAGAATCAAACGATAATGGAAACACTGGAAACGACGAAGATCCAATACAAGGTTATTACTGTACTTTCCAATCAGGGGCGAGAACATTAGGTACTTGTGTCCATGTGGCTTCTGTCTTTTGGTTTTGAGTTATGCAAGATTTTAAGATGTTCATTATCCATACACAAGGTTATTGAACGCAGTAATAAATACTCATGGTGCCTTAGAAATAGTAATCCTTTAGGTATTTTTAATTTTTCTAATACACATACATATACACGAACATACACTACACACACACACAGACACACACACACACACACACACACACACACACACACACACACACAACACACACACACACACACACACACACACACACACACACACACACAAACACACAAACACACAAACACACAGACACACACACGCACACGCACGCACGCTCGCACGCACACGCACACAAGCATGCACACGTACGCGCACGCGCAGACACAGACGCAGACACAGGCACAGATACAGACACACACACACACATATATATATATATATATATATATATATATATATATATATATATATATACATACATACATATACGAACATACACAGCCACATGCCCGCACACACACACACACACACACACACACACACACACACACACACGAACATAAATCGGCCCTTATCAGGATCATATGACATGCATATACCTATCTGAAACCTCCACGTTGTTCATGTCGGGTAACGCCAATGCAGAGGGTAACAATGCTCATATTACATATATGGGTGCAGTCATGTTTGAGGGCGAGAACAAATTCGTGGCAGTTTGGCACTCGTTTGCCTGCTGAAACACTGTTTTAACCCATTCTTGACTTATACTGCAGCTCGATGGTAAGTAACTATTTAGAGCAATGAACATGGTAAGGTTGGTTAGTTTTTCAAGAGTATGTTTGCAAGTGAATAGAAACACATATAAAAAAGGATGTATAAATATATATCGAGTGTTAATGAGCGCTACGCATCATAAGTTGAACTCTCAGATTTGAACAACTTCGATCGCCTGTAGGTCCAAAAATCGAGATCATTGAGACTCGCGTCCATTATGACTTTTGATCAGGGCGACCAGAAGATCATTTTCCCAAAGACTCAACACAATCAACCGAAACCCATTTTTCTATCAAAAACTGCGTGTTACTTTCTAACCCCTAACTCAAATGATCTATGGTCATTTGAAACAAGCATTTTTATATGAAATAGAACTCAGGGTATAGAATATCATACTGAACTAAAGAAAATGCTTAGGTATTGTAGTCTAAAAGGTAACCGTCTTATTTCTCTAACCTACGGTAGTTATTTTTATTTTTCTTGTACCCGGTAGTGCAAAAAATATGTGCATCAAGGAAGTAAAGGAGTCGTTTCTCGGGTGCAGCTAAAAATAACAAAAAATTAATGAAGTTTGTTTGAAAATGTAACGGTATTAAGGTAATCTATGTTTACAACCTCTGTGCTACTTAAATGTTATATTACCGTCAGTTATAAGAATTTAGTTTCATACAGAAAATACCATAGTAGTAATGAATACTTATCAGTATAATATAAATCAGCCATACATGTGAATACTTTAATTCTAAGTTCATTGTGGTTAGAAACTAATTATACAGTTTACAAGAGTTCACTGACGCGTTGTATATCCATATGTAACGTGTGAGTTTTTCGAGAAATATGTTTAAACATAAAATAAGCACACCAAGTAAAAGGAAATTATGAATGGTTTTCTAAGTATACTTCTATCAATTACTAAGGAATTGTTTAATTCATACAGTATTAACATAATAAACTTCCAGTAGAAAATATTTTATAATTCAAGAAAACCGATTGCCAAATTAGTAAACATGTTTACTGCAAAACTGACAAACGTAAATATTAATATTTACCTACTTGTAATGTGTGTTAATGCTTCCTTTCTCCATTAACATAAATTCTATAAAAGAATGACTAAAATAACAAAAAGGTTGTACTCGCATCTTATTCTAAACTAATTTATTCGCAAAATGATAGGCATGCATAAAATTATTGTATTTCTTCAAATTACCTAGTATTTAGTGAGTTATACAACATACCCCCATATTTTTTATATCGCGCAACCAACGACACACCCTGTATTAGATAGTATTTTTTATTACAAATTTAACCGTGTATTACACATTATGGTTTTGAAGCTAATTTTTAAGAAAAAATCGGATTAATATTAGTATTTGATAATATTTTTTATGTACAAACTTAACAACTCCAATCTTTTAAACCTATTTATTAAAGTTAAATAATTACTATAACTGTTCAAATAGGTTGCCGTTATTTTCTAGGCACAGGTGAGCTCTTTTTACTGGAGAATTTAAAACACAGTGTAGCATTTCTGGCGAAATTTTATTTATTGCTGCCTTAACCGATACTAACAACTGCTTTTCATTTTCAAAACTCCCATCATACACTTGGTTTTTCAGGTAACCCCACAGAAAAAAATACAACGGAATTAAATCGAGTGATCGGGCTAGCCAAGCTACTGCACTGTAAGTTCCAATCCATTTTTCTGCAAACCGCAATGACAGTCCTGTACATTTCTTGAGTTATGTGCTCGGGCACCATCTTGTTGAAACCAACAGTTGTTAACAAGTGCTAGAGGTAATTCATCCAAGGCATTTTCCAAATCAGTCCTTGGCAAGTTCAGATATCGTTCGGCATTTAAATTGTTGCGGTAAATATAAAGGTCCTATTATTCTTCGTCCCAAAATTCCCATCCACATATTAAATCCCAATCTATGTTGATTCCTTGTTTTCTTTATTTAAACAAGGATTTTGTTTTGCCAAATAATGTTTCTTACGTCGGTTGAAAATTCCATTGTTATCACGCTTTCATCGGACCAAATTATTTTAAAATAGAAATTTAGATCTTCGTGGCATTTTCTGGTATACCATTCGCGAAAACCTGCTCGCCGCTCCTGATCAGCTGGTCTAAGACCCTGACAAACTCGAAACTTATGTGGATTAAACTTATTCTTATTTAAAATGAATTGTGCTGTATAATTAGCTATACCAGTACGATGTTCAATTTGTCTTGTCGATATATCAGGGTTTTCAACAACGGATTGTAAAACGGTATTAGCTTTTTCGTCATCAAATTGTTTCTGACGGGATAGAACAGGTTTTGTAAATAAACCAAATTATTTTAAATTAGATTCCAAACGTCTAAAAATGGATTTACCAGGTTGATTTCGTACAGGATATTTATCCAAATACAGGGTTGTCCAAAAAGATGTTACCACTTAGATGGGATTTACATAATTTACGTAATTGCAAATTTTCTTTTGTTGTAGACTAGAGATGGCCACCCGACTTACTTTGGAAGAGAGAAAGAAGGTAGCAGCTTGGATGGAAGTGTTTCGGTCGCCCTCAATAGTAAGGAACAGATTCCAGCAATGGTTTGATAAGGACCCTCCAAGCCGTTTAACTATCCGCCGACTACATGAAAAATTTGTACGCACTGGGTCTGTGACCAATAACTGTAAAGGAAAGAGTGAACGTCCAAGATGTATTCGAACGGAAGACAACATCATAAATGTTCAAGGCGCATTGATTAGGAGTACAGGAAAGTCAAGTACGAGATTAGCAATGGAAACCGGAATCGCGAGGACGAGTGTCTTAAGAATTCTCCACCTCGATCTGGGAATGAAACCGTACCACATTCAACTGATACAGGCCCTTTCTGACGCTGGTAAAATTTCTCGTGTACGAGCTGCAGAGGTGTTATTAGAGATGGTGCACATAGATCCTAGTGTTGTGTTCTTTATGTCGGATCATGCCACATTTCATGTCAGCGGCAACTTGAATAAGCATAATTGTATCGTTTGGAGTACAGACAATCCACATGAGTTAAGAGAGCATACTCGAGGCACTCCGAAAGTTAACGTATGAAGCGGTATTTCAAATTTGGAGTACTTGGTCCATATTTTTTAATGGTCAGACTGTAACGGAAGATTCTTATCTAGATATGTTGCAAAATTTTGTTGATAATCTTTCCGTCCGTATCTTAACATCAGGTTACTTCCAGCAAGATGGTGCACCACCACATTTTTCCTTAACAGTTCGACATTACCTCGATGAAACATTTGGTGCACGCTAGATTTGAAGAGATGGACCTTTCGCTTGGTCAGCACGGTCACCAGGTTTGACTCCATGTGATTTCTGGCTATGGGGAATGGTGAAAGAACGCGTGTATGCTGCAAGACCTACTGACATGAATGACCTTAAAGAACGAATAACAAGAGTCGTCCGTTCTATACCTACATAAATGTGTATGGTACAAAAAACTTGAAACATGCATTGCTAACGAAGGTGTACAGGTCGAAGGAGTGCACTAGCTTCATTTGGACGTGTGTACATAGTGTGTTATTATGTGTTTTTCACATAACAGTCAATCCCATCTAAGTGGCAACATCTTTTTGGACAACCCTGTATATAACCTCAGTAACTACATAATTTCTGTGGAACAAGATGCAGCACTTTTCTTAGTTTGTAAAATTTTGTCTTTCCATAGATACACTTATTGATTAATTAACGATCTCAACACAATAACACTAAGTTAAACAGTTTTCAACAAAACGTTAAACAAGTGTTATTTTATCAAAGCCTTCTAATATTAACTGATATCATATGTAAAAATGAAAATCCGAATTTTTCTGCTTCAAAACCATAATTCGTAATAAAAAATACTATCGAACACAGAGTGTTTCGTTGGTTGCGGTGATATAAAAAAAAAAAGTTGATGATGGTTTCTCGGAGACGAAACGCCGATAAAAAATTTGAAAATGCCATCTAATAGAATTTAAAAAGTGACAATGAAGTACCTTTGGTTTTTAAAAATCTTCTAAAATAAATGAAGGAATTACGAAAAAAGAAAAACCCAAAAATCGCATTTTGTTTTAAACGTTTCGATAACAATTACAGTTATCTTCGCCATTAGTAATATTATCCATTAAAATTGTTCAAGATATTGAGACAATTTTGTGAAATTTGAAAAATTGAAAACATGAACATAAGCCTGCTAGTAATATAACAGTTTCATAAACGTATAAAGCTAACTATGGAATGTAACTTTTTTAAAGAATAACTAGATCATAAAAAAATTAAATATTGTTAAACTGCCTTGAATGTGACAAATCAGAACACAATGTTGCAAAGAATTCTATTTTTCAATTTCTAATTGCTCTGCTATTTACATTTTTACCTCACACGATCTATCTTCTCCCATCTGTCCCATTTCCCATTATCTGTTTTCGACTTTTCCAAGTTTCCTCCATCGACTCCGCTCCCCTTCGTTTTTCCTCTAGTACCGTCAAACGGGGTGAAGTCGATCGGCAGGGGTGAAGTCCATCAAACCAATATTTTCATTTTTATTTAAGCATAATGGCAACACTGCGTTACAAATCAGCTGATTCTTATTTACATTCGTGTGCCGAACAGATGAGCATCTATTACACCGGTGTTGTTGGTTAATCGTGTAAAGTGAATTTTCCAAAAATAATTAAATAGTAAAAGAGCAACATTTCTCAATCTCTAAAATATGTGAAATCAAATAGTTACACAGCCAAATCAGTGAGAACTAGGCCCGTCCGAATCCCTCTAGGTGATATGGAATATATTCAAGAAAAGGTATTCACAATCAGACACGCTAATTTATTTTTTGTGTGGTTTCATTTGCAATTTTTGTAGATAGAAACAAAACAACGGAGTGAAATGGATCACTTCGTTTTCGCTGTGTTTTGTTAGGTTTTGAGGTTACGTTTAAAGCAATTTGTTTTTGTATGATTTTCTTATATATTAATTTTGTGTGCTAGCATATGAGGGGTGTCGGGCAGGGTGGGGGCGAATCGTATTTTACTATTTTCCTCTTTTATAGATGCCACGAAAATACATAAAGAAGCTGGGTGCTTATGGCACAAAAAACTACAATCCCGTGTATTTAGAGAGAGCGCTGGAAGCAGTGTTCAAAAAAGTCTGAGCATGCTAAAAGTGTCAGAAAGGTTTGCAGTGCCATATACGACTCTTAACAAACACTATCATGCGGTAGCAAAGTCATATTACTGTCAGTGTCATTGAAGAGTGCGAAAATAACAACATTAAGTTTGTCTTACTCCCCCAATTCGACCCACATGCTCCAACCACTGGACGAGGCATATTTTCGTCCTCTCAAAGCATCATGGAAAAGAGCGCTGGAGGAATGGAAACTAAAGAATAGGGGGGTTTTACCAAAAACTATATTTCCTAGGATGTTAAAAACCACGGTTGAAGGACTTGGGGATCGCGAAATGAACAATATTTTAGCTGGATCTAGAGCCTGCGGCCTAGTCTCTTTCAATCCAGATGCTGTTTTTTCAATAATATAATTATTTGTTATTTAGTTATCTCAAAAAAACGTATTTTTTTGATCGGCTTCACCCCGTTTGACAGTATTTCTTCTACACTCCTGTCATCCTTCCTTAACTCCATATACTCGTTTATCATATGTCTCATATTCTCCATCCCTTCCCCTCATAATCTACAATTCCTTTCTTCCTCTTTTCTCCAATACGAAGAAAGAAGGCTTAGATCACAGCGTTAAATCAGAACAAAAATTTAATCCTTATTAAGCTGGTCTTGGCCATGGTTCCTACGACCAGCTTCTCTCTCGGCTCTGTCAGTCGTTAGCTGCCATTGCTTCTTGGAACGGTGCTTCTTGGTTCTAGGGGCGGTCTTCTTTCTGGAATGCAGAACCAATGACTTTGATTGGATGTATGCCATCCAGTGAGAGCCTCAACATAAAACTTTCTTTTATTCATGCATTGTGTTTAATTCGAGAGTTAAAAGCGAAAACTTGCCAATTTTTTCTTAGTAACTCAAGCGTGATTGAAATAATAGCGTTAGACATCATGTAAATGCCTTCTAAAATGTTTAATGTTAATTATATTTTATAACTAATCCACTTTGTATGAATGTGCATTTTGCATTTTGTACCTAATCTTGAATTTGTATTTATGACTTAATTTTTTTCTTATTTTTAAACACAGGAATTGGGCATGAGGAAAGGGATAAAGAAGAGAAAATCAGAAATCATATAAAATGAAAACAGTGTTAATAATTATAATTAAGGACGTTCTCACAGACTCATTAATTAAAAATAAATATTTCCCGTCCTGGGAATCCACTTTATTGTATTATTGTCGGTTTACACATATTTAAACAAATTACAATAATATGAGCTAATTAATATTGTAATATTTGTATACAATGTGAATGACATTTTAAATTGTTTATTTGACCTAAATGTTAGTTCGGATACATCACACAAGAATTTTGACTTATGTTAACGGCATAATAAAAATAGTGCCTACAATTTGAATTTGAAGAACATTCGTGCATCTCATGTGGTTAGATCCAGGCAAGGATATAATTTTTAATTCTTCTGGATGGAAATTTGGCACAGATTTTTAAACCTAGGAATGTTGTAAAATTAGTATCGTCACAATTTTTTAAGCTGTGGTATCGTCAAATGGTGGTATCTCTTAATTTCATGATTGTAAATAATAAATATAAGTAAATAATTAGGTATTGTAATATTTACGTAATCAAATTGTTTAATTGAAATGTATGAACTGAATAAATTTAAACAACTCATAAAACTAGTTATTAATTATGTTATATACAGAGTTAGTCAAAAGTCCCAGAATGAACAAATTTGGTGTCTGAAACACTGTTCTTTAAATTAACGTCAATTAAACAGAACTGACCGCGACTTAGTTTTGTTAAGTAACACCTCATGCTGTATATTTTTCATTCCTCATTGAATGATTAAAAATTAAGGAAAATCAAATCCTTAGTGGTCGATTAGAATATTTTCTTATGGTAAACATAGTTTATTTTAAACATTTACTGTAGCTTAAATTAGAATTGTCATGTATAATACAGGGTGTCCCATAACTAATGGACAATACGGCAATTGTAGAAAGAGGTGATCAAAGTAGGTAGTTTACCAAAAACATGCGTTAGTAAAATGTTATAGCAAACGCTTTAAAGTTGGCATATTATTTTTGAAAATTCGTAATAGTTAGGAAACAGCTAAATGTATTGAACTCAAATTTGGTACACTTTATTTTTCTGAGGGTTATAAACACGAATCTGAAATAATCTTTTATGATACTCCTAGAGGGCGCTAGTTACACAGTTCGAATGTGATAAATCCACCTTATTTTTTTTACTCCCTGTATTTATGTACATTTTAATGTTAAATAATAAAAATTTCATTATTTTGTTGTTCCACTCCTATATTTTAGATATTACCATTTTAATATTGCACGCCGCGCTGGCGCCGTCTCTAAAACGATGATATTTTTAAAGACGATTGAAGCGTTTCCTTTAAAATCATTTTATTTTAACCACAATATTGTAATCTACTTTGAGAATATTAGTAAATAAAGCATTGGTTTTATAAAAAAAAGTACAATTTAATTGGAAAACAAAACAAATAAAAATCAATAATTAGATTTACTTCATTAAATGTTGAAAGTGGCCACCCGTTTACTTCAATAGATTTTCTTAAACTATTTTCTAAATGTTGTCCTATCTTAAAAAAGACGGCGTTATCATTTGAGTTCAATACATTAATATATTATTTTCAAAAATAATATGCCAACTTTAACGCCCTACATGTCGTTTGCTATTAACATTTTACTAACGCATGTTTATGTTAAACGACCTATTTTGATCACCTCTTTCTACAGTTACCGTATTGTCCATTAGTTATGGGACACCCTGTATATTACCTTAATTTTTATTTTCGTTAAGTTGTCATTATTTTTTTCATTTTCTATCTTTGTTGCTTATACTTATAATTGCAATTTTTATTACATTTTGGGTCAGCTGGGGTAATTGTAAAAGATTTTATCAATGTTCAAGTTTACACATCCGAAAAAAATTCTTATCGCGTTTATTTAGGCTTATTTTTTTTATAGGTCCGGTATGGATTAGTAGTTTGTAAGATGTACTCATTTTTTATTCCGAAAAAATTTTTTTTTTGTAAAAAGTCAAGTTTACAGTTACCCCATGTATTGGGGGTAATTAAAACTTGTAGTTTTGAAACTATCTAAGGTAGATCTAAGAGGGGAAGATGTAAAAATGATTTTTTATGGCTCAGTGGAAGCAGAGATGTCTACTTCTTTGTTACAATTACCCCATTCACATTTACCCCACTTTTTAAGATGTGAAAGCTTTATTTAAAAAACTGCTTCACATTGTATGTAATGGTAAATATTTGAACTCACAAAATTATTGGTCATTTACGCTGATTGCCCCTTGAAAGGTGTAGACTCATTTTCGATCTTGAATAGTTATTGAAGGAGTTGGTAGTAGTACCTTGATGCACATAAAATTTGTTACAAAGTTGTCGTTCTCTTTGCAAATGAAAGCAACTTTATCAGTGCTTTTAAATCTTGTAGCAGCATATTCATTTCCCTGTACAGAATGAATTACACAAACGTAAGTGAAATGTGTTGCATTTCTCTTGCCTCCAAAAAGATAAACTAACACGTAAACGCCTGCAATAATCTGTTTATGGATTTTGGAGTAATCTCTATTTCGATTTGAGTTCTCAAGTTTTCTATATTCTCTTTATCACTACTGTCTGTGGCGAAGTTTGTTTTTAACATTGTGCCTTCCCAAGTAGATTTATCAGATTCTAAATTCTCCTTTGAGTTGATATTTTTAGATTTATTTTTCCGTATTGTCTTTTTTTGCTTTTCTTGAGCTTCTCTGAGTCTATCTAGTACTTCGGTTGTTGTTAACACTTCACCATAACTGGGCTGTTTCAGGCGAGGAACCGTTAATTTTTTTACATTCACAGAAGTTTGGGTTTATCAACTCGTTCTTCAACTGTGTTTTTAATAACACGTCGAGAAAATATCAATCACACTTTTTAGTTTAGCTTCTTCAGGAAGGGTTATCTTAGCTTTACATTCAAGTCTTCGGTTACAGCTTGTATACGGTCCAACGCAGCTAGCGATTCATCATTTTCACAAATGACGCCTTTTTGTGGTGTAGAAGTTGAGATGGATCTTTCGTGTGATATACAAGTTTCAGATACTTCTCCAGGATTTATGGTTTCAGCAGCTAGTGGTACTTTATACTTTTCTTTGAGTTATATTGCTAGAAATCTACTGGTACATATAAATCGGCTGGGAACTTAGGATGGTCTATCGAACACAATTCTGCTGAGATGAAGCCGTTCTTCACATTTTGAGGAGTTATTGATTCTTTTAAAACTAGTTCTAATAGTTTAGAAAATTCTTGTTTGATTAATCTGGAGGATACGTTTCTCATCTGTTTTTTCCACGTTCAACAAGCTTTTAATTTTGATTGGTCCGAAGACACACCTATCCAGAGGTCGTATTCTATTATTTAGATGACTCGCAAGCGTATCAATTCTATGTTATTGTCTGTTGCTTCTTTAATTATCCTGATACTGACATGACTGCTATGTGCTTCAAATGCTAGAACGACTGATTCATTTGGTAAATTTTGGTTTATTCTAATTTGTTTTATGTGAACAATAAATTTGTGTTTGAACCACGAGAAGAAAAATGGCTCCTCCATCCAGCAGACCGTGCTCTAGGATAGGCTTGCTCGTATGTCCACCGAGCCTGCATTGTGGCACCTTTGAAGATAATAATGGTCAGAGAAAATGATCATTAGCTGACTCACATAATAACACTGAAGTTAATTCCCGACCATATCTTCCAGAAATTCTTGACAGAGATTTTGCTTTTTTTTCTATTCCGCGAAATCTGCTTGGGTCACTTGGAAACTTACTTTCATCACAGTTGTGCACAAACATGGCTTTTTCCTCTGTTCGCAGACCGCATTTTTGATAAATTACCAAGCGTTTCGTAAAAATCGTAAACTTTATTTGGGTCTCTTGTCGTGCTCCTACTGGTTTGGAAACGTTCTGATTTTTTCAAAGATAGAGTGGGGTGTCTCTGTATTAAACACTGATACCAGTCCTCCCCCAGTCTGATATCTTTGAAACAATTTCTTACATTAATCACTTATTCGGAAACTAAATCTTTAAGCTCTTCCTTAACGCGTTGGTAACACAATACTATCTGATTTTGTGTAGCAGTATCTAACACAGGGGGCCTGCCCGCTGCCAGCTTTTCAATTGCTTATTCTATGATAAATCACTGCGATAGGTACCCCGTACACCTTTTCAGCTTGGCGATAAGTTTTATTTCTGTTTGAAACATCATTAAGAGGATTAATTAAATCCTGGGGTGAGTAAGTGGCGTTGATTTTTTTCTTACACGTGTCCTGGGTATTGTGCAGTCTGTAAACTAAAGAAAGTGTTTTAATTAACAATATAAATACAGTTGAAACAACTTATTACTGTTTCCAATTACCACATACGTATGTGTCTACAAGTGCCCCAATTACAAAATCTTGGGGGATAATGTAAACAGAGGTTATCTCTAGCACATGATGTGGGCTGGTATTACCATAAACAGTTGTTTCAGTAATAAATTAAACGTCTATTTTGAAAAATATAATGTGGCTTATTTTTAACTTACAATTTTACAATAATCCAGACAG
Organism: Vesta saturnalis; assembly: GCA_036346205.1. Lineage (NCBI taxonomy): Eukaryota > Metazoa > Arthropoda > Insecta > Coleoptera > Lampyridae > Vesta > Vesta saturnalis. The sequence continues at coordinate 4,091,723 of JARFJB010000002.1, forward strand.
CAATTCTGAAAACCATTTTTTTCGGAGCACTTCAACTCAAACACCTCTAACCTCCGCAAACGTTATTTAAAATGGCTTTGTCTTGAGTTGGTAGGTAAGGAATGACCAAAGAACATACCGGTCCATTTATGGCCGAATATCAAACTAATATGCGTTTACAGTTACTCCTTGTTTACAGTTACCCCAGCCAACCCTTAAAAAACACAATTGTGAGCGTTTTTTTTTTTGGAGTTGAAATACTTTTTTCAGAAAGAGCTGTTGACCCGATTTTTTTTATTGCATAGCGTATGTCTCGAAGTGATTTATTTGGAAGTCATCTTTCATCAGGATTAAGAATGAAAAACGATATTAGTGGTTTTTCACGTAAAATTTTATTATTTCTTATAAGAAACTCCGTTTAAGGGCAACAATAATCCGAAGGGTTAACGTGCACCATAGTTACGTGGTAATGCGCTACTTCTCACACTACTTTTGCTTACTGAATATCTAAAATTCTTTGTAAATGTGTAGAACTTTTAAAAATAAAATTTAAAGATTAAAATACCTTACAGAAAGTTTAAGAATATTCCGTTTTTCTGTGCTTTGGTCGCAGTATTGTTACGGCATAAACTGGCAATAGAACGGGATAACTGGCAAAATAAAAGCGCCTAAAGAGAGGAGATCGTTCATTGATAGAGGAAATGTTCCTTGATCTGCGCATGTACTTAAAAACTTTTGATCTAATTTTTATGTAATCTAATTCTGTTACGTTACCGTAGTTTTGTTTATCTAATCTTATTCTGTTAGGTTACATTAGTTTTGTTTATCTAATCTACTTCTGTTAGATTACAGTAGTTTTGTTAGACAAAAGTTTTTAAGTGCATGCGGAGATCAAGGAACGAGTTCCTCTCCTTAGTCGCTCCTGGTGAAATTGGGTCTTTGCTCGACTGCTCAGTGGTTGGGGGTGGATAAGGTGTTACTAAATTTTGCGCTCAATAGGATAGCTTACCATGAATAAGTCACGAAAACCAGAAAGGGCGCCAGAGTATTTGACGTGACACAATCGGGGTTGAAATGCTTAATTACACCAGTTCACAGCTTGCTTAAATACTCAAATAACTCGCTTACTTGAACGGAATCACAGATGGTCCTGGGACCAGCAGCTCTTCGCCATTCCTGAAAGGCTACAAATATTCTCGCACGCTTGTCTAAAATTAATTGCGTGCCGCAAAATCAATCTCTAATCGGATCAAAAACAACAATTCTGTTGTTACGTTACTTTACTTAATACATCTGAATTTAAATTTCATTTTACTTCCAAGAAAAGAAATCACTTTAATTCTATATACAACCACTTGAAATTAAATCCCTCAAACCGCTATAAGATACGCTCAAATTCATGAAAACTAATGCATTGACGCATCTTTCGTTAAGTGTTATGTTATACTTAATAAAATCAGTGGTATCTTCGGAACGTAATTACTTTTCTTGACAGACACAAAATGTTAATTCAATGCTCTAATTCTCAAAAAAAGAACACTTAACATGCGCGTAAGTATTATACTGTACAACAAATGGGTTCACAGCTGGATTCACATTTTAAAGGAAACAATAGTTCGTTAACCTAAAGATATGTATTATAAAATCACCATCCTCGAAATAATCACACAATTGTTACATTAATTATTCTTCCAAATTAAATAATTTAGTGTACTTAATAGACGGTGATACTAGCTAGTTTCAACTTCGGCCTTTACTAAAATTACTGTAAAACTATTCTTATACCAGCGTAACAAATGCTTATACCAAATAAATTGCGTTCTCCTTGCAATGCACGCGACATAATTTCGATACAAATTCGTCAGTATAACAAATAAAGAACACTCAAATAATTTTGGATTATAACACGGATAAATGCTCTTGTATTAAAATTTAAGCTATAAAATAATAGGACATTAATCTCAAAAGACAGCGTATTCACCCGTTAGTACACACAAACATTTATTAAACTTCGTCAACAACAGCAAAAATAAAATATGCACGGAAATGATTACCTTGACTTCCTATAGCCCTTTTTGATGTACAGTCACGTGGTGGAACGCAGAGAATTAGAATTGGTTGTACATACACTAATATTTATACTTCCACGTTACTTGTTAACTTTACTCTAATTATATACAAATTCTGAATAACACTTATTATTTTTAAAAGAACGAAAAGCTTGTTTAATTGCAGCGAGTTATTAGTTATCGGCGAACTGTGAAATTGATGTCTGGAAATTAGGAACGAACATTTGGTTTCTTCCGCATAAAAGCCATAACTACTCCATAGAATCAGTGAAAGCACTAGGTGAAAACGCTTAATACCTTCTTGGATTTTCGACAAAGTCCCTTTGAACAAACTGCACTTAACGATAAATCAATCTCAATAAAGTCCCTTCAAGGGTTGTTTGGGGATACTGAACGGACGTTCTTTCAATACGGATTATGGCTAACGAAATTCCGCGGTACATCACTAGCTGCCGTAAGGGTAGTTTTTTTTAACTCCTCTGCATCTTTACTAGGTCTGGTCCTCGTGAATATTCCATTAGATGCCACATTGGATTTTATATATCCCTACAACTTAAATTAGCCAACCATAAAAAAAGATTACTTATATTTTTTTGAATACGAGCCAACATGAATCAAACTCGAGAGCCGTCGGAAAAATTGTATACCAAAAAACACTTCTCAACCCATGGGCCTTATCAGTGTAAGCGATATCTTGTAAATTGAAATTTTCATAACGACGCTAGACCTTAGTGCCTTGTACCTACAAACTAAAATCTTTGTTTAGGACCAAAAATCTTTATCGAAATATCTTGACGAATTGTCGCTTACAACGTTTTAATAAAATGCGACCTATGCTTTTCTACGCTATATTTAAATAAGTAACCATTACAATGTGTTCTATAATTTTCCACTGACGCAATTTTTAACGACAATACTTAGCGATATCTATAAAATTACAAACAACTCTTATTTACAAAAAAACTAATTACTTCCCAACCAAATTACTAAAAAGGATCTCACTAATAATCTATACCAATACGTAAATAGAAAAGAACTCTAAATGCGATCGCTATTTGTAAAAATTTCGAATGCCTTCCAAATACGTACAGAAAAAAAAACTAACACGTTACAATCGAAAGCCTTCCAAAAATGTATGCGTCAGCAAAATCAATTGTATGAATTTATGCTACATTTCAGATGTACGGTACTAACAAATAATTTTATAATTTCGAAATTGCCGGCAAATATGTGATAAAATCACGGTCACGTGACAGTATTCAGTATTGAAGGGGATTAAAACACGCCTATTAGTTTTAAATATTGGAACCAAGAATAAAATTGGATCAAATATTCAAATCATAACCTCTAAATAAACTCACATCACCAGCGCTTCTTATAGCGCATTAAATGTCATTGAAACAGCTTTGAAAAATTTTCACGTTGTTTGGGCGCTTTATACAATAATTATGCGTATAAAAACACGAAAAGCGATTTACACAAAGCACGAACGTAAAGCAATGTGTTAAAATATTTGGTCAAACTAACAATTGAGGTTTAACTTCTCTATAGGGAGAGCTAGTGAAACTTCAAGAAGAATGTTTTTTTTAGATCGTATATTTGGCTTATTAGATTACTTACTTATTAAATAGCTTATGTTGTGTTGTTCTGCAGGCAGTTTAGGTATCTTCTCCCTCTTCAGTGCTAATTATTAGTGTATGTATTGGATGATGCGTGTTTTATTGGTTTATAATTGGTCATTTTCGTGAACGGTGGTCGTCATCTTGTGAGCATGGGGACAGGGATTATTGGAATAGGTGTCTTCTAGGATTATGTTGAATTCTTCTGGTAGGTCGTCTAGCAGTTGCGTCAGGAATGTAGGGACGTGTTTGAATTTCCTGTTAAGTTTTCTCGGATTGTTTAATCGTCTGTTGGCGTAGAAAGTTTTAAGATGTTCTTGGTAGCGGTTGATTCGTCGTGAACTCTGCGGTGGATGTATTTTGTTTGTAGTGTCTTAGATCTGTCTGTGATAGGTTGTATGCCTGTTGAGATACCTGTAGCCTGTAGCGTTCCGTAGTGTGTTTCGCTCATATGCGGCGATGGATTTTAGGTTATTCCGTTGGGAAATATGAGAGTGACAGACATTGGTTGAATAATTGGGTTAATTGCGTAATGGTGTTTGGTGTTAAGATGCGTAAGGCGGTTGAGACCGTCTTGGAGTTTCTGCTTTGCGGAGTATGTCTACTGCTGTATATGCGGATATCGGATTGAGAAAGTAGTCCTCTTATCTTAGTACGTATGGGGCATCGTTGCGCTGTCTATGAACCTCTAGTTGCGCTTTGAGGTCGTTGTCGAACGACGGATCGTGTGGAGTAGAGAAATCGTCTTATGGGCGTAAGCTGAATAAGTCGGCCTTCTCCTGATCGGTGGTAATAAGGTTACCTTGAGGGTCTATTAAGTGGGAACGTGGTGATGTATTTTGTTTGGTAAGGACTTATTTGCATCCAGTTCCCTTTTGTAATGCGGTTGGTTTCTAGTCGAATGCAGGCGTTGAGTATATCGGATTTTCTATTTGAAGAATTAACTGTATATTGGTCTTTTTTGTCTGATCTTGGTTAGTATGTGGGTCTCGTATTGCTCTGTCTATGTTCTGTGACGAGTTTAGGTTTGGGTTGGGTAGATTGTTGGCGATGTGTTCGTTGAATAAGTTACAGTTTGCATTTTAAAGTCGCGTCTTTCAATCGTTCTTGGGCTGGGTGGAGGAGCTGGCCCTAATGTGGTATTGATAAGGAGTGGGAGATGATCGGATGTGATAATTGTACCTAAGTGGCATTTGTTGTTTAAATACTGAATTAGTGGTTCGGATCATATAACATGGTCTATTATGGAGGTTTCTTGGTGACCGAAAAATATTGGCATATTGCTCTACGCTCACCAGCGGGGTAAGCGCAGAATATTTATTGCTCATTTGTTTCCATTTGGGTTGGTTGTTATATCAACGAATTGGGTGTGTCTGGAGTTAAGGACCCCTGAACATACAGCGTTGGGGAGGTTGGAGATGTATTCTAACAGTTTTTTTGAAAGGGTGTCGATTATAGGTGGGTTTTAATAGCAGAAAGCTATTATTGGGGTAGCTGCCAAGCTCACCGTGGCTGCAACACATTCTAGGCGTTGCAGGTGCTGTGGTAAGGTAAAACCGGTTGAAAAATATCTGACGTGAACTGGGAAAGCTGTACCTAGCGTTCCTCTTATTTGATTATTGTTTAGGGATGTGTGGTATTGGTATTGGGTTGTGGCAAGTATTTTGATATTATCGCTTGATAGTAAGTTTTTATGAAGGGACGTTTCCGTCAGGCGCATCTTCCGTTAACTGTTCCTGTTGTTAGTCATTGTGCTTTTTGGTGAGGTGTGGATAGTGTAGGTTTGTTTTTTAAAAGAATCAAGATTTTCTATTTCTCCAGCTGCTTATATAACATGTTAAAATGCACTTTTCGTTGCATGTTTAGTGATTTTTTTGACTTATTTGCTCTGATTTTCGAATATACATAAAAAAATTAAGTCGCGGTCATTTCCGTTATAACAACAGATGCGAAATAAACAAAAACGTCATAAGTGGCTAGTTTGTAGATGACAAGGCATAATTACGTCACACTTTAGAAAATTACTCAGAAACAAACAAATATATTCGATTGTTTCCGAGTTTTTGACGTGTGTATCGTTTAATGTAATAGTATTACTGGAAAATGGAAACCCTAACAATAATTTTGTTTCGCCAGCTTCAAAAATGTAATCCCAATTCTAAGACGTTATCTTTTTTATCAGCTCCTTCATTTTTCACTTTCCTAGCTAAAGGTAGTTGTTTTAATCAGTCAAATAATTCGAAATTGAACTGAGACCGGAAATATAAAGTGGTTTTTGAAAAATGTCTGTGTGCGTGCGTGCGCTCGCTTCTGTGTGTGGAATACTTCGGGGCGCGATATCTCAAAAACTTAAGAAAATCCTAACGATTTTTGGTAGTGAGGGAGCTGCGGGGTAAGGAGTAAGAACAATTGAGTTCAAGCTTAACACCTAAACATCAAGACTCCTGTAAGTTTTAATATTGTTGGATTTGTGCGGCAAAGAATAAGAGGGTTAAATGTGATTTTCATTCGGTCGCAATAACTTAAAAACTTTAAAAGCAATTGTATTCAAATTTCGCTTGCATGTTTTGTGTGCTGACGAAAATTCAACATGCGATCAAATTGATCATTCAATCGTTACAAAACAAGATATTATTTTTAACTGTGTTTTTTGTTAACTTCCTTTTATGTATGAATTACTAGGTATTTGAAATAAATTAAATGCGATATTTTAAACAAATCTATTTAAATAATATGTACAAAGTTAATGTTGAGTTTTATATTAACAAACGAAAATATGTGTTTCAAATTTGATGAGTACGAAGAATGTTTTACCAAGGCGTCCTTGTTGGCTTCTCCTTTTTCACATTTAAGCTGTATGTGGAGTTTCACCATTTATATCTTCCAGATACTTGCAATTGTGAACGATGCGTTCGAATTTTATCTGGATACAATGAATATCTTAAATTTTGCAAAACCTACAACTAGGTCACCATTCTAGTTTTCAAAAAAAAAACGAATTCTTAATAGAACGTTTTGATTTCTGCTTGAAATTGTCAATTATTCTGTTTCTAGTATGATTTTGTTGTCGTTATGTGGATGAGATTTTAACATATTTTGATAGTTCATATTTTATTAATGAGTTCTTAACTAAATAAAGAAATACATCTTAACACAAGATTTACACCAGACTAAGAACAAAATAGAGCCTTTAATGTTCTAGATTTAAACATAAAAATGAATATACAGAACAAACTTGAGTTCTACATGTACACAAAACCAACACGTACAGAATTACAATTGCAAACGATTCATGTCACCATAAAACATAAGTTAGGTGCATACAGATTATTAGTACATAGAGCAATATCATTACCATTAAACCAAATAAATTTTAATAAAGAAATATCAATTATAAAACAAATAGCACAAGCAAATGGTTGCATTTCAAATATAATCGACATTTGTTAAAAACCAAGAGCACAAATTATCTATCAAACCTACAGAAAGTAAATACGTAACAATTTCATATTTTGGAAAAATATAAGAAAAAGTAGCTTACGTATTTGAAAGTACAAGAAGTACAAAGTAGCTTTCAAAACTAATACCAATGTCCTTAAATGTTTATTTACTGCCAAACATTCTATTAACGACACTTTGAAGTGGAGTATTTATAAATTGAACTGCACATCCCGTAATCCTGTTTATATTGGTCAAACACTTAGGAATTTTGGTATTCGATACAAACGGCATATTAGATGTTACAAATATAAACACACAAACAAATCAAATTATGTCAAATATTTAATAAATAAACAGCAAATAATCACCTTATGACTTCACAAAAGTATATTAAATTTTTAAATTTCAGTAATAAAAAAGACAAATTAGACGTTGGGGAAGCATTCTAAATTTATAAATCTAAACAGAAAGTAGTTTTAACCGAGAAACTTCAGACGATTTAAATATACATATCTAAGCTTTTGGTTTATTGATCCTGTAACCATTTGTCTAATACTGACAAGACATTTACAAATATAAATGCCAGTACAATGGTACCCAAAAATTAAATTTGATAGTTTTAATTATACAGATATTCTTAACTGAAGTTCAGAACGTTAATTTCGCAGTTATCGTACACAAGAAAGGACATGAAAAGTTTTATTTAAATTCGCGAATGTACTTGAACAATTTTAACTAGAAACGTTGAAGCTTGGAGTGCAACAATTTCCAAACGCAACTTGCATAATTAGCCGTAACTCCTGGTTTCGAACCCACACGTCTTTTAAAAACTAATAAATTACATAAAATAAGAACTAACATTACTCAGATTGCATTTGGAACAATGCACTTTAAGTTTTGAAAAATACAGAAAAATCAACAACGGAGTTTTCAATTTGAAATTAAAAACCCCTCCAAGTTTTGTAAATAAACCAATTAAAGCATCCAAAGTATTTTACTTAAATATTGAAATTACTTCAAAAAAACAACCTGTAAAGAATAGGTTAAAAGTTAACATTCTCTGAGAGCGTATTTTGTTACCTTATAAGGAGATTTTTTCCTTAAAAAAATGAATTCTAATAGATCTCAAAATCACAAAATGGCTGCATCCCAAGAATGTTGACGCTAGAAGTAAAGATTTAATAATGAAAAAACCAATGCTCTACAACATACCTCTGTGAATAATTCAAACATAATATCGAACCCTTGATGTATAAACAAACATCAATTTATCACTCCTTTTAAAATAATTATAGGCTTGAATTAAAAAAATCAGATAAAGTCCGCACTAAGCCTATAACAAATACAAAATTACGTGTGATTGATTGTTATATTAATAGGGTAAATTGCACCACGGTCTAGCTCAGTGAAGTACAAACTTATGAAACTTACTGTAAATGAGAACTCTTTTCAGGTCGTGAGGGAGGCAGAGATATATCCGTAGGTGTAACCTGCAATGTATTTTTATTGTTGGACGCCACTCAATTTATAGGTTTAATAATTAAAATACAACAAAAACTGAGAAAGTTGTACCTTGATAACATAATAGGTAATCTGAATAAACACTAAACAACTGTATTTAGATGTATATTTAATAAAGCAAAATGTCTGATTAATATCAGCATAAAATAACTGAAACGATATTTCTCGTAAAGACTTACGACACTAAAATTACTAAGTTAAACACAACTATACAAGCTTATAATCTATATTTACTTAAAATTCAAAATGAAATATGAACAACACTATTCAAGAATAAACCGTATACTGACCTATGTCAACAAATATTACCATTAATGTAGGTTATGAACTTAAATGTTTTTATTTTAGAAACAGAAATCAGCTGTTCCTATTTACATAACCGTATCAACACACTATACTGATGTTGTTATTTCCTTAAACTGCACTAAAACGATATGTACTTACTTGTACAAGATAATTATATTAATGTCGTCTTAAAGCGAACTGTAGCTTGGGAATTCCATTTCCATTTACAAGACAAACATACGATAATGTAAAGGTAATTTCCATTTGTATTCACGTACAAATAAACGAAATATAAACGAACTGTACATCATAATGTAAGGTACACTATAATTTTCATAATATAAACGTACGGGAAGGTACTGTAACTTTCATCTGTCCTCAACATACCAATAAACGAACTAGTATATATTAACGTAAGGTAATTCTCATAAAATCTTCCACCTACAATAATGGAAATGTAGATTAAATAATTAACGCAGATTCGAACGACTAAAGCGGCAGATATTTGACGACGAATGCAGAATATATGTAACAGCATGTGTGATTTATGCAAAACAAAGGTATCTCCATTTGTAATTGGTAAAGATGTCATGCAGCACGCTTTTGCAACGAACAAAATTATTCAAATTTCAGCTTTTTCCTAACACAAGGGGTTTCCTTAATGTAGAGGCGCACCCTTGCACGCTATTTTTATTCCCAAATAAATACATACCTTATACAAGGAAGTAAACTTAAAAAACGAAATTCATTGCGCAGAAGGTACAAAAATGAATCAAGCACACAAAACTTAAACCATAATACACTATATACAGAGGTACTCGTAATTATGTAGACTAAAGAGAAAATATCGAGAGATAACAAAATTTAATTATTGAAAGAAAAAAGATACCAACGTAATGTAAATATATTTACCAATAATAATACAAACTCAAAACTTAAATTAAAGGAACGATAGACAAGAATTGGCACGTTACAAGCCATGAATTTACTTCCTTTCTAAGTGAAGTGTACCAACCTATAAATTATATGGTCGCATTCAAGAATGAATTTTATGTAGAATGATTGTAAAAAGAAATTTGTCAACGAAGCAATGAAGGGAAGCCACCTCTGGAGGAAAGAACCAGAAAAAGTATGTCAATCGAAAACCTATGAAAAAATCATTCTCCCTCCCCTCCTCCTCTGCATACAGACATTTTTTTTCTTTTCCTAAAAAACTAAAACAAACTGACGTGATGTCATAACGATAACACTTCACCGAGCATAGCTCGTGAAGCTTCGACAACCAACGGTGCGTAATAAAAAGTAGATTTGTTCTACTCACCATGCAAGTATACTTATAAAACAAAAACAAAACTTTGGTGTACTACCGCCAATACATCACATGCTCGAACCTAAAACAAAGTAAGCAGCAACGACACAACGGCGAGGAGGGCACGTGAGACAAAATATGTCAGAAATCAACTGCCAAAGCAGGATGAAAGAGAAAAAGTGACGGGCGAGGAAGTCAACCCACACCAAGCACCATCATCGACACATTCACAAACTACGCGAGCGATCAAACCTTTCGACGTTGGAAGGTGCAGCTACCGTACCCCAAAGACCCTTTTCATCCCAACGCCTTCTGATTTTGGCATCATTCATACAAAACAACAAGCACATTTAGCAACGTTCATACAATGCAAAATCAATAAAAACATTGTCTTGAATTTTGAAAGTCAAAATAACAAACAGTAATGTTTACGGAAGGTATAAGCAATTAGAGTTTCGCTCTATGACTGTTCTTCCAACCGGCCAAAAACCGAATTAAAAAAATAACAAAACAAAAAAATTCGACATTAATCTAAGGTCAAAATCCGGTCCTATAAATTTCAAAATTAATCTAAACTAATTAATCTTTTAGAAAGTTAATACAACGAGAAAGCTCCCATAAACAGTAATGTTTGCGGAAGGTACAGCATTTAGATTTCGTTCTATGGCTGTCCGCCCAACCTGCCAAGGCCCATGTGTGTGGCAAATTAAAAAAATAATAAAACAAAAAATGTTTGCTATAAATCGAAGGTCGAAATCAGGTCATATAAATCCAAAACTAATCTAAACTTAGGAATCTAGCAACTAACCTAAAAAAACTAGTGTAACTAAACTAATGATAACTATTGAGTTTTTCCACTAAACAAATAAATTAAACCTAATCTAGAAGAATAATCCGAACCTGGTATGAACAGCTCAAAACGCGGTTAAAATACGACTTCGTACTCATAAACTAATTCAAAGCCACACGAGGGAAAACTCCCTCAATCACGTTTGATCAACAAAAATTTTGTGTAACAAATCCTAAATAGACACACAAGTATATTCGTAGCCATTTTATTAAACATACTAAATCATCACAACATCTATCCTACAATTCCTAAATATAACTACCTAACTACTAAAACAAACAACCTAACGTCTGGTAAACGTTTTGAATTGATTCGCTGGAACTCCATGTCCGGAAGAGGCCAGGCTACGGTTCACGGAATCCCTGCTTTCCGTTATTCCACAACCGTACACTGAAGACATCAAGTCACAGAACCTGTACCAAACTCGCCACATCTATTTAATTAGTCGTGTCCTACGACAAGCTGCGGCATCTGCTATAGGAACATTCTTAGGCCGTTCCTATATAGAACAGACGCACCTTTATCTTAATTCGTCGTTATCATCGAGAGAAGGATTAGATTTAAAATCTTTCACATGTTAGATCCCGATGCATTTATATTCGTCCTTAAGAGGACTAGTAATTTCTGTAACTGTACCTGAAATAAATTTCCTACTTTGGTCTACGTTAAAGCCATCAGGATTATCAGCTTTAAATAAAATTTCTGGCTACAGTTTATCTGATTTTAAAGATTATACATGATAAATATTTTAAATACGGTTTTATATAGAGTTTAAATAAATATTTGTATAGGCAATGTTTAAGATGAATTAAATGTAACTATTAAACAATTTTAAAGTAACAAAATATTGATATTGAATGATAATATCAGGTTCTTTGTGTTCGAAAATAAAAATACCACGTTTAAATTCAACAAAACGAAATCGATAAATAAACTTTACTTATGTTGACAAGCGTGTGTATTTTTCTTTTAAATAAATTTCAACACTTCACCGTCAATTAAGAAGTATAATAAATGATTTAGGCGCCTTTATAAATACTAAAATATAACACAAATAGCCCTGTCAGTAAAAAAAACATTTAAATACATTCATTGATCAGACACTTATTTAAGAAACTCCAGACGATTTAAATTGGTACATGTGCTTGAACTCCTGGTTTATTGATTCTGTAGCTGAAGTTAGCATTTATCTAATACTGGTAGTGCATTAAGAATACTTTAAAAAGGCATCAAAAGTTAAATTTGATAGTTCTAATTATACAAATATTTCAAACAGAAATACAAAACATAAATTTATCGTACACCAGAAAGCACATAAAGTTTTATTTACCTAAGTAGACACATGTTAAAACAATTTTAATTAGAACTGCACAAGCTTGGAGTGTAAAACCATAAATTTTAGATATAATTATCGTAAATATACATTTATTAAGGAAGCAATTAAGTGAACTGTGACAAATTGGGATAGTAAAATAACGCTTATACTGCTTTGTAAAGAAGACTTTATCAAATGAACAAAGACATACAGTAAATTCGAATATTTTGACATTAGTAAAATCAAGTCTGCTATTTGGAAGGTTTTAAAATTACATACACGATAATGTGCATGACATATCTTTAAATAACGAGCAAGTTTTGAGATCTATACCATAAACCGAATGCTTATCAGTTGCATATAATGTATTTCACAACATTCTACTGCTGTTAGTTGACCGTTGGCCTTTATTCCTTATAAGGTGTGCGACTTATTAGTCATTTAATGTCATACTTTTTGTAATATCTTGAGAAAGATACGAGGTCTATTTTTTTTCATGTTCCGTTAGTTTGCCAATGGAAGCTCAGCTGTCATGTTCACGTGGCGATTACGCGGCAGTGTTTGGTAATCTGTCTACCAGTATCTCCGAACCGGGTCGACCATTACGTGGCGTAGTTTTGATGTGAGTGCTGTTTTATCATGGTTACTATCATCTCAGTTCCCGCCAAATGCGAGATTCGCTCTGTGATCCGTTTTCTTCAAGCTGAAGGCAATACTACGGCTGAAATTTGTCGAAGATTGTGTGTTGTGTACGGAGAAGGCATTGTGATCGTTAGTGCAGTGCGAAAGTGGTGTAGGATTTTTCAAGAACGAACTGATATCCATGATGAAGGGGGTCAAGGGAAGAAGTCCATAGTAACAGACGACATTGTCGAAAAAGTAAACACTGTTCGAGAGTACCGTCGGTTCACAATTTCTGAACTGTGCTGAATTTTCCGAAATTTCTCATTCAGCACTTTCTGACATTGTTGCAGGATGACTCGACCACCATAAATTTTGTGCGTGATGGGTCCCCAAAGCGCTTACAGATGTTCACCAACTGCGTCGAATGGATTCTGCACTAACGTTTTTCTAGCGCTACCATAACGAAGGAGAAGCGTTTTTGGGAACAATCGTAACGACAGACAAAACGTTGTGAACGTCGACACAAAACAGCAACCGAAGCAATGGATGTATACAAACTCGTCTAATAGACCACAGAAATTAAAAAAAAATTCTTGTCCATCAGAAAGCTTATGGCTACTATATTTTGGGACTGTACAGGGCGCTTACTAGTGGAGTTATTGCATCCTAGAACAACAATTACTGCAGCGACGTACAGTAATACCCTTGAACGTCTACGGAGAGCAATATAACGCAAAAGGAGAGGCATGTTGATATCAGGATGTGTCTTGCTTCATGACAATGCAGGCCTTCATACGTCAAGAGTAACAAAAGAACTCAATAAATTCGGATGGAAGTTATTCAATCAACCTGCTCTACCGCTCCGACTGGGTTCCAAGTGACTTTAATTTATTCACCAAGGTGAAAGTATGAATGGGGACGCAGCGGTTTAAAACTAACGAGGAATTGAATGCCAGTGTGGCAAATTGGCTGCAACATGGTAAAAATGCCTCAATGTCGGTAGCGACTACGTTGAGAAATAGTGCACATGCATGAGTAACCCCTGTGTATAATAAAATTTTTCTTATTTCATGTACTTGTTTTTGGCAGCTTTAAAAAAATAGCACCCGTATGTAATACCTAAATCCGTTGAACAATAAACAAAAATAAATTGTTGATAGTAGAATTTCTTTATTTATACAAAACCCATACGTATAACATTGTTAATTAATGTATCCGGTTGCGCACGGTTTCTGAATAAGGCGTTTTGTTTTTTCATAAATGTGTGTTTTTGTTCGATAAATAATAGTTCTGTGAAGTTGTTTACCAATTGGCTTATAACCAGATGGTACATTACTTGCTGAACTATCTAATTGGTGGAACAAATGACGAAATGGCAGTCAATTGCAACAAACATATTCTCCTTCGTATCTGCAGTTTAATTTATCGGATTATTCCCTTCTTCCAATCTCGTGTTGTAGCATCTTTACCCCCATCAAAATATAGGCCACGTACTACATCAACTTCAGAACTTGCAGATTACTTATGTTCGAACTTTTATCACTTTCTAATTTTGCTCTTATCAATCACATTTACTATGCTTCTTATTAAACTGAAATCATAAACCACGCTGTATGTTATTGCACGGCCAGTAATTCCATATTGATCTGATCACTAGTTATTGACATAGCACTTAACTTAATTCGCATTTGCCATTGTTACGCCGTTTGGATGATTAGTTCAAGTTTATTCAGATAATAAGTTTTCCCTTTCAGTTACTATACTTTTGTCATTTCAGGTATACTTGTTTTATTCTTTTATAAAGCTGAGGTCACACGATTTTCTCTTTAGCCAGTGTATCTATGTTTTCGTTCCACGTAGATGAACAATTCCTATTTTACCAATCGTGTAAATTATTCAAAGGCAAACAAACTTGAGCTCCACTGAATGTATTTTCTACTCTGTGACTGTTTATACAAGTAATATACTAACATAAACCAGACGTTGCGTTAGCTTCTGTTGTGGTGATTTATTACAGCCTACAAATAAATAAAATTGATGATTTGTAGTTATTAACAATAACTTTTTGAATTTTCTTTTGAATTTTGAAAAATTGCTTTTGTTTGATTATTTTCAAGTAAAATTTTAGATTCATAGTTATTTGCGTCTTTTCCTTTATATTTATATGTTTTTGTTGACATAGAACACAGCCCTTATATAAACTGTTGCGCACCTGTTTTTTGTACTAAAAAATTGGTACAATCAGTTTTGTTCTCATTCTTTTTGTCATTCTGTGAACATTGGTCTACTCTCTGAATCCAAGTTGAATTAATTTATTCAGGTAACTTGATTGAATTATCTATTAACATTCTTACTTTAATTATTACATACCCCCTTAACAAATAATCTATTTTTTACCCCTTTTCGTAGAGAAAACCTGATTACTCCTCCAAACGATAAACTAACTAAAGATACCAACATCAGAAACAGCCGCATCTGCATATAACAGTGCTTCACGTTTACTAAAGCGGAATACGCTCATTATGGCTTCGGGATTATAATTTTGATTACCACAGGAATTATTTTCGGAGTAATTGCCAGTTTTGGAACTTTACCTCTGAGCTACCCCTGTTCAATGCACAAACTCTGGACGAAAGCGTCAGGTAGGATCGCTTGCACAGCGACGTCTTCTTCTCTCGTCCTATAGTGAAGCTACAGGCAGACGTACACACGCACAGGTAGGTGCAAACGTTACCGTACACACACGCAAGCATGCACGCCTGCACACACACACAGGCACAGGCACAGACACAGACACAGACACAGACACAGACACACAGACACAGACACAGACACAGACACAGACACAGGCACAGACACAGACACACAGACACAGACACAAACACAGAAGCAGGCGCAGGCGCAGAGGCAGAGGCAGACGCAGGCACAGAGGCAGAGGCAGACGCAGGCACAGACACACACACACACACAGACACAGACACAGTCACAGACACAGGCCTAGACACAGGCCCAGACACAGGCACATGCACAGGCACAGACAGAGGCACAGACAGAGATACAAACACAAAAACAGACACAGACTCAGACACAGACACAGACACAGACACAGATACAGACACAGACACAGACACAGACACAGACACAGACACAGACACAGACACAGACACAGACACAGACACAGACACAGATACAGACACAGACACAGACACAGACACAGACACAGACACAGACACAGACACAGACACAGATACAGACACAGACACAGACACAGACACAGACACAGACACAGACACAGGCACAGACGCAGACGCAAACACAGGCACACGCACAGTCACAGGCACATGCACAGGCACAGGCACAGGCACATGCACAGGCACAGGCACAAACACAGACACAGGCACAGACACAGACACTGACACTGGCACAGACACAGACACTGACACTGACACTGACACAGACACAGACACAGACACAGACACAGACACAGACACAGACACAGACACAGACACAGACACAGACACAGACACAGACACAGACACAGACACATACACAGGCACAGGCACAGCCACAGCCACAGCAACAGGTACAGACACAGGCATAGGCACAGGCACAGGTACAGACACAGGTACAGGCACAGACACAGGCGCAGACACAGACACAGACACAGGCGCAGGCGCAGGCACACACACAGACACAAACACTGACAGACACAAAGATAGACAGGCGCAGGCACACACACACACACACACACAAACACACACATACACACACAAACGGTCTAATTGTTGAAAACGAGCAAATCCGATGAAGACTCGAAATCGATTTGTTTCACGAGACCTTACTTTACCTTTACT
Organism: Vesta saturnalis; assembly: GCA_036346205.1. Taxonomy (NCBI): domain Eukaryota; kingdom Metazoa; phylum Arthropoda; class Insecta; order Coleoptera; family Lampyridae; genus Vesta; species Vesta saturnalis. Next base: position 4,108,589 of record JARFJB010000002.1, read on the forward strand.
TTATCAAACTTGCTTTGTATTTTTATGGTACTATTTTTTGCCACTTTTAAAAACTTGCGGTTGGTGTTGCACTTTAGAGATTAGTTATACCTTTCATGATAGAAACGAATATCTTCTGGCGTACACATTGTACCAACGCTAAAATCACTTCTCTTATGATAATTAAGTATAGGTTCAAGTTGAGGACTAGAATGACTGCTGTGTAATTCCATAAGGTACTTGGTTGAAATACTCGGGGTATAAACGCCTGGTAAATATCTGTGTAGAAAGAAATCTGTATCCAATGCATGCGTTAAACATAAATGTGTTCATATGTTTATCAGTCAGATAGGCGTAAAGGTTCGTTTATTATGAAGGACTTCGAATCTTTTTTTGGGATACATAGGTAATGCGCGGATCTGATTGAGGGACAGATCACTTTTTGGTTGTGTTTAGAGTGTGAATAAAATAAACGTGGGTATGGAGAAGAAATTGATGTAGTACGAATGTCCAGAATTAAAGTAGAAAACTGGTAACTGATGATGTGAAAATGAACTATGCAATAGCTTTGAGCAGAGTTTTAAAGAATCAAATGGTATAGAATGAGCAACTGAAGAACCACGGTATTGAATGTGTATGAATGTGTTCGAAGAGCGAGTGCGAGCACACTGAAAATAGCTCTTAATGAAAAGGATCTGTAGAGTGTAAAAAACGCGTACATGGTAATGATTGCTGCAAAAAATGAGGTGAGATAAAGCGGTTACATGAAATGTACGTAGTGAGAAAGAAAGAAGCGACCAAAGCACTAAGGATGAGTAAAAAAGAATTTAGGGTGGCAAAATGATTTTGAAGTGAATAATAAAACTGTTCTGGAAATTCGTAAGGAATACAAAACGTAGCGCAAAGCAGGGCGTAATAGTGCTGAATAGTATAAATGACATTGTATGGGATGAATAAGGATTGAAAAAAACACTGGTAAGAATATTTTGAAAAGTTGTAGGGAATAGATAATAAACACTGAATAGTTAAATAAAGAAAAACTAAAGTAGGGAAACTGAGAACGATATTGAGTTGAATGAGACAAAGAAAGCTGTGATGGCGAGTGGTTAGTTAAAGTAGTAACACTACACTTTCACTTGACCTTAACTTGAATCGGAATGCACGTACTTATACAGTCTGTATACCCTGTTATCAGTATTAATCAAAGTATTTATGAGAGTATAACTCTTGTACACGAACATTTATTTTTACGTGTATCTGCTAATATTAATGTGTTTGATGTAATCAATTAATTCACTTGATGGCCAGGCCACGCCGCTCCTGGTTTGACTCAAATCTACCTTTTGGTATCTACAACTTGATTATAATCACATTATTCAGTTCTACATGAGTAGGAGATAGAGAGGACATCATCAAAATATTATAGTTTTCAGGTTGTATTCTCACCATCATGTGAACTTATGATCCTTCAGTAAATCGTTTCATTGTTGGATATTCTTAGATTTATAAAATGATTAATTGTATCGTTCTTGGCTTTAATGAAGATTTACATATCAGAAGTGTAGAAGATTTAAGAATCATTTACTTATTAAAGTATGTTTAAAACTGCTTTAATCAATTTTAACTAAAACAGTACATTATTATTATAGAAATCGAGCATGGGTACTTGTTTACTTGTTGAGTAAATTTAGGAATAACATTCATTGAAACTAGGTAGTTTCCTTAGTTCTACGAATACCAATGATATAACACATATAGGTCGATAATGTAAAAATATTAATTTTCACACAGGAATTTGAGAATACCTCATTACAGAAATTTAAGTCCCTTCGTCTTCTTTCACGATACGGGGAGGGGGGCTTCAACGATTAGTCTATTTTGTTTTCTCGCCACTTCAAGCATTTGTATATCCTATTTTAATTTTTTTATCTTTTTTATTAAATTATGGATGCGTTTACGTCTTTGTATATCTGCTTTAATTGTTTTGCCATTGCACTAAAAACAGAACACATTTGAAGGGGTAACAAACATACATATCATGATTTGATAGGAACAGACTCATGCTTTCAAAACTTGTTAAATTCTTACATTCGATTTTCAATTTTGAAATATTCATAGAAGCGTTGCTCTAGGACAAATTTGAAATTGGGGTTTCCACCATTGCCCGACCTCCGTACTGGATATGGAACTCAATTCGAGTATTTTATATTTTTCGGTGGTAGCGAGCTCAACCGAATTCTTAAACGTTTCTTGAATGTTGTTTCATTTAACCCTGATAGAGTTGCTCTTGTGCTAATCTAGGAGGAATATGCTTGCTCTTTATACTGGCACCTTACATCCAATTTGTACCTTGAATTGGTCATGTGATCTCGAATATCTTGATGAGTCATGGATTGCAACCTATGTTTTTGATGATGAGTTTAACGTGTCCCTATTTAGGTTTGGCTTGGTCCTGTTTCTAGCAATTTTAAGTGGTTATACGCTGTAGCATTCTATTTGAGGCAATCTTAACACCTTTATAGGAAAATAAAACACATGAAGGTTTATTTATTCCAACCTTTTGTACAATTCTGTTATCCAGTATTGGGTAATGATATTTCATTGTAATAATGTTTGCTACACATTCGGTTCTTCTTACAATGTTCATTTTAAGATCTTCTTTCGTTATTTTTTACTTGTAGTTAACCAGTTGTGAGTAGATTTCTCCTTTTTTAACTGATAACTTCTTCTTTTTTCAAGTAAATTCTGTATGTGGATTAGCATCTCAATTTTTTAGTTAGAATCACTCCAATTTAGCGCACTAATTGGTCAGACCCACACTCTCATTTAATCACACCCCCTTTTGCGTAGCAAAATTTCTGTATAGTATAGGCAAATTAGGGTCGGAGACGGAAAAAATTGTTAGAATGCTGATTCCCTCTGGAATATGCCCCTTGAGTCCCACTGACCTTCTCCAGAAAAATCGCAAAAAATCTAACATGGACAACCTCCTTAAATTTTGAGAAAATGACCGCATCTTGATTTCTTTCGAAATGGCTATTTCTCGGGAAAGGACTCTCATAGAATCACGCCGTTTGCACTAAAACGCGTTGTTGATGTAGGAGAATAAACTACAATGACATTTTTACAATAAAAGTCAAGAACACCTGTAACAACGGCCGCCATATTAGAATTCCCTAAAATGGTCATTACTGCGGAAAGGAGTCATAAAATTCCTGTTTGCACTATAATTTAAGATTTGCATTAGAGAATAGATTAAAACATTTTTTTCTAACTGTAACTCAGATTTTCGGTAAACTACTCTTATCTTTTAAAAAAGGTGATAAGTCGGGATCGAAAATACATAGAGGCATTCTATTTTCGTCATTTGTTTTTATTTTCAAATGAGATCATATTTTAAGGTTAAATGTGTTAAAAAAACAATTCATATACATATATATATATATATATATATATATATATATATATATATACATACAGGGTGAGTCAGTTTTTTGTAGACAAACTTTAATAGGAGATAGAACAGATGTTTCTAAAACATATGTCGTAGAAGGCTTCGTTTCCGAGATACAGGGTGTTGAATATAATTTTTTTTTCTCAAATTTTCATTATAACTCATAAACGAATGCTTAGATTTTTTCATGTTGGGGGGATAATGTCTATTAATTAAGGGGCATAAAACAAGCGATAAGAATGTTCACAAACTTGCACAGTGGCGGAGTGGAGGGGGTGCTCAACCCCTTTCATAAACAGAACTTCTACGCCAATGACTATTTAAAAAAAAAAACTGTTATTTTCATTATCTACATACAGTTTAACAAAAATAATGTACCTTCTTCTGTTTCGAAATTCCTGTGCGTTTCCGAGTTATTTTGATTTTTAGTGTTTGATGTGGTACTAAGTTAAGTAATGTGCTTTATGTGAATAATTGAATATAAAGTTTTTAATAAAAAAGATATAATAAAACATTTAGAGCCATTTTAGTACCTAACGATCGTTTCTTTAAAATTTCAAATACATTTTCATTTATAAATAGGTAGGTTATCGGTTTTTTTTAGTATCCATTGTTATTATCCTCGTATAAAAAGAAATGCATAATTATTATTGTTATGCGGTCAATACTTTCTGTATAATTATGTATGTATCAATTTCGCCATAAACATGTATGTAGTTTTTAAGTGAGATTCTAATAAGTTATAGACCGCTGCTCACTTGCTTCCATTAAAGAGCCGCCACTGTATCAAGCCATACTCAAATACAAGACTTTTGTAAATTGAAATCTGTTTAGTCCTTTGTAACGCATGTACGGTCATGTTCAGTGCGGTAATTTGTAGTTGCAGGTCGTCAACGAATGTGGTGTGGTGTTACTTGGCGAAGGCGTTGTGTGGTTGAGTTTGATATCCTGTTGTCGGATTGGTGTTGTGGATACCCGGTGCCCATTGGTAAGTGAAATAAAAATTAACTGAAAATGAAGACTAAGGAAAATGACTCAACCTCGGGCACCAATCTCGCGACGGACTGTTTTATGTTTACCCGAAAAGGGCAAACACCTCCAAACCGTGTGTGAAGATCATTCTCCATAAATTAGTCGCAGTTTCCGCCTCAGCCAGTGAAACTGCCACCTTTCGGAAGCAGGCCTTCTTCGTATTGAGATATCCGAGGATGCCCAACAGGGAGTCGAACCCTAAGCTGGGTTTAGTAGGCGTAATACCGATTGCAGCCTGACGCCAGTCTGTGTTGAAGAAGGTGCTGTTTGTTGGCGTTGTCCTCTTCAGTCGCTGCGGGGCTTCCATCTTTTTTGGCGGAGGTCAAGGGAACTTCGTATATCCTCAGTAGCTCACCGGGTGGTCCCCCACCGCAGTTGACGTACTTTGCCATATCGGTACGGGGTTTTCGGTGATTGCCGGTGCACTTGATACAGCGCGCTGCAGGACCGTAATAACGCTGTGCGTGGCGGAAATCATGACACCGATGACACTGCCAAGTCAGTTTTCCGCGTCAAGTCCTCGACGGTGACGGGAGGCGGATGACGTGCTTCCTCTGAGGACGGTAGCTGCACCAGCACCAGAGGAATCTGGCATTCTCGCTGCTTCATTCCAGAATAATAGAAGTTATTAGAACTACGTTGGAATAGCTTTGAACTCACGCGCCTTCGGGGGTTTCTACGGCACTCCACTTACAACCCTCTCAAAAAAACATGAAAATGTAAACTTTCACCATTATTACACATATTTAAAATTTAAACTCCAAAGATTGTTTTGCTACTGTAGAAGATAACTGTATGTGTTATCGAAACGTTTATGTTTGTATAACATTATACAAAAATATACTATAAAAAAATAAAAAAAAAAAAGTATTTTAAATCTTAAAAAACAATCGCTCGGTGCCTGGTAGGTATGATTCGGATCCGGATTTTCTCACTCACGGTCTCCATGATTTTTGGGGCAGTTTCCAGGGGCTCAAACGCGTAGATGTTGGCAGGCGATCCTTCTGCGTCTTCTTCTGTGTTTTAAACAGGTGGTGGGTCTCTTCGGGTTTGATCGGGATGGCATAGGATATCGATGGAACCGTTAGTGAGACCTCCACTAACGGGGCGACGAGGTCGTGCCGCTCTGACTCGTCGTATCTGGTCGACATAGTTACGACGACGTTGGTAGATATGTTCTCTTTTTTAAATTAAATCTTAGCTCAGAGCTAAATTGTCGATTTTGCTCGATGGATACCAATTTTGAACTGTGTTTTGCCGTTGGCAACCTCGCTTAAATAACTTTTTTCGAGGTAAGTTTGAATGTCTCAATGTGCCCATGTCTCAACCCGCACTATTCTTCCCTCTATTTAAAATTAGTTTTAATATGCGGTTTAATTGGCCTTCTTAACTGTTTATATGCAATTAGGTCTGTTTCAGATCTATTTTTTAAGCCGCTGTAAATATTTGATATTCACTTGAATATTTTTTATGATTTATACTGCAATCCATTAACGGTAGTTATTATGTGAACCTTTAGTACTGATAGGTACTGATATATTTAAGATAGAAAATATACAACGTGCCATCAAAGCGCCCAAAGATTAGTATTATTGACAAAGTAATGGAGTTAGGATTCTGATAGGGGAGATAGTACCTCAGCATTCGCCTAAATACCCGCACATAATGTGCGTATACGTTTGACGTTGTGAACTTAATTTGCATGTAGGATAGTTCCTAATATATAATTCACAATAGGGAAAAGTCATAAATTAAAGGGGCGCCAGTTTGTTTATAATCGAAAATATATCGGGGTCTGAACACCTAAATGCGTGTATTCCACAGCAAAGTTCAAAACTAACAAAAAACTTTCGTACCTTACGTCGCATGTACCAGGTGAATCGGTTAAATAAAAGCCTTGCTCCGGCGTTTCTTGTAAATCTTCAAAATATTTGCACGTACTCAAAATAAAATGACGTGCTAAAAGACCAGCTTATTTACCTTTAATTTTACTTTACGTTAAATCCTATCGGTGAACTTCTACATCTTAAAAAATAAAAATATATAGCAAGCAATTTAACAGCAAGTCTATCATAAATTATTACGTTAAACACTTCCATGCAAACCATAAATAAATAAAAAAATATATACATGAACGTTGCCGCTGTAAGGCAGTATAGATCAAAAATTACCATAAAAAAAAATAAATGAACAGATCAGTAGCACGGACGCAATCGAAATATTTTATTTTCTAAATTTATGCGATTCGGAAATAATGATAACGCTGTGAGGAAGGACACGAATCACATGTAATCATACATACAATAACGAAATAATACGCTCACGTTCATTAAAACTTTCTATATATTATTATAATAAAAAAAAACAATTAGTACAGGTATTATCACAAACACATAAATTTACTCCCGGAAGGAAATATAGCGCGACCTTTCTTACGTAAAATTTTAAATATTAATTTGGGTTGTCTTGCAAGATTCAGTATTCCCAAGATCATCTAACATAATACGTCAATTTAATTACCACCTTATCGTTAATATTACCACAAACGGTTGAATAATTATCTTAACCGCCTAAAGAGCGTCTATACAGTACTATACACGTATTCACACACCTAAACAAGTACAGAAAAACAATTTTATTAACATCACCAAAACTCAAGTTGCCAGAATTTTTTTTATATATAGGAAGGAATAAATTTTGTGAAAACTTTATGGGGGTTATTTTAGGACCTTAAGACTAGGGGTGGGCGATATTTTGATATATCAAATCAAATATCAAAATATTGATATATGATATGATATTGATGGTTTGATATATCAAAATATCAAAATATCAAAATATCAAAATATCAAAATATCAAAATATCAAAATATCAAAATATCAAAATATCAAAATATCAAAATATCAAAATATCAAAATATCAAAATATCAAAATATCAAAATATCAAATATCAAAATATCAAAATATCAAAAATATCAAAAATCAAAATATCAAAATATCAAAATATCAAAATATCAAAATATCAAAATATCAAAATATCAAAATATCAAAATATCAAATATCAAAATATCAAATAATATCAAAATATCAAAATATCAAAATAAATCAAAATATCAAATATCAAAATATCAAAAATATCAAAATATCAAAATAAAATCAAAATATCAAAATATCAAAATATCAAAATATCAATAATATCAAAATATCAAAATATCAAATATCAAAAATCAAATATCAAAATATCAAAATATCAAAATATCAAAATAAATCAAAATATCAAATATCATATCAAAATATCAATCAATATCAAAATATCAATATCAAAATCAAAATATCAAATTCAAAATATCAAAATATCAAATAATCAAAATATCAATCAAATAATCAATCAAATATCAAATATCAATATCAAAATATCAAAATATCAAAATATCAAAATATCAAATATCAAAATATCAAAATATCAAAATATCAATAATATCAAAATATCAAAATAAATCAAATCAATCAAATATCAAAATCAATTCAAAATATCAAAATATCAAAATAATTCAAATTCAATTCAATCAAATATCAACATCAAATATTCAAAATATTCAGATCAATATAATATGCAATATTGATAGTATCAATATATATCAAAATATCAAAATATCAAAATATCAAAATATCAAATATCAAATATCAAAAATATCAAAATATCAAAATATCAAAATCAAATCAAAATATCAAAATATCAAAATATCAAAATATCAAAATATCAAAATATCAAAATATCAAAATATCAAAATATCAAAATATCAAAATATCAAAATATCAAAATATCAAAATATCAAAATATCAAAATATCAAAATATCAAAATATCAAAATATCAAAAATATCAAAATATCAAAATATCAAAATATCAAAATATCAAAATATCAAAATATCAAAATATCAAAATATCAAAATATCAAAATATCAAAATATCAAAATATCAAAATATCAAAATATCAAAATATCAAAATATCAAAATATCAAAATATCAAAATATCAAAATATCAAAATATCAAAATATCAAAATATCAAAATATCAAAATATCAAAATATCAAAATATCAAAATATCAAAATATCAAAATATCAAAATATCAAAATATCAAAATATCAAAATATCAAAATATCAAAATATCAAAATATCAAAATATCAAAATATCAAAATATCAAAATATCAAAATATCAAAATATCAAAATATCAAAATATCAAATATCAAAATATCAAAATATCAAAATATCAAAATATCAAAATATCAAAATATCAAAATATCAAAATATCAAAATATCAAAATATCAAAATATCAAAATTATCAAATATATCAAAATATCAAAATATCAAAACTATCAAAATATCAAAATATCAAAATATCAAAATATACAAAATATCAAAATATCTAAAATATCAATAATATCTAATAATATCAAAATATCAAAATCAAAATATCAATAATATCAAAATATCAAATATCAAAGTATCTAAAGTATTCAAACATCAAAGTATCAAAGTATCAAAATCAAGATCAAAGCATCAAAGTATCAAAGTATCAGCTTATTCAAAGTATCAAATATCAAAATATCAATAAATATCAAAACTATCAAAAATATCAAAATATCAATAATATCAAAATATCAAAAATATTTCATAAATATCAAATATATCAAAATATCAAAATATCAAAATATCATAAATATCAAAATATCAAAATATCAAAATATCAAAATATCAAAATATCAAAATATCAAACATATCAAAATATCAAAATATCAAAATATCAAAATATCAAAATATCAAAATATCAAAATATCAAAATATCAAATATCAAAATATCAAAATATCAAAATATCAAAATATCAAAATATCAAAATATCAAAATATCAAAATATCAAAATATCAAAATATCAAAATATCAAAATATCAAAATATCAAAATATCAAATATCAAAATATCAAAATATCAAAATATCAAAATATCAAAATATCAAAATATCAAAATATCAAAATATCAAAATATCAAAATATCAAAATATCAAAATATCAAAATATCAAAATATCAAAAATATCAAAATATCAAAATATCAAAATATCAAAATATCAAAATATCAAAATATCAAAATATCAAAATATCAAAATATCAAAATATCAAAATATCAAAATATCAAAATATCAAAATATCAAAATATCAAAATATCAAAATATCAAAATATCAAAATATCAAAATATCAAAATATCAAAATATCAAAATATCAAAATATCAAAAATATCAAAATATCAAAATATCAAAATATCAAAATATCAAAATATCAAAATATCAAAATATCAAAATATCAAAATATCAAAATATCAAAATATCAAAATATCAAAATATCAAAATATCAAAATATCAAAATATCAAAATATCAAAATATCAAAATATCAAAATATCAAAATATCAAAATATCAAAATTTCAAAATGTCAAAATGTTAAATTATTTCAGATAATAATCAGATTTATTTCCAACAGGCAGGTGCCTAATTACAGAAAACAAAAGCAATAGTTCACAAACTTATACAATAAATGTTATCTACGAAATAAATAATTCTAATTAGACAACAAAATTTTCAAAAAAATATGTTGTTATTAACCCATTACAATAGTGATCGAAAATATTCAAAAGTTAAACTTCCCTTTACATATATTTTAGCATCATCATAACGGTATAACAATAAAAACAGAACAAGAAAGAATATCACTGCGTCTGCAAACCAAGAAATAATAACCCTTTTTTGGTCATAAAATATATCACAAAATATCACATGTAAGATTAAACCATAGTAATAATATGGATTGAACAAGCTACCCATTGATTACTCAATGGTATAATGGCGATTTGATCATATTAGTTCGTGGTGTATCTTAATTAAAAGAACGCATATGTCGAGTCTGAATTCTCGGAATAGCAATATTAATCTGGGTAAGCAAATTAAACTATTTAATATTACAATGGAAACAACAATCTTTCTCAATTCTCGGAACGGAACGGAACATCATTTCATTCCTCACTTGCTCAAATGTACATGAACGTACTAATTACCTTTGTACCTCATTTGTTATTTTCAAATTCAAACAAACTGCTCGTTTTACGGGAATTTATGAAGAAATTAAATTGCTTTTAGATGAAAATCGCTATTCAGTTTAAGTACTACGTTACCGTATGTACCTATATATCCAAGTAGTTAGTTTTTAATTAGGTATTCTTAACAGAATTAGAGAAGTTTTTAGGATGCTCCCTTCAGCCCCATCTCATTCTGTTATCCGCACAACCTGCGCGGCGGCGGTAAACCCAACCAAACAAGGATGCTGCACTGCTTAGTGTGCGTTTAAATGTACTTATTACAGAACAGTCCAAGTTTAACAGGACAGTAATCTTTACGATTCCAACGTGTCAAGTTCGTTTTGATTTAACTGTGGAGACAGATGGATCACATTCACAACTATATCATGAGTCAGCGAAGTTTGCTCTGGCAATATTTTATGAAAAACGCGAACTCTGCGTCTTCTGGGTCTGGTATTCTTTCTGCCTGTGCGGTTTGCAAGTTATGTGGAAAATCTGTGCACGGGAGAAACACCACAAATCTTAAAGCGCATTTGAAAAATCGTCATCCATCCAAATACTATGAATTGGAGAAAACTAAATACCATCAAACGTAAGTAATTTCGTATGGTCGTACTCGTAACTCGTAACTAACAAACTACAATCGTAATGAAATACATACCTATATATAGGTTTATAATATAATATAGAGGGCGATTCACCAAGATGATCAATTAAATTAAATCAAATCAAACATCAAATTAAATTATAGTAAAAGTTCAACAGATAATTATAATGACAAATGCATTTCCTGCTCAATACAAATCCTTTAATATAGATTTTTATCAAACAATAAACAGCGTCATGCAATTAGTCCCCCTGCTCGATTCAGTGACTCGTCACCGGCCTTATTTTTTTTGGCCGGAGAGGTGCAAATGCATTGGTGATTTTAACTCGCAAATCATTTTCGTTTTTCAACTGACATTGCATAGATTAACTTTTTAATCCGTTTCCACAGATAGAAATCTAGAGGGGCGATCTGGGAGCCCTGTTTTGAAGCCTTATAAAAGAGTAAGGGTACAATTGGTGACGATACAAAATTCTTTGAACTGACGAATACGAAAGTCTAGGCCTGTCGAAGCATTTCTTAAAATATCTCAATACCGTCATTTCATTGGCTTTGTTTGCTGTTATCCGTTTAATTTTTAAGAGAGGTTTTCCACTTTATCAACACCGTAGAATTTTTTTAATGTGGGCAAATTGTGTGTTTATGATGCGTGTCATATGAGGATATGTTAGTTTGAATTGCCGTAAGTATAGTCTGTAAAATCTAACAATTTCAGTTTCGGATTAGCGTTTTATTTAACACCGACATATATATATATATTATATATATATATATATATATATATATATATATATATATACTATTGCCGTTTCCTTCCTACATGTATGATTTCAACAAGTAAAGCAAGAACGTGCATTAGTTTCTGATATAAGCGGAAACACCGCCATCTTGAAAATAATTTACAAAGACTCGCCATAATCGATTATAGCCGTATACCAAATTTCAAAATTGTACTTCAACGAGAAGTTGAAATTTTTTTAATAGGCCATCTCGGTGAATCACCCTGTACATACCCTACATTTTCAATTATTTACAGTCTAATTAATACTGATCGTCAATTATTATAGGAATGACTACCAAGATCAAGAAGACATGGGCGAGAATTCTCAACTGGAGAGTTTTGCATCTTCAGGAGAAATCGTTATGTCATGCACCGAATCTTCTGAAACTAATGATTCTTCTGTTCAACGTACTCAGAATTCTGAGAATGCTCCCGGCCCTTCTACTTCAAGCCCTTCTTTACTACTGTGGAAGAGGACTTACCATCAGCCCACGCTGGACACTATCGACCGAAGACAGTCTGAAAAGATTGACAGAGCTGTGACATATTGCGTTGCAGTGGACAGCTTTCCGTATAATACCGTTGAAAGGGAAGGATTCAAACATTTGGTACAAACATTGAGGCCTGCTTATAAATTGCCATCGAGGAAGAAACTTGCGGAATCTCTTGTGCCTAAATTGTATCTAGAAACGAAGGAGAGAGTGAAATCGGCCTTGAGTAAATGTAACTTCGTTTCATTCACTACAGATGTATGGACTTCTGTAGCCAATGAGGCATACTTGTCACTCACAGTACATTTTATTGAAGACTGGAAAATGAAGAAAGCATGCTTGAATTGTATTCAAGTGTCCAGTGATCAAACCGCAATAAACCTCGCCGAGATCCTTGAAAACTTGATAGCCGATTGGGGGATAACTGAGAATAACCGAGTGTCTATAACAACGGACTGCGGGTCAAATATTGTAAAAGCGGTTCAAGTTGAAATGAAAGGTATTACCGATATCGAGCACATTACATGTTTTGGTCACACCATGAATACTGCAGTGGCTCAAGCATTTGAGTTGTCCAAAATTAAGGACATTCTGGACAAGATTAAGGAGATACACAACCTTTGCGCTCACAGTGTTAAAGTCAATCGGGAGCTAAGAAACCTTCAGGAACACTACAATTTACCGCTACATAAGATACCATCCTATTGCAAAACAAGATGGTGGTCCTTATTCAAGCTTATAACTGTAGTGGTTGAGCAAAATGTGGCTCTTATGTCATTGCTGCAGCAGTATCAGAAAGGAAAGTATAAACACTTAATTTTGGATCAATTACAGCTGGATGTTTTGCAAGATATTATTGCCGTGTTGAAACCAATAGAAACCGTTTCTACCAACATGTCTGGTGAATTTCACGTTACAGCCTCTTGTATTCTGCCGTTGTATTACAAATTGGAAAGTATACTCTCATCAGCTATTGATATAGAAGAGACATGTATCGATTATACTTCAATTGAATTAAAACATCATTTTATGGAAAAAATTTTGGATTACATGTCGAAGAGATACGTGCAGAAAGCAGCTACAAATTCGTTCTTGAAGAAATGTTCGTTCGTCGACCCTCGGTTCAAGTTGAAATACTTCAAAGTGGAAGAACAGAACGAAATAATTGCGAGTATCTCAAGAGAAATGGAGTCTACTGGTGAAAGTGAAGAATTTGGAACGCATATTAGTAAACGTCAGAATTCCAATAGCAGCGGAGGCCTCAGCGCTATTTTTAGTATCAACTCGCCGGAAAATAAAAACATGCAACCTCGAAATGAGATCCAACAATATTTGAACCTTGACATAATATATGTGGATGATGATCCTATGTCTTGGTGGCAGTTGAACAAAAGCAAGTTCCCCAAACTGAGCTTGCTGGCCCAAAAGTACCTTTGTTCTCAGGGCACAAGTGTCCCATCGGAGAGTGTTCAGTAGGGCTGGACGAATAGTGTCGGACCAAAGATCGTCTTTGACGGGGGAACATGCTGAACAACTTATATTCTTGGCATCCAACAAAGACTATGTCTACAAGTTTTATTAACTAAGTAGTAATGTTATTTGAATTCTCCAGTAGTTTTTTCTTTTTTGTGTTTTGTTTCTAATAAATGCTAGTTATTTTGATATTTTGATATTATGATATTATGATATTTTGATATTTTGATATTTTGATATTTTGATATTTTGATATTTTGATATTTTGATATTTTGATATTTTGATATTTTGATATTTTGATATTTTGATATTTTGATATTTTGATATTTTGATATTTTGATATTTTGATATTTTGATATTTTGATATTTTGATATTTTGATATTTTGATATTTTGATATTTTGATATATCAAATTGATATGATATTTTTTTAATATTAAACTTTGATATCAATTTTGCGATATCGCCCACCCCTACTTAAGACACTATATAAAGTTTCAGCGAAATTCAACCATAAATGAATTCTGGACACTAGTGGGTTAAAGCAATTGAAACCTTTTTGTGTACCGTAGGTTATTAAAAATTTTCACACTTTAAGATTTTTAACAACTTCGAGATTTATTGAAATCAGTAAACGTACTGGCTAGGGGAATTTCTGAACATGTAACTTCTCGAGTTCATGTTTACTGGCTTGTTACAAATACAGTTTAACGCCTATGTACTAGTATTGCGCTGTGTTGTAGTGTAACTAACTTATTTGAATGTTAAGAAATAGTTAATCGTCGTTTCGATTATATTAATTGCTTACCACTAATTTCTGGTTAGAACAGTGTCCTAAATACTTTTCTTGGGTTAAACCCACAGAATTCCACTTCTCTGAAACAAATATATTTCAGGTCAAAGTGAATCAAAATGTTAATATAATTACTCTACTTATTTATACGACATTTAATGCTTCCAGCAAAGTAATGTACACATAAAATAATTTTCGTACGTTTTTCAAAAATTACGAATTAGCAGTTAATTTTCATATAGTTACGCATTGTATAAAATAAGTGCAAAAATACATTATCATTTGCATTTCACCTGTAAATTCTTCCGAATTTGCGATAACGTTACTTAGTTGTTATTGAAATGATATTTTTACAGTAATATAATTATTAAACCCTTTGTATCGCACAAATACTGTATTTTAAGCCATATGTGTCGTACGTTTAAAACTGAATTTACCAATCAACTAATAGGAATGCTTATTTTTTTAGGTACCAGCAATGGGTACCGCTACGCCGAATACCGGAACCGTTTTAAGAACGCTGCATGAGGCAGTAGTTCTTCGGTTGTTCTACAGTGTGCGTTATACTCAATTACGAACTTCGAAAATAATCGGTAAGTAAGGTTTTTCACATTGTAATTAATACCTATACAGCTATACGATACTTGTAATTGTAACTTTATTACGCAAAACAATGTATAAAGGAGAAGATCGGGAGATTATGTATACTTAGTCAATAATTAAATTAACATTTTGAATGTGACTCCTTCAAATCAGTACCTGAATGTTCACAATATTATTCATTTTGGTATAGGTAAGTTTATATTTATAATGCTGACCTAGATTGCCCTTGAAAATTGTGCAATCTACAGAACATAAAAAGTCAATGAACTTAGAACGGTACTTGATTTTTTTTGTATTAATAAAGTTAATAATTTGGTATTGTTTGCAAGTTTATGAGTATAATTAATACGTGCCTTCCTGTACATTAATAAAACTAAAACTATACACCTTTTTGTGTTTTAAATTTTTTACCGTTAATTTATTTATATCTGAACAGCAAATTCTTTAACTTAAAATCCCGCTAATGACAATGTACTGTTCGATTTTTATCTACTTTGAATATCAATTCGATATATCAGTGTTGTTAACAAGCTTTAACTGTATTACGGTTATTCAAAATTTTTTTCCATAACATTTAAAACTAAATTTTCTGATATTGTAAGGGATCACTTACTAATGCTAAATGATATAATTATAAAACAAAGTATTGCTCTTTTATATTAAAAAAAAAATATGGTGACAAATACAAAGGACCCCGCACCCAAGTAATGGAAAAATGGCGACCGGTTAAATTTTCTAAAACTTTGGTATGTTGATGTACTCGATTTAATAACCAAAAGTGTCAATCCTATCACTAGTTTTCGAGATACAGGGTATTAAAGTTGAAAAATGCCCAGTCTTTCGGAATTTGTATTTTCAAACTTAAAAGCTAGATTACATTTCTGTTGCATAAATACGTTTACTGCATATTTAAGTAATACATTAGTAAATACATAAAACTTAAAATATTTATAACTACAGGGTGATTCACAAATATATGAAGGTAGTTTTTTGCAGAAACTCACTATTTTCAGTATAACTTCAGGGAACGATTTTTTCAAAAGGTACTATCCAATATGGTATTTTGACGATAAAATGTTGCACAATAAATATTTATTATACAGGGTGTTTTACAGAATGAGCCACAATATACAATTTTTTTTATGACTTAATTCAAAACGCTGTACTTCGGAATTGATTTTTGAGAAAGTTGAAACTATTCATATATTTGTATATATAAGCTTCAATATATACAGGGTGATTTTTTTATTCAAAGTTATTGTATTTTAAGAATAGTACAAAAACCATGAATACCCTGCATTAAAAAATTTCCTCGGTTAAATGTAACCATTTTTTCAGTATATATTATATGTAGTAACTTCTTAAGAATTATAAATTTTAAATCCGATATTATGGCCAGTTTTCGAGATACAAGGCGTAAAAGTTGAGAAATGTTGAATTTATCAGTTTTTTTTATTTAAACTGAAAAGCTAAATTGATTTTATATTACCCATATAAGTGTAATGTAAGCTTAGTTCGATGTACAGTGCATCCCATTTTGGTTGAGACAGCCAAGTATCTCGGTTGTTGTTGAAGATAGAACCTTGCGGTTTTCGCGGAACTGTGCCACTTTTTTGTGAAACTCAAGATGTCCTGAACGGATTTTTCCTAACTTCTTTCGTTCATAAGTTACAGGGCGTTTTTGAAAATTCACACTTTTTTTGGACCCCCTCCATATCTACGAAATTTCTCAGCGATAATGTCAAATTGAAAACTTATCCCATAGAGAATTTTATATAGAATTCAGTGGCGCACTCAATTTTTTTTTCGGGGTATGGTTATGGAGATACGACTCAAACTTATGATTTTTTCAATGGAACACCCTGTATTTTATCACCTCATTAAATTCTTTTTTTTCCTTCAAAATGATATATAATATATAAACATAAATTCTTCAAAAATGCTCCAAAATCACTAAAACATTGATTTTTAATAGTAGGCTATGGATTTTTCATACAAAAAAAAAGTTCAAATTGAAGAAATACTACCTGTGATTTTTCCATGAAAGGAACAAGAACAATACTAACCCTAATTCACTAACAAAACACAAAACGTAGATAACTAATAGCGACAAATACATAGTAATGAAAAGTTCATAATGTAGAATAAGCAACTAATTAAATATTTACTCATACTATTTCATTTCGAAATTATTCGGTAACTTATTCATTCAATTGTTCAAATTGATGTCCATTTTCCCTAACACACAATTGACACAATTTCTTAATACGTCTTAATGCATTTAAAATTATGAAAGGCCGATTTTGTAAATTCTGAAAAACTGCCTCAGTTGTTGCACGAAGTTCTTCAATATTATTGTGCCTCTTACCGTATATTTTATTTTTCAAAAAACCCCACAAAAAGAGTCCAACACTGACAAATCAAGTGACCTTGCAAGCCACCTAATGGGTCCATTTCTTCCAATCCAATGGTCCTGGAAAGTTTCTTCTAAAAACAGCACAATCAACCTCGAATTGTGGGCAGAGGCACCGTCTTGTTGGAAGTAAATGGCATTAAGATAGGCGAGGGGAACATTCTCCAGGAACTTCGTCTAAAATTGCCAAGTACCTATTCGCGTTGAGAGCCCCTTCAAAAATGCGGTATTTTATTGATGTCCCCAATACGAAACAGGCTACATTAAAACCAAATCGACCCTGTTGTTGTTGCTCAAAACTTAGGTGTTGGTTTTCATCATACCAGTGCCTTGTATTTTGCCTGTTAAATAAACCGGCACTGCTTATATGGGCTTCGTCTGACCATATGACTTTATTCGCAAAATTATTGTCCCTTCGAGTTTGGTTCAAAAACCAATTACAGAAATTCACACGCCTCGCTGTATCACCAGGGTATAAATGCTGGACAATATTCACTTTGGAGGGTTTCAATTTGTGTTTTTTTAAAATCCTTTGTACCCGTGATCGGGGAACGCCAGTGTCATTTTCTAACTTCGTACAAGAAGTCTGAGGAGAGACACAGACGCTAGCTAAGACATTTATTTCATCCACTTCATTATTTTCCTTGTCTTGGGTCGGGGTTTAGAATACGCACCATAATTTAGTAGATTATTCTTTAGTCGAAATATCGTTGCTCGACTAGGCCTCTTTGGATATCTAACGTTTTAAAAACAATGGCATACCATGTCTTATTGTAAATTACTAGTTTACCTGTTCAGATATAATTCTAATGCCTCGTCAACATTTTCATGGCATTAATTGAAACATTGTATGATATCATACTTTTGGTTGTTCTGAAAAAATCTTTCAGCCATTATAAAATTTCACAAATTAACAAAATCGCCAAACACAAACACAATAAAACGCATCAAAATTTATTATCATGACAGCAGATGTGTTGATTTCTCCACAGTCACTTGATAAAACAATGCTCCAAAAGTCAACAACAGTATTTGTAGCATCCATGACCTACTACAAAAAATTCACAAATAATAATCCCTGTAGTAAAACTTTGAAATCCATGGCACTCTATTAAAATACAATGTTTTAGTAATTTTGGAGCATTTTTGAAAACTTCATGTTCATATATTATATATCATTTCGAAGGAAAAAAATAAGTAATTTAATGAGATAATAAAATACAGGGTGTTCCTTTGAAAAAATCGTAAGTTTGAGTCTTATCTCCCTAACGATACCCCGAAAAAAAAATTTAGTGCGCCCCTGAATTCTACATAAAATTCTCTATGGTACAAGTTTTCAATTTGACATTATCGCTGAGAAACTTCTTAGATATGGAGGGGATCCAAAAAGTGTGGATTTTCGAAACACCCTGTAATTTATAAACGAAAGAAGTTAGGCAAAATCCGTTCAGGCCATCTTGAGTTTCACAAAAAAGTGGCACAGGACCGCGGAAACCGCAAGATTCTATCTTCAACAACAACCGAGATATCTGGCTGTCTCAATCAAAATGGGAATTTCCGCAAAAAAATATTTTCTGTTACAGGGGGATTCACGAATTATTTACAATAGATTTTTGCAAACACTTAATATCTCTACAATTTTGCCATATATATTTTATTTCTTAAAGTTTATATCTACCCTCTCACAATTTCGCAATATAGATTGTTCATACACGGTAAAGCATAAAGGAATACTGTCATCTACCAAAAATAAATAGGCTTTGAAATTATTACAAGGATACCTTGTATTTCGTGAGTGACTTTTGTGTTAATTTCATAATATGATATTAAGTACGCATGAACATAATATATACAGGATGATTTGGTTATTTTATAATTACCTATAAAATATAACACACCTTGTTCCGATATACGTGACACGTTTTTATACACTATGCAATATAGACAATACTTATTTATTTTTCTATGTAGGTATAATCTGAATACTAGGTGCCTGTTTTGTAAAGGCAAGTATTTCATAGTTGTAGTTCTAGCACCAGGTATGCAAATCAATAGTTGTCTCGAATTGAATTTTTTTGATTATCATTATCGAACACTATTCACATCGTATATTTTAAGGAATTTCTCGAATAAATTCTTAACTGTCGGCAATTAGGTTCATGAATAAGTTCATCTATTTCTATTAAGTTACTTTCATCCCTTTGGAAAGTGGCATGGATACATAGGGCGGCTAAATATAGATGACGGTATAGACTTGTTACGTTTTTTAAATATTCTACGACGACGTGTCTATGTTTTAATCTATTCCATTTCCTACGTCGACGCACTAGATTTCCGGTTTCCACGCGCAATTGAACAAAATTATTTTTACTATCGCAAAATTGACTTATTACCTCATTTTATGTTAGTATCCACGATAACTCCAGAACTAAAATACCTACGGATTTAAAATTTTGTGTTTAAGCTTGTTTTCACTGGACTTGTGGAGAAATCCAGCGGCTGAGAGGGGTGTTTATTAGTGTGAGTTTTTGATTTTTATCAAATATTATTAAAACAGATGCATATTTGAAAGATGTAAAAATTCCCAAACATAGACCTTACACATATCGATTAATTATGTTCTATGCAATTTTTTGATATGACGCGTAATTTAGCGGCAAAAAAAATTCCTAAAGTAGAATTTAAGTATTAGTTCAAATGCTTTTAATATCTGAATAACGCTTAATTTTACAAGAAAAAGTGCAGGCATTTTTTAAAGAAAATTTAATTTTACATAACTTTTCTTTATAAAGTTTCTGAATATAACGCAAGGTAAGTCTAAAAAATAATTATATATGAACCTAATGTTTAAACTGTACTATTGATATCTTATAGAAGCGGGCGGCTTTGGAATTTTTTTTTGGTGACATCTATTGTTGCCTGTTTTCGTTATGAAAGTATGAAAGAGGTTGTTACATTAAAAAAAATTATAACTAAAATTATTTCATTTGAATGCAGTTTTAAACGTCTGTTTGACATAGCTCAATATTTTTATTTTTACACTGTTGCTTATCTTCGTATTGAACTTATTATAAAAGAGGTTGCATAATTATCTTAAAACAATGTTATTAAAATTATTACATTTCTTTTAATCACTATCTTATAGGTTGAAAGATCGTGCGGTGTTCCACACCAGATATTTTTTTCAGTATTTGATTAACAAATTGTAGGGTTTCTCTTACTTTGCCGACGTATTTTTAACGAAAACGGTCACATGAAAAGTTTATCAATAAACAAATCAAGACATTATTAAAAAAATTGTTTAATTGTTTTTGCAACACCTTGTATTTGACCATAAAATATTCTATACAAGTTGCTTCTGTTTTAACAATAAAACAGATGCATTCCAATAATTATATCATTGTTGCAATACCTAAATGTTAATATTAAAGAAGAATTAATCATAGTTGACTGTACTCAACTTGTTAACCTCAGTAAAAATAAATAACAAATTCTTACCAAGTTTTCATTAGTTTATGCTGTTTAACTGTGTATGTAGTTGTGTTGTGTTTTTAAGTTTTTAGTTATGTTATTAATTATCATTTTCAACTTTGAGTGTGTTTATTTTCATTGAAAATGTCTTTCGCAAACCGGTTAACCTGTTATGCGTGTGATAGACATTTTAACGGCAGACAGTTAATTTACTTAAATAGGGAAGAAAAATTGATTTTCTACAAGTTGTATCTCTTAGGAGGCAAATTGCAGGACATTCTCCAGTTGACATAGACAATGGTACAAGAATGTGGTTACATTTTTCTAACAACATAAGACAACAACTAAATCAGATTGATCCAAATTGTTTGCGTCTAAATGTGTTATCCCCTGCACGTATCTGAAAATTGCATAGAACATAATTAATCGATATGTTTAAGGTCTATGTTTGGGCATTTTTGTATCTTTGAAACATGCATTGTTTGAATAATATTTGATAAAAACCAAAAAGCCCCCCTCTCCGCCGCTGGATTTTTTCCAAAATCTAATCGTGGCGAAACTTGGCCAACATTTGTAAAATGAGATAATAAGTCGATTTAGCGATAGTGAAAACTGTCGATTACATAACCTTCTATACCTACATATGTACATGTAGGTTGGTAGCATAGTGTAACAGAAGCATAATTACACTATGGTTGGATGGTAATTGGGTGAAAATAATTTTGATTAATTGCGCGTGGAAACCGGAAATCTAGTGCGTCGACGTAGGAAATGGAATAGATTAAACCATAGACACGTCGTCGTAGAATATTTAAAAAACGCAACAGGTCTATGCCGTCATCCATATTTAGCCGCCCAATATATCCATGCCACTTTCAGGGGCGAAACTAGGGGGGTTGCAAGGTGTGCCAGGCGCACCCCAGGCAAGCCGTGACACCCCAGAAAAACGGAGCACTTCCCCATTTTTAATTCTTATCTTAAATTCCATCTAACAACTTAATTCGTTAAATCTTAAACCATTGCGATAAACAAACGAGTAGTAATAGTGACATAGTGATAAGTACAATTATTAATTATTATTTATTATGTAAGGACATTCGAATATTCGTCATTCAAACATAAGTTGTATCGGTGAAATAATATTTGTTTAGCTAAGCGGCGCGGCGGCGGTAGACTGCTGACTGTGATTGTGCTGCTCTTGGAATTGTTTTGGTTCGTGATACTGATATGCGTTGAGTGTTGATGCATAAACAATGGCATGTATAGTTCCTCTTTCACGATGTAGTAAACCCAGCAACCATAAAGACGCCGCAAAGATTAGTAGATTAGATTAGTTTACATACAGTTTACGTTAACATTCTAAAAGATAACTTTTTATAAAGGAAGCGAGACTTGAAACTTAAAAATAGTGTAACATACCGGAAATGGTGACTCATTATTCCGAACAATCTAGATGTATGAATCATAATTACGATGCCTCGGCAGACGCAGACAGCAGCTTACGTAAATTATTAGTCATCGAACTTCTAGAAGATTCGAGAAGGGTTGCTTGCGTCATCGGTACCTATATGAGCAACGCTGCAACGCACGATGAATTCATGGGGTTAGTACTTGTTATAGTTATGTTTAATGTTTTATGTAATATTATTATTATTATTATGAGCCAAGTGCCAATATAACCTGTGTTCGGTGTTCCATGTTCTGAATCTTCTGTGCTGACAGCACAGTGCTGTGTGAAATGAAACATCAAAGCAAACAAATAGCCACTGCCAAGGCCAACTGCCACAAACAACTAAGGACTAAGGTAATTTTACTTATTTGTATGTTTGTTTTAGAGTATTATAGGATGTTAAAATTTTGATGGGTGATGGGTGCATCACAAGTTTCAGCTAATAATAATAATAATAGTTTAAAGTTAAAACTGCAAAGGGATTTTGATTTGTACTTTCTTTCACGCCTTTTACTTGTTTCCCCATGTGTCCGAGCAGTTAGCTTCGGTGTTTATAAATTTGTTTTTATTTGCGTTGCAGATTGCAGATTGTGGGCGGTTTGAACATGAAGAAATTCAAAGACATACGATCGTTTTTCAAATCTGCCACAAATCAACCCGACAAAGATAAGACTGAGACAAGGCAAACGTCTACTCCAGTATGTGACTCAACAACAAATATTGAGATAGCTTGTGATTTAACACAATCTTCAACTTCAAATATACAAAATGTTGGTGGAGGCATACGAGAAGATGTAAATAAAGCCGCTGAAGAAGGCCAAGGTTGCAAAACATCCGATGTTTTTACATCTGCAGAAACAAATCAAAGAGGACGAAATGATCCAGAAGATCAAGATCTGGGAACTCTTGATAGTGGTCCTTCGCAGCCAAGGGGCCCAAGGTTTGTTTTTCCAAAAAGTTCATTTGGAGATAGACGGAGATCGTTTTCGTCTCAATTCTTTGATGCTTATCAGTAGCTTGAATATAGTGTGAAGTTAAATAAAGCGTTCTGCTTTGTCTGCAGACATTTTCGGCATTCTGCAAATATTCGAGATCAAAATGAAAAGTTTTCGATTAATGGGTTCAGTAATTGGAGGAAACTAAGTGAGTCGCTGAAAAAACATGACACCTCTTTGGCTCACAGCGACACGAATTTTTCGATGCATCTAGACAGACATATCAGTTATTGCAGTTCCAAAATACAAAATGCAATAATAAGCATCGCATCTCAACTTGTTATTGAACAGATTGTAGAAGAAGTGCGGCAATGTGTTTTTTTCTATTAAGTTACTTTCTTCCCTTTGGAAAGTGGCATGGATATAAGGCGGCTAAATATGGATGAAGGTATAGACGTGTTACGTTTTTAAATATTCTACGACGACGTGTCTATGGTTTAATCTATTCCACTTCCTACGTCGACGCACTAGATTTCCGGTTTCACGCGCAATTGAACAAAATTATTTTCACCTAATTACCTTCCAACCATAGTGTAATTATGCTTCTGTTACACTATTCTTCCAACCTACATGTACATATGTAGGTATAGAATTATGTAATCGACAGTTTTCACTGTCGCAAAATCTACTTATTATCTCATTTTACTACTTTTGGCCAAGTTTCGCCAAAATCAGCCATGATGTTTGCATGTGCGTGTGTGTGAATGTATTTAGTATCCACGATAACTCCTGAACTAAAATACCTACGGATTTAAAATGTTGTATTTAAGCTTGTTTCACTGGACTTTGGGAGAAATCCAGCGGCAGAAAGTGTTTATTAGTGAGTTTTGGTTTTTATCAAATATTATTAAAACATGCATATTTCAAAGATGTAAAATGCCCAAACATAGACCTTAAACATATCGTTTAATTATGTTCTATGCAATTTTTGACGCGTAATTTAGCGGCAAAAATTCCTAAAGTAGGATTTAAGTATTAGTTCAAATGTTTTTAATATCTGAATAACGCTTAATTTTACAAGAAAAGTGCAGGCATTTTTTAAAGAAAATTTAATTTTACATAACTTTTCTTTATAAAGTTTCTGAATATAACGCAAGGTAAGTCTAAAAATAATTATATATGGACCTAATGTTTAAACTGTACTATTGATATCTTATAGAAGCGGGCGGCTTTGGAATTTTTTTTATGTTGACATATATTGTTGCCTGTTTTCGTTATGAAAGTATGAAAGAGGTTACATAGTTACACTAAAAAATTATAACTAAAATTATTTCATTTGAGATAGCTCAATGTTTTATTTTTACACCGTTGCTTATCTTCGTATTGAACTTATTATAAAAGAGGTTACATTATCTAAAAACAATGTTATTAAAATTACATTTCTTTTAATCACCATTTTGTAGGTTGAAAGATCGTGCGGTGTTCCACACTAGATATTTTTCAGTATTTGATTAACAAGTTGTAGGGTTTCTTACTTTGCCGACGTATTTTTAACGAAAACGGCCACATGAAAAGTTTATCAATAAACAAATCAAGACATTCTTAAAAAAATTGTTTAAGATGCTACTACTTTTGCAACACCTTGTATTTGACCATAAAATATTCTATACAAAATTGCTTCTGTTTTAACAATAAAACAGATGCATTCGAATAATTATATCACTGTTGCAATACCTAAATGTTAATATTAAAGAAGAATTAATCATAGTTGACTGTACTCAACTTGTTAACCTCAATAAAATAAATGACAAATTCATACCAAGTTTTCATTAGTTTATGCTGTTTAACTGTGTATGTAGTTGTGTTGTGTTTTAAGTTTTTAGTTATGTTATTAATTATCATTTTCAACTTTGAGTGTGTTTATTTTCATTGAAAATGGCTTTGAAAACCGGTTAACCTGTTATGCGTGTGATAGACATTTTAACGGCAGACAGTTAATTTACTTAAATAGGGAAGAAAATATTGATTTTCTACAAGTTGCATCTCTTAGGAGACAAATTGCAGGACCTCCAGTTGACATAGACCATGTACAAGAATGTGCTTAAATTGTTCTAACAACATAAGACAACAACTAAATCGGATTGATCGCAATCCAAAATGTTTGCGTCTAAATGTGTTATCCCCTGCACGTATCTAAGAATTACATGAACATAATTAATCGATATGTTTAACGTCTATGTTTGGGCATTTTGTATCTTTGAAATATGCATCTGTTTGAATAATATTTGATAAAACCAAAAGCCCCCTCTCCGCCGCTGGATTTTTATCAAAATCTAATCGTAGCGAAACTTGGCCAAAATTTGTAAAATCAGCTAATAAGTCGATTTAGCGATAGTGAAAACTGTCGATTACATAACCTTCTATACCTACATATGTACATGTAGGTTGGAAGCATAGTGTGACAGAAGCATAATTACACTATGGTTGGAAGGTAATTGGGTGAAATAATTTTGTTCAATTGCGCGTGAAACCGGAAATCTAGTGCGTCGACGTAGGAAATGGAATATATTAAACCATACTTTCCAAAGGGAAGAAAGTAACTCAATAAAAATAGACGAACTTATTCATGAACCTGATAGTTAAGAATTTATTCGAGATTTCGAAACCCCTTAAAATATACGACATCGATAGTGTTTGATAATGATAATCAAAGAAATCCAATTAGAGATAACTATTGATTTACACATCTGGTGCTGGAACTACAACTATGAAATACTTGCCTTTACAAAACAGGCATCTAGTATTCAGATTATACCTACATAAAAAATAAATACGTATTGTCTATATTGCCTAGTGTATAAAAACTTGTCGTGTATCGGAACAAGGTGTGTTATATTTTGTAGGTAATTATAAAACAACCAAATCACCCTGTATATACTACGTTCATGCGTACTTAATGTAATATTATGAAATTTTCATAGAAGTCACTCACGAAATACAAGGTATGGCTGTAATAATTTCAAAGCCTAGTTATTTTTGGTAGTCGACAGTATGCCTTTATTGTTCACCCTGTATGAACAGTATAGATTGCGAAATTGTGAGTGGGTAGACATAAACTTTAAGAAATAAAATATATGGCAAAATTGTAGAGATATTAAGCGTTTGCAAAAATCTATTGTAAATAATTCGTGAATCACCCTGTAACAGTAAATATTTTTGCGGAACTTTTAATGTACATCGAAACTAAGCTTACATTACACTTATAGGTAATATAAATCAATTTAGCTTTTCAGTTTAAATAAGAAAAAATTAATAAGTTCATTTTCAACTTTTACGCCTTGTATCTCGAAAACTGGTCATAGTATCGGTCTTAAAATTTTTAAGAGGCTACTACAAATAATATATACTGAAAAAATGGTTACATTTAACCGAGGAAATTTTAAATACAAGGTATTCATGGTTTTTGTACTTTTCTTAAAATACAATAACTTTTAATAACTAAATCACCCTGTATATATTGAAGCTTATATATACAAATATATGAATAGTATCAACTTTCTCAAAAATCAATTCGAAAGTACACCGTGTTGAATTAAGTCATAAAAAATAATTGTATATTGTGGCCATTCTGTAAAACACCTATATAACAATATTTATTGTGCAACATTTTATCGTCAAAATACCATATTGGATAGTACCTTTTGAAAAAATGGTTGCCTGAAGTTATACTGAAAATAGTGAGTTTCTGCAAAAGCTATTTTTATGTATTTGTGAATCACCCTGTAGTTATATATATTTTGCATTGTATGTATTTACTAATGTATTACTTAAATATGCAGTAGACGTATTTATGCAACAGAAATGTAATCTAACTCTTAAGTTTGAAAATACAAATTCCGAAAAACTGGGCATTTTCAACTTTAACACCCTATATCTCGAAAACTTGCATAATTGAGTTGGGCCCATTGACCTTTTTTACTAAATCGAGTACAACATACTTTTTTTAATCGGCAGAAGAAACGTAAGCGAAGATTTCTGCGTTAATTTTATTGGTATACAAAACCAATTTTTACGAATGGTTTTAAATAAAAATGCTGAAGATGTACAATTTGTTAGAAACTTATTGACCACTGATGAGTGTATTTTTTCCCGAAATGGAATAATAAACTTGCATAATTCCCACAAATGGTTAGATGAAAATCAGCATCGAACTGTAGTTACAGCTCACCACAAATATTTGTATAGGTATACTAGACGATCACCTAATCGGACCTATCCGTTTTCCTCAAAGACTTACTGGCGAATTCGATTTAAATTTTTTGAGAGAAGATTTGCCAGAATTGTTTGACGACGTACCCTTAGATGTTAGAATGAACATGTACTTCATGCATGATGGTGCACCACCACATTCTACACGAAACGTCAAAAAAATTTTAAATGCATGGTTTCCTGGATGCTGGATTGGACGAGGAAGTGAAGTACCGTGGCCGGCACGATCGCTAGATTTAAACCCATTGGATTTTTTGGTGGGGGTATCAGAAAACTCGTGTCTATTCAATTCAAATTGATGATTGATAAGCGAGAGCATACAGATGGCATGCGATGAAACTAGGGCTATGCCACAGATTTTTCAGCGTGTTAGGTTTCATTTGCTAAGAAGAATACAAGCTTGCATTCAAAAGAAAGGAAGACATTTTGAACATTATGTATAAAAATAATTATTATTTTGTTTTTGATTCCTTCAATATCTCTTTAATAATGTACCTAATAGTTAACTGCGTTATTTTTTTTGTAAAATAAAACAAATTTTGATTTTTATTGAATAATGTGGTCGCTTATGTTAATGCAAAATATTTCAAAAACTATACTATACATACCAAGTATGATTTTATTTGCAGAATTAAATGTTGAATCTATCAAAAAAATATTTCTTCAAAAAAACCAGGGGCGTGCGTTTTTTTTTATTTAAACTGATTAACTTAAAATATTTTACGCCACTGGATGGAGTCAGGTGACTCAAACTCACCTGATTAATTGTATTTAATTAGACATTTAGGTGTACCAAATCTCAGTGTAACATCTTTTGTAGTTTTTGAGAAATCTTAAAAAAACCTTAAAAAAAGTATTTTTGAACCAACCTGTATCTCGGTTAGGAAGCATTTTCGGAAAAGCGTTTATGATCATTTTTTTCTTATTTTGAATCATAGAATCTCCAGTTTTCGTTTGTCGGTGATTTTAAAATACACCCTGTATATACAAATATTTGAATATGAAAATGTAAACTTTTACCATTATCACACATAATAAAATACTTATCTTTTTTGGGTTTCTTTTAATGGTATATTTTTAATTATACAATCTAAACGTTTCGATAACACTTACAGTTATCTTCATCAGTAGTAATATTTGTTAAAAATTGTTAAAGATGTTGTAAACAATTTTGTCAAAGTTGAAAAATTAAAACATAAACATCAGCCTGCTATCAACATAACAGTTTGAGAAACGTATAAAGCCAACTATAAAATTAAATTTTAGTAAAAAATAACTAGGTCATTAAGAATTAAATATTGTTAAACTGTCTTAAAGATGACAAATCAGAACACTCTCTAACGGCGAAAGCTAACAATGAAAAATGTCAGCCAAAAAACACATTAAACAAAATTTAATCAAGTTATAATGTAAGTGTAAAGTTGTGAAAAAGTTCAATTTGAAAATGATAGATAGAAGCATTCACAAATTTAAACATCACATCAAATAAAATAATCTAGTTAAATCTAACAAAGAGATATCTTTATCAATAAGTGCAAGTGTTATTAACAATGAAAAGCATAGTGCAGAACGTTTTTTGTAATTTTTAATTTTAATCTTAATTTCAACTACTTATGTTAAATTATAGTGCTGTGGTAATTTAACATTCATTCAACGTACATTTAACATTCTGCACTATGCTTTTCATTGTTAATAACACTTGCACTTATTGATAAAGATATCTCTTTGTTAGATTTAACTAGATTATTTTATTTGATGTGATGTTTAAATTTGTGAATGCTTCTATCTATCATTTTCAAATTGAACTTTTTCACAACTTTACACTTACATTATAACTTGATTAAATTTTGTTTAATGTGTTTTTTGGCTGACATTTTTCATTGTTAGCTTTCGCCGTTAGAGAGTGTTCTGATTTGTCATCTTTAAGACAGTTTAACAATATTTAATTCTTAATGACCTAGTTATTTTTTACTAAAATTTAATTTTATAGTTGGCTTTATACGTTTCTCAAACTGTTATGTTGATAGCAGACTGATGTTTATGTTTTAATTTTTCAACTTTGACAAAATTGTTTACAACATCTTTAAGAATTTTAACAGATATTAATACTGACGAAGATAACTGTAAGTGTTATCGAAACGTTTAGATTGTATAATTTAAAATACACCATTTAAAAAAACCCAAAAAAGATAAGTGTTTTGTTAAATATATGAATAGTATCAACTTTCTCAAAAATCAGTTCTAAAGTACACCGTTTTGAATTAAGTCATAAAACAATAATTGTGTATTGTGACTCATTCTGTAAAACACCTTGTATAATAAATATTTATTGTGTAACATTTTTTCGTCAAAATACCATATTGGATAGTACCTTTTGAAAAAAATGGTTGCCTGAAGTTATACTGAAAATAGTGAGTTTCTGCAAAAAGCTACCTTCATATACTTGTGAATCACCCTGTAGTTATAAATATTTTGAGTTTTATGTATTTACTAATGTATTAGTTAAATATGCAGTAAACGTATTTATGCAACAGAAATCGGCAGAAGAAACGTAAGCGAAGATTTCTGCGTTAATTTTATTGGTATACAAAACCAATTTTTTTTGCAAAACTATAAAAAAATTTAGTATTCACTTTTTTTGCAACAAACGAGAAACTTTTGTTTTATGAAATGTTGCTATACTGTCTGTGTACGAAACGAGGCAAAACCTTCAAAAAGGCTTTTAAAAAAAGAATGACTATTGTACGTCTTATAGTTCTCAAGTAATAGTTACCTAAAGTTGAAGGTTTCTGCCGCCTTATAACGACCAGACATCCCTCCGCGTCCAGCATGCTTCTAACTGCCTATTTCTGAAAAATTTTGCGATTACTTTATCTAGTTGCTAGCAGTATTTGTGTTAACTTTACTGCGATTACGTATATGTATTAAATATTAGGATGGCCTATAAAAAATTACATTTCTTTCTTTTATGAAAAACTTTAATGATAAAATAACAAATGAAAACTTTTATTCACTAACGTATAAACCATTGTAAAGTAACAAAATACTTATCTTTTTTAATGGTGTATTTTAAATTATACAATCTAAACGTTTCGATAACACTTACAGTTATCTTCGTCAGTAGTAATATCTGTTAAAAATTGTTAAAGAGGTTCTAAACAATTTTGTCAAAGTTGAAAAATTAAACATAAACATCAGCCTGCTATTAATATTGCAGTTTGAGAAACGTATAAAGCCAACTACAGAATTAAATTTTAGTAAAGAATAACTAGGTCATTAAAAATTAAATATTGTGAAACTGCCTTAAAGATGACAAATCAGAACACTCTCTACGGCGAAGATAACTGTAAGTGTTATCGAAACGTTTAGATT
This sequence comes from Vesta saturnalis, assembly GCA_036346205.1. Classification (NCBI taxonomy): domain Eukaryota; kingdom Metazoa; phylum Arthropoda; class Insecta; order Coleoptera; family Lampyridae; genus Vesta; species Vesta saturnalis. The sequence continues at coordinate 4,139,840 of JARFJB010000002.1, forward strand.
GTATAATTTAAAATGCACCATTAAAAAACCCAAAAAAGATAAGTATTTTGTTATGTGTGATAATGGTGAAAGTTTACATTTTCACATTGTAAAGTAATATCTTTCGTCAATGCCACGACGGTACCATGTAGCGTCTTTCTAATTAAAGAATTCTCGGCATACAGCTTCAACTTCCACAATAAGTTATAATCGAAAGGCGCAAGGTCCGGGCTATAAGCTGGATGAGGAAGAAGCTCCAAATTATATTCCCTAATTTCTTGTTAAGCTTCAGCTGCAGAGGCCTGGCGTTGTCTTGTTGCAGAATTACCCGTCCTCTGTTCACCAATCCAGGGTAACGCCGACTTAGAGCATCATGCATCTTATCCAACTGTTGACTGTAAAGGTTACCATCAATCGTCTGCCCATCAGGAACCAACTCAAGGTGAATAACCCCTTCAAAATTCCACCATACACAAAGCATAACCTTCCTTTGGAACCTTTCTCGTTTGGGAACTGGCACTGCAGGTTGCCCAACAGTAATTCACCGATTTTCTGTGCTAGGATTATTGAAGTAAATCCACTTTTCATCGGAAGTAACGATCCGTTTAAAGAAACGTTCATCCCAAGTATTGGAAAGCAGTTGATCACAAACTTGAACTCGCCTTTCTGCCATTGCTGGCGTTAAGTCGTGAGGAACTTCTCTACAGCGTCTATTGGCTTTTCCAAGTTATTGTAAATGGCGCCTTACGGTTTCTTTGGAATACCCGAGTTCTGCTGACAACTTACGGGTACTTGTCGATGGATTTGCGTCAACATCTCGAAGTTCAGCGTTACTTAACGAGTAGAACCAGAACCTTGTTTCCTCTTGAGACTTGTATCTCCACCAGTAAATCTTCGAAAGCAGCGCTGCGCCGTACGAATGTTCACTATTCCTTCCCCTTCCACTTCGCATATTTTTTTTACTGCGGCGGTTGCAGAAACGTTTTGTTTCCAGTAATGACGAAACAGTATCAAAATTTCGTATTTTTCGTCAGCCATTTTAACGTCTATTGCTAGTTAGAAACAAACGAATATCAGAAGAAGATTAGATGGGGACATTCGCCTGCTTGATTAGCTTTTAATACTGCATAGCATTAACATACAAAATGTTTTCTAGATAGGAGCAAATGGGCTCAATAAGAAACTTTATGGAGTGTTTATTTTGTGAGCAGACTTTACAGGAAAATGGCAAACATGACACACAAATGACATAAAATCTCAGATTGCAAGGATTAAAACATTTATAAGTGCTGCAGAAAAACGGAAAGACATTTGGGCCCAAAAAATTTTGCAACAAAAGAAAGACATTCTACAAGGGAAGGTTAAAGTAAAATTTCATTTAACTTGCAGACAAACATTTATTAGTTCGCAAAATATTGGAAATATTTCTCAAATCAGTGAAAACGAAAACGCGTCATCGTCTCGGACAAGATACCATAAAGACTTAATATTCGGAAAATGTGTCTAATATGTAATAGATCTAGGAAAAAAGATCAACAGCGCATAACATCTGTGCAGACAGTAGGTTAATAAATTTTGTTAAAATATAATGCTTAGAGTTATAAAAGGAAATTACGTTTATTTAAAAAAATCTTGCTGCACTATGCAAAATTTTCTATACATTTTTAATAGGAAATTATTTACAACTGAAAAATATTTGATATCACATTGAGGCAAAAACTTTTTTCCTCGTATTATTTTTTTTCTCAGAAACAGTTAACCGTTACATGTGAAGTAAAATGCTGTTATCTGTTGTTTTTTTATTTAGGGACCTGCAAAAATACGTACTCGTAATCTAAGCTGCCCAACAGCGACAAGACATTGATATGGTTTCTAAATTAGCTGGTTACGAGGACCTCTTTGCGCATGGTGCTAAATATTACAACAGCTGTTATTGTCAGTACATTGATAACCGAAACATCAAAGCTTGTCAAAATAAATCTGATACTACCACAACTTTCCAACCATTACGAGATCAAACTGTATTATCAGAATCAGACTCCAATGAATCTTCTAAAACAAACCCAAATGAAGATTTCAAGAACCAGTGCCCGATAATATAAGAAAAACTTTGTCGATACGACGTTCCGACAAAACTTCTATAAGTAATAGATATACCTGCATTTCACAAGGGTTGTGAGTACATTGATAACCGAAACATCAAAGCTTGTCAAAATAAATCTGATACTACCACAACTTTCCAACCATTACGAGATCAAACTGTATTATCAGAATCAGACTCCAATGAATCTTCTAAAACAAACCCAAATGAAGATTTCAAGAACCAGTGCCCGATAATATAAGAAAAACTTTGTCGATACGATGCTCCGACAAAACTTCTATATACCTGCATTTCACAAGAGTTGTCAGTACATTGATAACCGAAACATCAGAGCTTGTCAAAATAAATCTAATACTTCCACAACTTTCCAACCATTACGAGATCAAACTGTATTATCAGAATCAGACTCCAATGAATCTTCTAAAACAAACCCAAATGAAGATTTCAAGAACCAGTGCCCGATAATATAAGAAAAACTTTGTCGATACGACGTTCCGACAAAACTTCTATAAGTAATAGATATACCTGCATTTCACAAGGGTTGTGAGTACATTGATAACCGAAACATTAAAGCTTGTCAAAATAAATCTGATACTACCACAACTTTCCAACCATTACGAGATCAAACTGTATTATCAGAATCAGACTCCAATGAATCTTCTAAAACAAACCCAAATGAAGATTTCAAGAACCAGTGCCCGATAATATAAGAAACACTTTGTCGATACGATGTTCCGACAAAACTTCTATAAGTAATAGTTATACCTGCATTTCACAAGAGTTGTCAGTACATTGATAACCGAAACATCAGAGCTTGTCAAAATAAATCTGATACTATCACAACTTTCCAACCATTACAAGATCAAACTGTATTATCAGAATTAGACTCCAATGGATATTCTAAAACAAGTCCAAATGAAGATTTCAAGAACCAGTGCCCGATAATATAAGAAAAACTTTGTCTATACGATGTTCCGACAAAACGTCTATAAGTAATAGTTATACCTGCATTTCACAAGGGTTAAAATGCTGCAGTGACTGCAAATTGCAGATGAGTTTAATGGGGTTTGTTTAGTTTTCAAATTTTATGTTCAATTTTGTTGGTTTTTTAGATACTATTATTGAGTCAAGTAAACTAAAGTAATAGCTATAATATATTTTTTAAATGTTTAGGAACTTTTATTTACAACAGGTATAATCAAGTCGACGCCCTCACAATAACACTAACAGTGTTCAAAGCTAGCCGCAGGGCCGGTGTTGCGGCCTGCATATTGCTTAAACGGAGGCGCGGAAGAAACCTTCAACTCTAACTGACTAGAACTAGAAAACTGAAAGAGTTAGAATAGTGATTATTTTTCAAGAACTTTTTTGAAGCTTTGGCCTTGTTTTGTAAGTAGATAGTATAGTAAAATTTCTTGAAACAAAACAGTTTTTCGCTTACTGAAAATAGGCTGCAAAAAATTGAATATTAAAGTTTTTTATAGCTTTACAAAAAACTCGATTTTGTATACCATTGAAATTAACGCAGTAGTCTTCGCTTCCGTTTCTTATGCCGATTAAAAAAAAAGTTTTAAATGTCTTGTTTAGTTCCGGAATTATCGCGATGTATGTGTAAAGAAGTAATAAAACATAATTTCGACAGATTTTTGACGCTATAAAAAATGTTGTTCCTATTAAAAAATGTGACGATTTAGATGGGATCTAGTCTAGCGTTCTGTGAAGACCACATGTGGTTGTACCTTAAAAAAATTGTTTGAAACATTTTTTTCACTTTTTCAGTCCACTACTTGTAAAAGTGGCGACTAATAATTACAAATATTTATCTTTTTCAAGTCTTAAATCGTGTATTTTAAGATAAATTTACCAAATTTGTACGTTTACAACGAGAAGTTATTGAGATATACAGTATGTCCAAGATAAGGATGCACTACACGGGGATGTCAGAAACCATGATAGATACAGAATTGGTTAAATTACCTAAGTTGCGCAAGGGGGAGACCTTATAACAGCGTTTACAAAAGTCATTTATTTTTTTCGGTTTTTCAATATTTTGGAAACTATGATTCTCATTGCCATTTTTTGAGCTCTACGAGATGGTATTTACAATTTTTTTTCCTACGTTTTTTATTTTTATTCTTTTATATGCCGCGAAGACATGATACACCTTGCGTTAGGTAGCATTTTTCGTAACCATTTCAACGATGTATAACACAAAGTGATTGAATGCACACTTTTCGTCAAAAAAATTCGTGCATTCTTTACCAACAAAAAGCAGTTGACAGTTCTGACCGGGTGGCCAACTAAGAAAGAACGGCGGCTATATCTCGGGAACTGTCAACCTGACAATATTAGAAAAGATAGTAATAGATAAATCGGCCAAGAGAAATGGCTGGAAATTAGTTTCAAGTTCCTGCGATGGCCACTAGGGGGCGTACACCAACACCAAATTAGAAGATCGGCCTTTTCTCTTAAATCGGGCTTATCAAGATATGTCCAAAATAGTTTTATTATAAACTACGTAAGCTTAGAAACATTTTCTTTTTTTTAGTGTTTTTCTCTATTTTATTAAATGAAGGGAGGGGTTAGAGGTTAATGTGCACTTGAAAAAAATGCCATAACTTCTTTTTGACTCAATCGATTTCTATAAACTGAGTCTCATTTGAGAGAGGCTTCTCGGGTGCTTCTAATAAAATATTAACGTTGTCGGTTTAGTTGTGTTTCTAGTCGGTAGATGGCGTTTTGTGACAAAGCCGAAATTTTTACAATTTTCTCGAAAATTTTAAACCCAACAGTAAAACATCCTAAACCACCCCCAATATTTCTATCATGTGTTAAAGTAATCGAACCACTTGAGATATTACTGGAATCAATTGCGAAATCTGAGTACACTCCACAAATATTAAATAAGGGTGAAGTTAAAACTCTACTAAATACGAGGGATAAGCTGCAATGATTGAGAATTGAAAAATCTAGTTACCCGTGCAAAACAAATTGTTGTTTATTAAATAGTGCATTATTTTATCTGTCAATTGCAGATTAGCTTGTGCAATTCCGTTGAATAGTGTCTGAGAAGTAGTCCGTAGAATAAGCTTCTGTTATCGAAAAAATGGAATTATCACGAGAAAACTTTCGGATAATGATTTACTATGATTTCAAGAAAGGCTTAAGTGCGTATGAGTGTGAGGAAAGTTTAAAGTCGCAATTGGGGTTCTCGCACTATAATTGGATACTGTTTATAGATGGTATAAAGAATTTGAACGAGGTTGCAAGTTGATGGTACACAGAATAGGAGCTGGCCCTCCTTTAACTGCTGTTAACCCCGAAAACATTGCTGCGGTGAAGAAGATGGTGGAAGAGGACAACCGTATTACCTATGCAATGATAGAGTCCAATCTGAAGATTGGGTCCTCGCAAGTGAGATCAATATTGCACGAACGTTTACATTTGAAAAACGTTGTAACTCGGTTTGTACCCCATTATCTGACAGATCTACAAAAAGCAGAACGTGTTAGAATTTGCCAACAAACTTTAGACATGTTGAATGGTGGAGGCCATCAAATTGTTTCTAAAATTGTAACTGGCGATGAAACGTACATACCGTTTTTTGATGTTCCCAGTCGCCAAGAAAGCCGAATCTGGGTACATGAAGATTAGGAAACCCCTACGTTGGTGAAAAAACAACGAGAAATGAAAAAAAGTTTTCTTTTTAGAAGTACGGGTTTGGTGGCCGCAATTAAATTAGAAGATCAGAAGACAGTTACCGCTAAATGGCATGTTGAAAATTGTTTGCCTACTGTGTTCAGTAAAGTGCCAAGAAAGGGAATCATGTTACACCATGATAACGCGTCGTTACATACAGCAGGGACAACTGTTCAGTATTTAGCGGAACACAAAATCAAAATTATAGAACATCCTGCTTACTCACCGGATTTGGCGATGTGTGAGTTCTGGCTATTTTTTGAACTCAAAAAACATTTTAGAGGGAAAAGGTTCCAGTCAGAAGAAGAGATTGACATCGCCGTTAAGTGTTTTTTTGGTAGTATCCCTAAAGACAGCTGGTTGAACGCTTTTAAACTGTGAAAGGAGAGAATGGTTAAGTGCATTATTGTAAATGGAAATTACTTTGAACATATTTAAAATAAAAAGTCTAAAAACTTGTATCAATCTTTCTATTCTCAATAATTGTAGCTTGTCCCTCGTACGTCTGAAAAATACACTACTATAATTAAGGCGCTAACCGAAAGAAATACGGAAATTCACACGTGTCAGCCAAAACAGGAACGAAATTTCAGAGTAGCCCTTCTATTTATCCTTCTGCTAATTTAGAAGAGTTAAAAAAGGAGATAAAATCACTTAGTCATGAGGTTACCTACATTGCCAACATAAAACAGCGAGGAATAAAAATAACCTTACCGCTCTAGTTTGTGGAGGTCAAAACAGCCGAGAATAACAAAGATATCTTCAACATAAGTAAACTAAGCCATTGTATTGTCAAATTTGAACCACCTAACGCAAAGCGCGAGATCCCTCAATGTTCTAAATGTCAAAAACACAGTCATACCAAAAACTTCTGCAATAGGGGCCCTCGCTGCGTTAAATGTGCCGGAATATACCTCACCCTCCAGTGTCAACGTAAGGAAAAAAGTTCCGACGTCAAATGCGTGAATTGTAGCGGCAATCATCCAGCAAATTACAAATGATGCTTAGTTTACAAGGAACTGCAACAAAAAATGTATCCACCATTTGAGAAACAGCCAATCTACTCCACCTCACCGGTTTCCTACACAGTTGGTCCAACCAAATATCAGCTACGCACAAGTAACTGGCACTAACCATCAACAACTCCGATATGATGCAGCACTACGACGTCAATCCTTATCAGCAATGAAACAAGCGAACTTCATGAAATTAAACAAATGCTAAAAACTCTAATGGAGCATGGATAATATATTAACTGTTCTAACCACAGTCGGTTCAAAAATAATGAGTAATGGACTTACACCTTAAAATAGCTCTCTGGAACGCCAATGGCTTAACGTATCACAGAGACGAGATTATCTCACTCATATCAAACCACTGCATAGATGTTATGTTAACCGCTGAATCCCACTACACGGATCGTACGTAGGTAAAAATTCCAATTTATACAATACATGCCACGCAACACCCAGATTGCACGGCCCATGCTGGAACTGCTATCTTATCAGGAACTCTATTAAACATCACGAGTTACCTAAATACAACCCAGACACCTACAAGCAACCACTGTGGCTATAGAAGATTGGAAAGGATCGCGGCTACTCACAGCAGTATACTGCGCTCCACGTCACAATAATAAGCTCGAGCAATATGAACATTATTTCCAAACCCTAGGTAACAGGTTCGTCTAAGCTGGAGATTACAATGCGAAACATACCCAGTGGGGATCAAGGACAACTACAACTAACGGGAGAGAATTACTTAAAACTCTCTCTAAAAATGGACTTCATTATATCTCCACGGGTGAACCTACACATTGGCCAACGAATTCAGCAAATATTCCTACTCGACTTTTGCATCGTTAAAGGAGTAAATCCAAATTACTTCAATGTTGTATCTTGCCTCGACCTTACGGGCGAGCACACACCAATTATACTAACCATGGGAACCCGTGTAATTCTCAACTCAAAGCCACCAGGCCTATGTAACACACATACGGATCGGTATCTTTTCAGACAAATAGTTGACCAAACGCTATCGGTTGAAGTACTGTTAAAAGCTTAAGAAGATTATTTACTGCAGTAGAACAATTTAATCAAACCATCCAGCAAGCTGCATGGAAAGAGACGCCGTTACTCACTCAGACCATTGCTTCCATAAATTGCTCTATTGTCGTGAAAAAAAATAGCCGAAAAACGTAGACTGTGAAGAATATAGCAAACTACTAGGCACCCCGATGTTAAAAGAAGGCTTAACCGTAAAACACAGGAACTAAAACACCTACTATCAGAAATAAAAATCAAGTCGATGCAAAACTACCTACAACAACTGTCTCCAACGGAAGCCTCAGAATATTCTCTCTGAAAGGTGAAAAAAAGATTGAAGCAGCCGCAGATAGCTGAATCTCCATTGCGTCTTCCAAATAATAATTGGGCGAGAATGAAGAAAAGGCTCTTGCGTTTGCCAACCATTTGAGAACAGTTTTTACACCACATGATTCTAAAATCACACCGGATGAGGAATACGAAATTCAACATTATTTGGAAGCACGGTATCAACTATGTCCACCAATCTCAAAGTACATAGTTGCACAAGTCCGGACTATGCTCATATCTGAACTAAATCCTAGGAAATCACCCGACTATGACCTTATTACAGCAACAGTCTTGAGGATACCTACCCAATGCGATACTGGCATTAAAGCATTTCCCAGAGCAATGGAAAGTTGCTGAAATAATGCTAATACCCAAACCTGGTAAACCACTTACAGATCTGACTTCGTACAGGCCAATTAGTCTGCTTCCACTACTGTCGAAAGCCTTAAGGAAATTACTACCTTTCATCACAAAAAATAATATCATACCTAATCATCAGTTCGGCTTCCGGAAAAATCACGCCACCATTGAACAAGTACACCGTGTAGTTGACAAAATTACAAAAGACTTTAACGACAAACGCTACGGCTCGGCCATATTTATCGACATCGCTCACAAGCTTTTGATAAAGGTTCTCTTATTCAAAATTTAAAAAGCGCTACCCCCGGATTTTTACGAAATTCTCAAATCTTACCTGACGGACAAGCACTTCCTCGTCAGTTATAAAGATTGTCGCTCACCCTTATTCTCAGTGCATGCAGGTGTACCCCAGGCAGTGTGCTAGACCCACTGCTGTACTTGCTTCATACAGCTGCCCTCCCTACTTCTGAATCCACTATGATAGCCACATTTGCAGATGATATTGCAGTACTTTTTTCTCACTGCGAAGCCTAGAACTATGGTTCAACAAATGGAGGATAAAAGTAAATGAAGGAAATCCAGTACAAATGATATTTACTTTACGAAGGGGAACCTGTCCTCCGTCCTGCTAAACGGTTCACCAGTACCACAAGATGATAGCGTAAAATATTTAGGCCTCCACCTTGACAGACACTTGGCATGGAGGAAGCATATTTTCACGAAAAGAAAACAGTTGGGACTTACGACCCAAAAATTGTACTGGCTACTAGGCAGAAAATGTCAGCTATCCATTAACAACAAAATTTTACTCTATAAAGCCATCATAAAACCGACATGGAATTATGGTATTCAACTCCGGAGAACTACCAGTAAATCTAATATCAAGATCTTAGACGTTTTTACGTTACGCCACTCGCCTTAGTACCTTCTTAACCGAGCCTTAGAAGACGACATCCAGCCTAGACTCAATAGAATAAGACTTTCCAACCTTCCAACCCGTTTCAAATGATAGTTCGTACTGTACTTTGTGTAAGTGAGTGTAATAATTGCAATACAAAACTATTGGGTTAATTGGGAACAACTGTCATTGGAGTGTTCCCGTCATGTTTTATTGTTTTGTTAATTTACTACTGTCAAATCGCCTACTTATTGTGTCTAGGAAGCAGATTGTAGATAAATAAATAAATTAAAAAATGTAAGGGTATAATTCTGTTTAACTCACGAAAAAGAGCGTGAAAAAATATAGAAATTTGTGAAAACGGCAAGTCGATATCTTCTTTCGTTTAACAGATATGAAAAAAATTTAGGTAAAAATATATTTTACAAGTAACAGAATTAGAGACCAAGTTTAACTATCATTAATTATTAAAATTTATTAATTATTAAGCTATTAAAACCCCCTGGAGGGCGTATCTTTAATTTTGAGCCGATAAAAAGGATCCGTGTTATAGAAGACTGGTGTTCAACAGCCCTAAACCTGAAGAATTGATGACACCCCAAATGTTCAAATTGTCACCCATTACCTTGTACGCAAAATTGACGGTTGTATAATGTTGTTTTGAACTTTTCGTAACGTGGCTTATCTTACAGAATTAATATCAATATAAATCTTCTCTTTCAAATTACTTTATGAGTTGGTTTCTCTTGATACACCTTATCTTTTATAGTTCCCCACAAAAAAAAATCTAACGGACTAAGATCCGGTGATCCCGGGGACCCAAAAATTGTACCACGTGTTGCAATTGTATTTGGAAATCTTTCATTCAAGGAATTCATAACTCTAATCGAGTTATGTGCTGGAGCTCCATCTTACTGAAAATATTGCAGATGGCGAATTGTTTTCAAAGGTACATTATCCAGCATTTCTTCCAAATTGGCAATTAAAAATCTTTCGTGGACTTCTGCGTTCAAATTTTCTTTGTAGAAATAAGATCCCAATGTTTTTGTACCAAGAATTCCACACCAAACATTTACAGAAAACACTTGTTGATCCCGCCTTTCTACTGTGAGGTGTGGATTTTCTGGAGACCATAACTCGTGGTTTTTTTTATTAAAAATTCAATTGTTAATGAATTTTGCTTCATCGGCGAGGATTTTATACGAAAAATTTTTGTCTATCGTCCATATTTCTTTAAAATTAATCTTGATTCTTCTAGAAACACCACACTTACCTATTTCCCTAATAGACGCAGTTGGTTTGCAATCTGAATATGCCAAAACATTGGGTTCTGTTACAACGGTAAAGTTTTTTGACGCATCCTTTGGTTTGGTAAAGAATCCATACATTTCTTCCATTTTACCAAAAAATACACTTATTCGGTTGACATCGTTCCATATAAGCTTGCACGTTCGCATGAGTAGTAGCAAAACAACATGCCGTTTCTTTCTTCAGTGGAATACATTTTAGAAACGCAGTTCTACAGTAATTATTATAGCAAAACGAACTTATTAAGATTGATAAATGCAATAATTGTTTTTACTGGACGATTTTCAGTTGTTTTAGCATAGCCATGGCAATGTATTTAATTAAATGATTTTTTTTAATTTGTGAAGTTTTACGGATTGTTATTAAAATTAGATATACAAAACTTTATATCGTTGAAATCAGAAAAAAATAAGGAATTTAAGAAGCTAACTTTCGCGTATGGTTGCAGTTTAGAAAAAGGTAAGTCAGGGTTGTAACTCAAAAAGCAGTGAAAAAAAATTTTTTTGAGTAATGCATCTACTTAATCTTAAAATTATCTATTAAAAACCTCTTTAAGATTTTACTGTATTTTTAACGATTTTCGGATTTTCTCAAATAAATCGGAAACTTGGCAACAATGGTCAATTTTCTTGCCGGGTTCTAAATCTTCATGTAATTCTGCCCAACTTTGCTAATGTAACCAACTTTGTATTTCTTATAATAACAAAGTTACCCATACAACGTTGTGAGATTTTTAGGGAAGAACTCAACTTACACAAAGTGCCCATTGTATTATTTATTTCAATTAAACATTTTGTGTTTTTCATAACCTATATGGACGAAACATCCTTTAATATCAAAGTTAATTTAATAAAATTTCTCAAAAGCAAAAATGTTACTAAAGCCTGTCCGGTAGAACTGAACGGGTATCGGATTAACAAGGAGGATTGTCAATATATGGTTCTATTGTGCTTGAAACCGCCTTAATGCTTTGCTGTCTCGTACTTATTGTACGTGACAAAGAAAGATGGATATATTATGAATAATGCCTCTATTTCTGCCGAACAAAAGCGTTTGCAACTTTCACACATAATGACAAGGCAATAAGAATCAGATGCAGGTAGAATAGAAATTCAATAGGTATAATAAAATGCCAGTGGTTCTCAACACTGCTTTAACATTACATTTAAAATTTATGGAAGAATGCAAGTTTTATAATAAACATTTATAAAAGCCATTCATAATAATGAATATTCGATTAAGTATAGGTATTTCAATTTACATTTAGAAAGTTCATTGTATACCTAAGTATGGTAATGACGTTTTAGTGTACTCAATTACAAAAGAATCCAAATAAATATGCAATACTGTAACAATAAGTAATTAATAATAGATTATTATACCATTTAGTAGGTACATATAGGTATAAATAAAACAACTGCAATATCTATATTATCATTATTCTTTGAGTAAGCGTTTATATAAACTAACCATTCATATAATGCCGAAAAGTTGAGTAAAGAAATTCGCGAATTAGTTTTAAATACAGTCGATTATTTTAAAGAAGAAAAGAAAATGGTGGTCCACTATTATCTACATTTTCTGTTCAACAAAGAACAGCAAACGCGTTAAAACTTTCGGTTTCGACGGTGGGGAAAATCTGTGCTTTAAAAAAATGGCGGCGAGTTGGAACCTCCAGTGAAAAACAGCGTGTCAAACTTTGCATACAGATTTTCCAGAAAATGGAAAACAAACAATTCGTGCATTAATATACGAGATGTACGCGAAGAAGGAACACGTAACGTTAAATTCATTATTAAACTTCTTAAAATTGAGAACCGCGTATGAAATAGGAAAAACCAGTTTGGCTCTAGTGTTAAAAAATATGGGCTTTAAATTCCAAAAAACCAACAATAGACGCGGTTTGTGTGAACAAAGCCACATTGTCGCCAAAAGAAACGTTTTTCTGAGAAAGTATCTCAAAAGAAAGTGATGACGATGATCTTTTCCAAGATTTGGATGACTCAGGAAGTGATGAATCTGAAGCCGAATGACAATTATAATTTTTACATTTAATTATAAAAGTATATCTTTGTAATTTAATTAATATTTACTAACTATAATAAAAATGTATTTGTTATTGTTGTTATAAGTATAAGTGAAAGGTGTCAATTGAAATTACTTATAGGTAATTAGTAATCGATTATTATTTTTATTATACAAAAGTTGCATTTCTTCACAAATTATATAATGTTAAAGCAGTGTTGAGAACCACTGGCATTTTATTATACCTATTGAATTTCTATTCTACCTGCATCTGATTCTTATTGCCTTGTCATTATGTGTGAAAGTTGCAAACGCTTTTGTTCGGCAGAAATAGAGGCATTATTCATAATATATCCATCTTTCTTTGTCACGTACAATAAGTACGAGACAGCAAAGCATTAAGGCGGTTTCAAGCACAATAGAACCATATATTGACAATCCTCCTTGTTAATCCGATACCCGTTCAGTTCTACCGGACAGGCTATAGGGAAATTGCCTTCTTGTTTAATTAAAATAAGAGTTGGAAATCATTAATATAAAACGGAAATCAAATTGAACTTTATGGTTACGGAAATTTCTTTTCGTCGAAAAAATGATCCGGATAGAAGTCAAGAAGGAAACCAATGTTGAATTATTTGCGGACGTTTTCCCTCTTTTTAATTAAGCAAAATGTACATGGTCAATTTAAATTGAATAAAGGTCAGAAAGGTTTTCAACGAAATTAATGTTGAATTATTTATGGGAATTTCTTTTGAATTAAACAACATTTAGATATTCGCCGTACATCGGCGATAAAATATTCTTATCCCTTACAATCAAGGTGACCTGTCACGTTCTGAATAGATTGTTGTGTTAAAGGTTATAGAAAAAATGTGGTTACATAATTCAAAATATACAGTACTTATCAAAACATTAAAATAGAATAAATTGATACATAAATTCTTTAATAAATAATAGTAATATATTAAACTACATTATGATACTATTTATACATTGTTTTGTACTAAATCTATTTTCATTAAAAATTATTATTAATTTTATTAAATACATAAATAAAAAGTTTACCTCGAGTAGTACTCTGACAAAGTACAGGTCCTAGGTTATGTCCTACTCGAGGTAAACTTTTTATTTATGTATTTAATAAAATTAATAATAATTTTTACTTTGGAACTTATTCGTTCATAATAAAAACTTACAACAATTATTATCATTAAAACTTATCTTAAATTTCTAGTTCATTGTAAAATGTTAAATTTAGGTTCTTTTTGGTTTTGTGTTATTAATGTGCGACCTTACTAGTTTTTTTATTACTAAGACCACAAATGACTAAGTTAGAACCCAAATATATAATCTAAATTAAACTATTCTATTTTAATACACCTATAAAATTTTGTATTTTAAGTGTTTAGTTTAAATATTTTAAATATCTAGGTATCTAAGGTGTCTAAGCGGTATAACTGTAACAATTAAAATAAAAATTTGTTATTCATATAAAGGAACGCAGAATTTATATATATATATATATATATATATATATATATATATATATATATATATATATATATTATAAATCAGTGGCGAGATATAGGTGTACCATCGTCCCTTTTCAAAAAAGCATGCCATACCTGGTAGACGTGAGTTCAAGATATACATCCGTCGAAATGCATTAATAAAGTAAAACCCATGACATGAATGAATTTTGAAGTTCGACTTGACCTTCCCATTGCAGAATCTCGTTGGCGAAATAAACTTCCATTATTTAAATACTTCGAAATATAAGTGGCAATGCACAATTGTGAAACAAATATACGGAAAATTAGGAATAAATTCAAAGATATGTACGACGGCATTTTATATCTAAAACGATGTGTTTCAAAATTTACCAAAATTATATTGAAACCACTGTACCATTATGTACTACAACAAAACGAGTAATGTAAATCTACATATAATATCAAAATACACTACCATTGATAGCAAGTTTTATCGTACGAGGGTTGATCCCTATGCTCCGCCCCTGACCAAAATGTTGTCATTCAAAAGCAATTGTGGAGATTTCAAATATGCATTTCATTGACGTCAACACATGACATAACCTTAGTGTAGGTTAAAGGTTAATGCCCGTGTCCCCAATTACAAGATAAACGATGGAACTGTTATCAAATATGTTTTTGATAAATGGTAGCATACCAATCAATGGCATAGCTTCGTTTGGGTGATTCTTGCTAATGTAGATCAAATGCCAATATGGGCGTTATTCCAAAGCAAGCAAGGTTAAAAATATACATTTCAAACTCGACATCCAAAAACCGACGTGGTAATTTCGCAAAATTTATCGTAAAGTAAAAATGCAATATTATCAGTTATCACACTCATGCCCTACAGCTTGTTTTTTATTCGTGTGTTGTTTTAATTGCATGAAATAGCGCGGAATCGGGTCGCTAATGCAGCAATAAAAAAATTAACTAAAACTTTTCGAGCATTATGCTGAGATCAATAATCAAATTTACAAATAAATTATAAAATCAATTACTTAGCAAATATGATGAATAAAATAACAGTAAGAAAATAAAACACCGGTTAAACTACACACAAACCGAACATTAAGTTAAATATTATAAGATGTAAAGATAGCAATTCATACACAAGCCTGTGAAATTTCCTTATATCACACATGTAGTGTGTATACATCTGTGATAACATGCACCTTTGAAGGCATCTTTCATTATTTATTTCTTGTAATGAAACACTTATCACAACAAAAAAAATTCGCGCCTTGTTCATTCCCGATTAAACGAACTAAAGCGGGCTTTTTCACGTCTGCGGCTTTCACCGCATCCGCTACTTCAGCCATCTCGCTGCCGCTTGCCGTCGCTTTGGCGTAACTAAGGCCGGTTCGGACTAGAGAGGGTGCCGCCGTGGGCGGTGTCCTCTTCTGTCTCTGTTGAGGTGTATCTTCGGACTTCTTCCGCTGCGGGAGACGTGACGGTGGGTCTTCTGTCTTCTTACGCTGCGGGAGATGCGGGTACCTCGGGCAACCTCTGAAGTTGGCCGGATGATCACCACCACAGTTTACGCACCTTGCCCCGTCCGTACGGGGTTTGGTGCACTCACTGGAGTGGTGGTGTTCTGCACACATGACACAGCGTGCCGCCGCTCTACAGGAACGCTGTGCGTGACAGAATCCCTGGCACCGGTGACACTGCCCGATGCCTGGTCTCCGCCTCAAGTCTTCCGTGGAGACACGTAGGCGAGCCACGTACTCCACCAGCCGGATCTTCTTAAGGTCCTCTTCCGTTGATACCTGGACCAGCAGAAGCGGGATTGGTCTGCCCTGTTTCTTTATTCTGAAACAAGCGCTGATGTTAACGTCGTGCATTTTAAGCTCAGAGGTAACGTCAGCGTCGGAGATTTCTACGGATATTCCGTAGAACCACCTTGAACAAACGTTCCCTCTTTGCCTGATAGGTATGGTACGGTATACCATGCCTATCCATATACCGCATTTGCCTGTCACGGTCCTTGACAGTGGCAGGCTGGATCCGATATCCCTCGGCGATTGCCTTCACCCGTGTGAAGGCGCACCCTCGGTGATCTAATTCTCGAGAGAACGCAACCCAGTTCTCCTTCTCGCGAAGGATTACTGGCGGAACCCTCTCCCTGGCAGCGGGAAGCTCTTCTACGTCCGGGCGATCCATGGTGTCAGCTAGGGCCTCGAACGCGTTGATAACCGTTGTGGGCGTGGTCGGGCGGTCTCTCGAAGATTTCTTCGGCTTCTTCTTCTGGAGCCGGAACCCGTCGGACGGTGGCGATTCTTCTTCTGCAACAATGCTGATTGGAGCTGCTGGAAGCGGTGTAGCAGCCATCTCTTCTTCTAATTTCTTGGGCTTCTTTTTCTTCTGGATCACTTCGTCGTAGAAGGGCAAGGGCTTGAATGGGACTTGCTCTCTGGTCAAGTCGAGGTCGTCTGGTAGCCGGAAATACACGAGCTCATCGTATCGACTCCGAAGAGCGTACGGGTTCCTCTGCCGGAACGGTGACTCTCTACCTGTCATCGTGAAAACGACGCAGGTATCAGAACGTACGGACGTAAAAACTTTTAACAAAGTACGTTTACAATGTTAAACGCGATGCTCACTGATCTACTTGCAGGCAGCGAATGAACAACATTCCAGCTTTTCAACCCTTTGTATTGTTAACGAATGTGGAGTGGAGCGAGAAGTGGGGAGTAGGTGGGGAACCAATCAGAAACAGACTCACTAGGGCTAAAGGTGGGGGTAAAGGTAGAAGAACCAATAAAACCCGGCTGAATCGGGGCAATGTAGGAAAACCGATCAAAAACAAATGTAAAGAAAAACTCTAGCATTTACCCGCATTGTGCCCGTAGAACCGTTGTAAGGTGTAAGGATAAGATATGAAATTTTACTGATTCCCATAACAGATTTTGTCTTATACTGACTAATAATTGTTGTTATTTGGGTCTGATAAATGGCATTTTTTTACCGGACTGAAAATGCGACCATAGCAACCAATGTGATAACATTGAAATAAATGATAAAATGTCAAATTCTCAAATTTAAAAGAAAATCTTTAATTTTTGGAATTTAGAGAGCCACGATAGAGATGATTCAGTAACACTACACCATGTGGTATTCAATGGGCTCTAGTGTTTATAAAGATTAAATTTTGAAAATAAAATTTTGTATTCGTGTTACGAAATTTTCCGTTTGCAACATACTAAAATTTAATGCGATTTGATTAAGTGGCTTTATTTCTATTTGGCTCTAAAGATGACAGTGGCGTGCAAACTCTAAAAAACGTGTACTTTAATTCTTGTTAAAATGTATTTTAAAAAAATTCTTATATATCTAAACAACGCAGCATTAAACAAACTTTAATTTAATAGGAATCCCATTCAAATATGTTCGGCGGTTATTTTTTTTTATTAAACAAGTCTACACCATTTTAGCGCAAACTGTTCATAATATACTTTCTCTATTTAAAATAGTCTACAATGCCGCTTGGTGACATAGAAATTAACATTGAAGCTTCCCAAATGTATACAGGGTGTGGCGCGAAGAGTTTTGATTAAAAGTAATGGCGGATACAGTTATGTTAAAAATCTGAAATTACGAAGCTGTAGGTTTTGGATGACGCTGAGTTCAAATATAATATTGTCCTGAATGTGACACTTCCGGTTATACCGGAAGTAGAGGTCAACTTTGTTATTTTAAATGGAACCTAATATTTTTGTTTTATTTTAGAATTCCACATGAAATTCTAGATAAAATTTGTGCACAATGCCCTATACCAAAAATGAAGCATTGTCGAGATATTTCGATTTTTTTTTAAATTTTGAAAAAATCCTAGTTCACATTGAATAACGATATCTTCATTAATAATGAAACTAGTGACGTGAAATTGTAACGAATAAACAACAAGCGCTTGACCGTTAACTCCATATATCCATCTCATTGATATTTCATACAGGGTGTTTTAAACTTAGCCGCCAACATGCACAATTTAAATCATTTATAAGTTGCTTACTTTAAATAGAACCACTTTTGAGATATTTCATTATCTTAGTTAAAACATAACAACACTTAATTATTTCAACATTAGTAAAGGGTAGGCCATGGCTGTCAAAGATTTGATAGTTAGAACGTTAATTGTTTATGTTGTTTTGACAGTGTTCTTTACAAGTTTGTATTTCATAGTAAATAATGGCAAATGTAGGATTTACTAATGACGATTTTTTAAATCTTATTATTATTTACGGCGAGTGTAATAGAATTGTTGAACGGACTTGCCGTGTTTTTGCAGAAAGATATCCAAATCGACTAAATGCAACTGGTGATATTGTAAGAAGATTGCTTAAAAACCGCCGTCAGTTTGGCCAATTTAAGACAAAAATTAATAAAAATAAACCACTAGTGGACAGTGACATAAACGAAATTAATGTTTTGGGTTATTTTACGGCCTCTCCAAATGCCTCCATTAGAGATTGTGAGAGAGATCTTACTTTGTCGACGAGAACAATTCATCGCATTTTAAAAAAACACAAATGGAAACCATTTTCATTTGGTGCAACACTTACAATTAGGTGATCTTCCTCGAAGGGTAGAATTCTGTGAATGGTTTTTAATGGAGACCTAAGAGGATGAAAACTTCATAAAAAGAGTTATATGGTGTGATGAAGCAAAGTTTAGCAAAAATGGATTTTATTCCCATTTTTGGTCTAATGAAAATCCACATGTTAGTAGAGAACGTTATTTCCAAGATAGTTGGAGTTTTAATGTTTTTTGTGCAATAAAAGACGATAAAATTTTAGCATTAAAATTTTGTGATGAAAATTTGAATCATACAAGATATTGCCACATGTTAGAAGAAGCCATACGACCGGCGTTACATACTTTAAGAAATGGAGAGGCGGCTTCAGCTTGGTATCAGCAAGATGGAGCCCCTCCTCATAACTTTGGGCCTGTTGCTCAGCATCTAGATTTTGGTATTTGGGGTTACATTAAAAATCAGGTATTTTCCAAACCTGTTACGACAAAGGACGATATTATGCAGAGAGTCTTACTTGCTTTTAATTCTCTAACACCCGACCATATTTCCAGAATTACAAGATATAACGTAATGAAAAGGATTAATAAATGTTTAGAAGTAGATGATGCTAATTTTGACCAGTTATTATAAAACTTTATTTGTTTAATATTACATTTAGTTATTTTTGTTTGTAAGTTATCTAATTAAATTAATACAAAATACCTAGTCAACGTTTTTAATGATATCCACAATTAATAATCCTTTCAGGCTATTCGTTACTTTTTAGAATAAATAACTTATGAAAAAATAACAAAATATCACCTTAAATAATGGAAATCATGGCCTACTCTTTACTAATGTTGAAATAATTAAGTGTTGTTATGTTTTAACTAAGATAATGAAATGTCTCAAAAGTGGTTGGATTTAGGTATAGGGAATACTGATACCAAACGAATTGGCTTAAAAAAATACAGCGGAAAATGTAATAAAATACAGGGTGTTCTATTTAAAGTAAGCAACTTATAAATGATTTAAATTTTGCATGTTGGCGGCTAAGTTTAAAACACCCTGTATGAAATATCAATGAGATGGATATATGGATTTAACGGGCAAGCGCTTGTTGTTTATTGGTTACAATTTCACGTCACTAGGTTCGTTATTAATGGAGATATCGTTATTCAATGTGGACTAGGATTTTTTCAAAGTTTTTAAAAAAATCGAAATATCTCGAAAATACTTCATTTTAGGTATAGGACATTGTGCACAAATTTTATCTAGAATTTCATGTAGAATTCGAAAATAAAATAAAAAATATTAGGTTCCATTTAAAATAACAAAGTTGACCTCTACTTCCGATATAACTGGAAGTGCCACATTCAGGACAATATTATATTTGAACTCAGCGTCATCCAAAACCTACAGCTTCGTAATTTCAGATTTTTAACATAACTGTATCCGCCATTACTTTTAATCAAAACTCCTCGCGCCACACCCTGCATACATTTGGGAAGCTTCAATGTTAATTTCTATGTCACCAAGCGGCATTGTAGACTATTTTAAATACAGAAAGTATATTATGAACAGTTTGCGCTAAAATGGTGTAGACTTGTTTAATAAAAAAAATAACCGCCGAACATATTTGAATGGGATTGCTATTAAATTATAGTTTGCCTAATGTTGTTTAGATATACAGTGTGTCCGAGGTTCAGCATGCATGTATTGCTATATTCGTTAATATTGAAGATAGAATGTCGGTTAAATGGGGAAAGTTTTAGAGAATTTTATGGCTATCATCATGGTAAAGTCAGATTTGAAGTAACTTTTTTTGTTTTTGAAATAATTGAAGAAAACAAAAATTGTGCATTTTCTACTACCCCCTGTAGCTCTTTTATTTGAAGTCTGACAACATTTTGATTTGTACATTATTATGACACTTTTAAAAGACAATTTTAAAAAAAGTACCAAAATTTATCTACAGTCATTTGTTTTTGAAATACATACACTAACTATTGTTTTTCATATGGACGCCATCTTGAATTTTTACATTATCGAATAGTATTTTTTATCACCTTTTCAGCAATGTATCACATGATACGAGAACTATCAAAAATTTAAACCCTTGCTAATTTATCTGTTTTTACTTACAAAATTTGATACATTTCTAACTTTTGTTTTTGGACGCTATTTGGATTTTTACATTATCGAATAGTGGATTTTAACACCTCTTCTACAATGTATTACATGATATGAAAATGTAGAAAATGTGTGGAGTGTAGAGGGGGACATATCGAACATGTTTTATGATAGTTACTATTATCGGTTTTGTTTTTATTTTAGTTATTAGAAATAACAATAATTAGGAATCTAATTGTATACATTTTGCATTTATTAATCCATGTCTTCTCAAGGCCTACTATTTCAATTTTATATTTTTTAAATTTTTGATAGTTCGAAGTAAATTCTCGTATTATGTGATACATCGCTGAAAAGGTAATAAAAAATTCTATTCGATAATGTAAAAATCCAAGATGGCGTCCATATGAAAAACAATAGTTAGTGTATGTATTTCAAAAACAAATGACTGTAGATAAATTTTGGTACTTTTTTTAAAATTGTCTTTTAAAAGTGTCATAATAATGTACAAATCAAAATGTTGTCAGACTTCAAATAAAAGAGCTACAGGGGTAGTAGAAATGCACAATTTTGTTTTCTTCAATTATTTCAAAACAAAAAAATTACTTCAAATCTGACTTTACCATGATGATAGCCATAAAATTCTCTAAAACTTTCCGTTTAACCGACATTCTATCTTCAATATTAACGAATATAGCAATACATGCATGCTGAATCTCGGACACACTGTATAAGAGATTTTTTAAAATACATTTTAACAAGAATTCATGAAAGTACACGTTTTTTTGAGTTTGCGCGCCACTGAATTTGACATTTTATCATTTATTTCAATGTTATCACATTGGTTGCCATGGTCGCATTTTCAGTCCGGCAAAAAATTCCATTTATCAGACTCAAATAACAATTATTAGTCAGTATAAGACAAAATCTGTTATGGGAATCAGTAAAATTTCATATCTTATCCTTGCACCTTACAACGGCTCTGCGGGCACAACATCCATAGTAAATGCTAGAATTCTTCTTTACATTTGTTCTTGATCGGTTTCCCTACCTTGCCCCCTAACCCCGATTCAGCCGGTTTATTATTGGTTCTTCTACTTTTACCCCCACTTTTAGCCCTACTGAGTCTGTTTCTGATTGGTTTCCCACCTACTCCCCACTTCTCGCTCCACTCCACATTAGTTAACCATTTAGCTTCCAACATGTGGTTTCTGAGCGCTGTCGGGGTCCTCATTTCTAACATCTGGCTCTCCTACGGGGCCCCTAACTGTGGGGCTCCACCTCCTTTTTGACTTTCTGCTTTTTTGCTTTCGTGTACCTTTTTGGCTTTCCCCCATCTTGTTTCCGAATTATCTTGAGCTGAGGGGAGAGGGCTTTAGTGTAGAAACATGTATCAAAATTCAGGTCTAAGATGCTGAGTTCTGTCAAAAAGAGCTTATTTAAAGATGGTGAAACTAGATTCATGATGTGAGAATACAGAATCAGGACCAATTATGGCAAAGAACTGAAAATAGTACACGAAAAACCATAAAAAGGCACTGGAGTAAAATAAGAGGCACGATAAAATAGACAGTAACACAATATGATGGTTTGGACGATCCTTCTAGCAATGGGCTGTTGAGAAGGAAATCAGCAACCAAAATTGAGGTGTGTACGAAGCAGGATACGTAGGCCCATAGTAACACTAGCAAATACGGGTTTGTGTTCCTGAGGACGTCTGCAACCAAAATTGAAAAATTTATGTCTCGGGAAGGGAGGTATAGCTGGATTAGAATAAGAAGCAGGATAAAGTAGACGCATAGCAACAGAATTAGATATACATTGAAACGATCCCTTTTCCAGTGTGTTCCTGAGAAGGAAGTCGGCAACAAAAAGTTAAAACAACTCGGAAAAGGGCGATGTTGCTGAGGCGAAATACAAAAGCATGATAAAGTAGACACATAGTAACATAAGCAGGTGAGGGTTTGGATGATCATGCTTTCAATGTGTTGCTAAGAAGGAAATCAACATCAAAAAGGACCAATCAGCATTATAGCAGCACAGGTTGGTAGAGCTAATGTCTATCCTGCTTTTAAAGTGTTTCCTACTTCCCTGAATTATAAAATATTGGGTTTCAATTTCTAATAATGCTGTAAAGATTAAGTTTAATTTCAGTAAGAATGTTGTCCACGACCAAAATGTTTTGGATCATTTTATTAGTTTAACAGTAATTAAACGTTATATTGTTAAAATAGTGTTGTAGTTAACGGTAAAACATTCTGAAAGCACCAAACTTGCCTATAGAAGAGAACCGTTTACAAAACCTTTATCAGTTTGATAATTGACATATTGACAATGAGGAAGTATTTTATGGTATTGTAAGCTTGTGTACATGCTTTTTTAAAAGATAAAATCATCATTTAAATATGCAATCTTTATATGTAATTATAGTTTTTACACCTAATTACATCTTTTCTTACCAGGAAGTGAAATTATAATATATAACGGTAACATTAATAATACAACCATGTGTTATTAAAATTAAATTGGTATGTAATTCTGTTTCTTTATCACACAATAGATTTGAAGTGTTATTGATCTATTGTAAATAGTCGTAAAATGTGTGTGATACCTGCAAAGACTTTCTTTTTTGATACATTAGATTTCGAATTTGTTTTTATTAATAAGATCCAGAAAATAATCCATATCTCATAGTATAGCCTTATTGTTTTTCAAATTGGTTAACATTTATTAGGTTATGCATGCGTATCAAATCATAATTTCGTCATGCCAGTCCATATCCGCGATCATAGAAAAACTATTTCACTTTTTTCAAATCGGTTTTCTATAATTGATGGCATACCAACTATATATACTAAACTATACACTGCGTCCACATTTCAATGCTCACCATCGGTATTTCGGTTATTAGAAGAGATAGAGCAACGATCAAATGGGGAATGTTTTCCGTAATTCAATGATCGCTACAAATCTTATTTCAAATTCGTTCTAACCTCCTTCGATGAAATATTTTGAAAAAACTAAAATTTCAATTGTCTTCAATAGCTCAATAACCGCTTTTGAACTTTCACATAGTTCAGACATTTTTTTACGACCAATTCGTTGTTGTAACAGAAACGCCCGATTTTTATTTGTTCTCAGATTATCAGCACCATCTTTTGTTTTTCTAATGGCGGCCATTTTTAGTTTTTGATTAGTTAGATAGCCCCCGAGAAGAGCTTTTCAATGAGGTACAACATGTCTGAAAAATATTCATTTCTACGAGAGATATTATCAAAAAATTTGACTATGTCAGTGTCAGTGATAAGCTCTGTCAATATTCACATGTAAAAGTGGAATTGGTGAGTAAGTCAGAACTGTGTGAGCTAGGCATTAAATTGATGAGTAATCACCGTTAAGTGAAAGTATTAATAAGTACTGATAATGGCACAAAAATTTAGAAATGAAGAAAAGGTTGATATATTGACAAATCGAAACTGAAAATTCTTGCACGTGTTACGCTCAGCACCCAAGTACTTGGTAAACAATGCGTAAAAATATTATTTTGCAAAATGTTGCGAACAATCCAAGTACATCAGTTCTTCGAGTCGCTCAAGAAACTGGTATTCCGAAACATTTTGCAAAATAATATATAGCATATTTATTGGCTTATTTTTGTTTTCCTGAGTGTTTGTTTTTGATCCTAGATGATCACTTTGATCTTAGATGACAACTTAACTGCAAACAGATATATGGAGCTACTAACGATCGATAATGCCTGCCCTGATACAAATTACTAACCTGAGAACATGCAAAACATCTGGTACTAGCAGGACGGCTACCCGGCTTATAATGCTCGTGACGTGGAACATTTTTTAAGAGAAAGCTTTAATGAGACAGTTATTTACAATGTACAATGGCCGACAAGATCTTACCTCCCTTGAGTTTTATCTCCTCTCGAGGGCAATCTAACTAATCAAAAACTAAAAATCGGCG
Source organism: Vesta saturnalis (assembly GCA_036346205.1). Lineage (NCBI taxonomy): Eukaryota > Metazoa > Arthropoda > Insecta > Coleoptera > Lampyridae > Vesta > Vesta saturnalis. The sequence goes on from JARFJB010000002.1 coordinate 4,164,741, forward strand.
CGATTAGAAAAACGAAAGATACCGCTGATAACTGGAGAACAAATGAAAATCCGTAGTTTCTGTTAACAGCAACGAAATTGTCGTAAAAAGGTGTGAAAGTTCAAAAGTGGTTGAAAAAAGCGTTATTGAGTCCTTGTAGAAAATTGAAATTGCCAATTTTTTTTCAAAATATCTTAAATGAAGGAACCCAAGATGAATTTGAAATTTGATTTGTTGCGAGCATTGAATTCCGCAAAACATTCCCTATTTGACCGCTGCTCAATCTCTTCTAATAACCGATTTACCAATGGTGAGCATTGAAATATAGACACAGTGTATACAGTTCAACTAAAAATTTTAACGGACACCCTTTTAGAAATATTGGCGTCATTTTAAAGCAATTCGAGGAAACTCAAATATACAGTACATTACCCTACTGTTACTATCAATTGTCGCAAAATGAAACCAACGCACAGGCGTCAAGCTTTAGAACTAGGAAACAACTTAATTTTGAATAACGTATTATATCGTTGAGAGTATTTATTTTCTTATGTCCTTCATTAGTGTGTTTTACAGAGTTTATGTGCAAAAAAGATGAATTTACTAACTTCACACTATTAAACTATCAGCTGCTAACCAAATTCTTGCGCTCGTACACGTACACGTAGACGTACACGTACACGTACACGTACACGTACACGTACACGACAACGCGCACGCACACGCACACGAACACGTACACGTACACGTATACAACAACACAACACATACACATACAACATACACAACACATACATACACATACACATACACACACATACACTACACACACATACACATACACATACACATACACATACACATACAATACACATACACACACACATACACATACACACATACACATACACACACACACACACATACACATACACACACATACACATACACACACACATACACTACACATACACATCACATACATCAACATACATACACAATACATACACATACACATAACATACACATACATACATACACATACAATACATCATACATATCACACATCATACATACACATCACATACACATACATAATATCACATACAATCACATATCATATATACATCACATACACATCACATACATACATCAACACATCACATACATCACATCAACACATCACATCACATCACACATCACATACACATCACATACACATCACATCACATCACATCACATCACATACACACACACACACACACATACACAATACACACATACATACACATACACATACACATACACATACACATACATACATCATACACATACACATACACATACACATACACATCACACATACACACACATACACATACACATACAACACATACACATACACATACACATACATACACACATGCACGCACACAGCACATGCACATGCACATGCACATACACATACACATACACATACACATACACATGCACATACACATACACATACTCACTCTCTCTCTCACACACACACACACACACACACACACACACACACACACACACTTCACACAAACACACCCACACTCACCCTCACTCATATTTGCACTCACTCTCACACACACTCACGCTCGCGTACTCAAACGACCAATATCAGGGCCGATCTCGATAAAACTGTGTCGAACATCGATAAAGGGGTTATAAGTCGATTTAGAGATAGTGAAAAATATGTCGATTTCATAATCTACGTCTATGTAAATTTGAAGGTAAAACAGCGTTATAGTGTCTCTTATAAAAAAGGAAACTGTCTATTTCAAAATTATGGATATGTGTTTTCTGTCAGTTCTCTTGCTAAAATATTAGATAATGCAATGTGCAATTGACTGATAACCTTCTTTGATAATCCTTAATAGAGATCATCAGAAACGCAGCGGAATTTGGATAGCAGCAAATCACCTAAAATGTGTTACAGTTGTCTTCTATAATGGCCAATAGTACAACATATAGTTGTTCCTATGGCGGGGGGTTATTGTACCTTTGACCAGTTATCTAATAAAAACCAACAACTACACAAAAGAGTTTAAAAATGAATTTATTTAACACTGTACAAAAAGTAAGTTAAAGTAAAAATTAAAACAATTTTTTTTTCTATTAGCAATTGTTAAAGTGTGCTTTCAACAACTCATATCAATAGATCAAGTTTCACTTTAACCGCAATGGTAGATAAAGTTGAACTTTAACAGCAAGGATAGATAATAGATATTTATGTATTAAGGGCATAATCAGAAGATTATGGCTCGAGGGAATGTTAGAAGCCCGACGCGAAGCGGAGGGCTTTTATATTCCTGATACCCATAATCTACAATTATGCCCGTGGTACATACAATGTTTTATTTTATTTTGCACCATGAAACTGGAACAAATTAAAAAGATTCAGTATTTTCGGCAAGTTTTTAAATGCAAATGCAGTGAAATAAAGTCGACAGTAGGCTAATTTGTTGTTACTAAGATACTGTGATATTGCTAAATTGTTGCTAAGGTACTGTTTGTTTGTAAATAATTTGCATTCTAAAATGGAAGGTGAAAACGCAAAACTTATTCACAAGAAATTTTAGATGAATTTGAGGCCGCCCAGGCAAAAATAATTCCAAGTAAATCGAAATATTTATACATAAAAGAGTACGAAAAGTTTTTTCAACTTACGTGACATATCATGTCATGGGTTAGTTGTCAATCATGCTGCTTAGCAACAATGACATTTCCGTGCTATAAAGACCACATTACGCCCGCATTTGGGGGCGTATAAAGAACATTATGGTGGCAAAATAAAATAAAGTATTTTAATTTTTTTAATTTTTATTTATATGAATATGCAACTTATTTTTCATTTTTATTTGCATTAATAATAACTTCAATATTGCAATTTACATTTCCAGAAATATTTAATTTATTCAGTGTCAACCCTAGCAACCCTTACTGCTGAGATTTTAAAACGTGACTAACTCAATTAATATTTCTTTAATTTTTCGTTAAAAATTTGCTATAGAAAAAATAGAATGTTATACACGACCATAAAATACAACTATCGACTCGTGAAAATTAACTTTGTACCTCATCGGAAACGGTGAGATCGGGAATCAAGATATAAAAAGCGGTCACGCATCCAAGTACTGACCGCGCCCGACGTTGCTTAATTTCAGTGATTGGAAAATTATTAATATAGATATGATAAATAATTTTCGATATTTTTATAGAAGCGGGCGGCCTTGAAAGTTTTTTTAAGTTAGCATCTAGATATCTATTAACCTCTATCTGACATGAAGTTTTAAACGTCTGTTTGGCATAGATTATTATTTTTTTAAGAATAAATTTTAAAATTATTAGTTTGTATTAGGACTGCAATTTTCTTCAGTCTTGTAATGCTAGAAGAGCATTCTCAACTTGTTTGCTTTTACAGCCTTAACCCATTAGCTCCCAGAACTATTTTTTGTTTTTGATTTGATTTTGAATGGCTTATAATTTTTAAGAATGGTGTACTGACAATGAAAAAAATAATACAAAAATTAGCCGAAAACAGAAATATTAGCTGCTACCATATGGTATCACTGGGCGGTTAAGGTGCAATCAATTAATAAAAAAAACACATTTTTAGGTTATATTATGCAATATTTTTGAAAAAAATGTAAACACATGTATGAAAATCTACAGAAATAGAGTCTAGGGCGTGAACCTGGTTATTATTTTGTATGATATTTGGCAAAACATGGAACACATAACTCAACATCACACTTTGTACACAAGATTCTTCCAAAAGATTTACAGTCTACACCAGCACATCGGCGTCTGTTACATGGAGCAACGTAGTTGTGCTTACCATCAAAACGTAAAGCTGGAAGAACGGTCCGGGAAGTGGCTGTTTTTGCAGGCCCTGGTATTTTAGGAGCTTCACCGTAACGCGCAAATATACCTGTACTAATTCTCTTCTAAACTATAAATTTGTAGTTTTACTATGGTATTTTCTGTACAGTAACCAAGCGTTGTTTATTGTAGCATCTAATAACCATGTAAATATATTCCAGGGCCACTTCTTACTTCTCACACCAACTCGATAACTGAAAATACACTCATCCATGAGGGCGGTCCCGCCCATACCTTTTGGTTTTTTTTGGCAACGCAATATGGGCGATCTACTACCGGAGGTACTCCCGCATCTGTCGACACCATGGTTACTACAGAGTTATCTAGCCATGTCACTAGAGGTATTCCAGAATATTTGCTATGACGTGCTGATATTCGCCCCTTTTCTTTTTTGAAAAAGCCTTTTGCGAGCAACGTGCATGTTCTCGGTATTCGATTTTCTCTGATAGTACCTACAGCACCATAACCTAAATATCTTAGATAACTAAAAAGGTTAAACCCTGTAAACAGATTGTCGACATGAATATTGTATCGTAAATCTGGATGACGTAATTCTTCAAGCATCGGAACTAATGGAGACGCTGATTTCCCAAAGAGTGCATCGTATTCTTCATTTCTGCGGGGATTTTGGCCCTGATATAAGTCGAAATTGACCAGATAACGTAATTTCAACATCGATTAATGAACCGAATTTCGTTGCCACGGATGAACTCTTACCGGATTTTGGCCCTGATTATCATTGATTCATCAAAGTCAAGGTTCGTAACAGGCACAAAATTATCCATCGTTTTTAGTTTTATCCATTAATGAATCTTCAGGCATATCTGGAAGCGTCCATTTTAGTATTATCAGCAAAATGGAGAAATCCTTGGATCTGTAGTAAACGATTTCGCCGCATAAAGTTACTAACCAATATGTTTTTTGCGTCATCCTTTAAATCCCAATACATACGCTTTGATGGAAGAGTATTATACCCTATTAGAATTGTGATAGCCAGGAAACAATCAATTTCGTTTGCTGTAATTTTTGGATCGGGCTGGTTTAAAAAAATTGCACATCTTTGAGTCTCTTCTACCAGGTATTCAATAATCTCATTGTCAAAAAACGTATCAAATATATCAACACATGACAAGTGCTCATACTGGGAATGATTTGCCTCTGGAAAAATGTGTTGTCCAGGTTCTAAATCATCTTCAATCCAACTGCAATCCATTTTTTTACGGAGATGACCATTGATCCAAATGTAGTTTGATTGTACGTGCTGCTCTGTCTGCATAAGTTCTTGTTCATGGATAACCTCAGCGGTGGAAGGTGGAGGTTCCTCAGGTATCACTGAAAGCTCGACACTATTGGTACACAATCGAGTGTTGTCGATTAGTTCGACTTCTACAGGTGCCCATAGCTGTCTACCCGTTAGATTATAAATCATACCTCCTTCGTCCTCATCTGCAGTCTTCATCGGTCTCAATGTTAGTCTCAGGGGGTTCAATATATATCTCGTCTACTTGATTAGCAATATTTTCATCGGCATAAACCATATCCAGAGCTTCGGGTTAACCCTCCTCTGAAATAAAACCGATTATTATAGTAGTGGAGGCCCCCAGTGATACCATTTGGTATCATTGATATTTGAATACCATATAGAAAGTTGCTTTAAAAAATTCAGTAATATGCATAATGCCTTAGCAAAGTATACCTCAAATCTAATATATTACACTACTTATAGTAGAAAAAAGCGAAGTTAATGAAATAAAATTTACTGACGTGAATCGAATGTCCATGATTTTTTAAGGTTTAAGAAATTTCCAAATAAAAACACGTGTTTACAGCTACCACGGCAGCGCAACTTTTCCCGCGATTTTTGTCGTACGACTGATGGTGTTCGTGTAAGCCAAATCGAAAATGAAATTTGAGTAGCAGCTGATTTGTTGATACCATTTGGTATCACTGGGCGGTAATGGGTTAACTGCCTGTTTTTCAGGTGTGTCAATGAGTATGTCTGCTTTACCCTTATGGCTACCTTTGTTTATTGCTTTTCTTTTCTGGTGTTTAGGATGTGATCTTACAGTTTCAGGTGTTATAGAAGCAGTGGATGTTGAAGGTAGACTTAATTTGTCAACCACATTTTCAGAAGTGACAGTTATGTTTTGATCCTGACTTGACAACGGTGGAGTATTTTCAGAAGCTGCAGAATTATTTGGTTCACTTATAGTTTCTACTGTGATTGGCCTATCAGTTACTGACGCAGGAAGAAATTCATCATCACTAAAAATCTCGTCATTGAAAGGTACAAACCCTGATACTTTGAACCCATTTATGTTATATGGCTCCATGGCTTTAGCATACGCATAACCTACTAGTTAAGCAACGCTGTAGATTGTCAAAGGTTTACCAAAATTGCCTGGTGTTAACTTCCAATTGTTTACAGCTTCATTATAATAAGTTTTGAGACGCCCAAAACAGCCTATATCAAGAGGCTGTATTTTGTGACTTGTATGCGGGTGTAAAGTAACCAATGTGACACCATTAACTTTAGCTAAATCAATGACTGGTATGGTCACATGCGGTTTATGGTTGTCCATAATTAATAAGATTGGCACCTTAACACTTGGACGGAAATGTCGTATAAAATACCTAAAGAATTATAAAAAAATACCTACGTTAGACGAGCCTGCCAGGTTAGCTGCTCCTATTAATCTGAGGGGTGCACCATGCACCATAAAATCTTTAAAATTTAGTGTTGGAAACACTAACCGCGAGAAACTGTTGTTTCCTGATGCACTGACTGGAGCAATCATTGTTACAGTACTTCCGTTTTCACCATATGTCAGATTGCCTACTTGTTATTACTTTAGGTGGCTTATGAACTTGTTGAAAACTGGTGGTGGTTCAAAACAGTTTCATAACTTTTAAATACGGTGGCTACAGTCTCTTTATTAAAACCTGTATTCCGTGCGAAACTCGTTGGTTCTGGCTTACCAAGTGGTAACTTATCACTATAGTCTTGTAGCCATTGCTAAAGTCATTACTTGCGTTTTTTGTTTCCCCGTAATGGAGATTTGTAGCCGTTACTAAATGATCAACTAACTGAAGCTCCTCTTCGTCACAATATTTTTTTAGTTTTTTAGGGGAACACAAATACTTTGTTTTACCTGATTCACGTAGCTTCTTTAAGTGAACAATTAACATTAGTTTTTTTCAGACAAAAATGTCTTGCAGCTTCCCGAGTCGCCATTTTTTTCTTTCGTATAAATGAAATCGTTGTTTCTATTTCATTTTTATCAATCTTCTTTCGTTTTATTGTCAATCTCCTTCTGGGCATCTTGAAAGATTAATTACCTACAACAAAAACCATAAACCGTATTTAATAAATAAATTAACTGAAGAGCATAAATTAAAAAAATAAAAAACATTAACGCCTGCAGTCAATCCAGAAAATAAAATTATATTCCTAATTATTTTTATATTGGCTCATTATTTTCAAGTCAACTAATTTACAGATTTTCATAAAACAGCTATGTTGTACCTTTGACCAGGTCAAAAAAGAATGATAATAATGCATAATGCAAACTATATTTTACGGTTTTTGGGGCATTTCAATTTATGACATTGGCAACCCTGAATTTGGAGGTTTTCCATATAGCTGTTCAATGATATAAACGAGTGTCTCGCGACAGTAAAATGTTTGGCTATCACCGTAGATTTTAGTTTTACTTTTTATTTTTCCATTTTTAGACAGATTGAGGTTGCGTTATCATGATTACAGCCAAAAATTTTACTGTCGCGAGACTCTCGTTAGCTATAACCTCTAAGGATTGTGTGAAAAATTGTCTATTTCTAATTGTCAGTTTACTATCACTCTAGTCAACATACAAAAATTCGATCTGACAATAATGCAAATTAGCAAATTGCAATTTCTAAAATTGTTTTATAACGATCAGAATTAGAAAAATTGTATAAAACACACGTTTCATATTGTGTATTGCCGTGCTCGTACCTTGGAATAATCGACGCTCGCGTTACAAACTTGCACTCGCCCGTTAATACTAACATTATGATACTTGTATTGTAATACACTAACTTGAAACCTTCACGAAAATACTTTCAAATTATACCTGTTTTGCTGTACGTTATACATTAAAAATGTTGTTGGCGATCTCCGTTAACACAGTGGGCTCACCCGATCGTAGTTAAAATAGAACCTGCATATGCTATGAATTAGAGAGAACAGATTTGAAAAAAGTTGAGTCGTTTTTCTGTAATCGTGGAAATGGACGGATGGATACGTCCGACCTGAGTTACTGAAATTATAAGGATTATGCTACGCATAACTTACTGATAACTGTTACCTACCGTTTTATGAATTTCGGTGTAAAACTTTTTTTTGATTATATTTCAAATTAATATTTGGTAAACAAATATGCATTGTACTTAGTGAATAATTGGTTAAAAATACATTTTGTTTCAGGTTACTGTGATGGCTGTCTTTGTATGGATAGTTTTTCTGTTATCAACTAGCTGCGTAACTTCTCTACCAACAACGGAATATACAACTCGCAGGTACAACCCCTACAACGGATATACTAAATCACACACCAATCTTAACACTTCTTTGTTTGACTCACTAGTCTTACGTTCTTTGCAGAGCACATCCTTAACTTATAATAAGAATAGAAGTATTTCAAAATTTAATTTAACAAAAAGAATTGATTTTAATAATAAATCCGAAACAATTTATAATGAAGCAGAACTGATTAAATCATTTTATAGAAATAATATAGAAGATTTGCAATTTCCTAATAAAACGCTTAAAATTAAACGGTTGAGCAATTTAAAAACAGCATCAAAGCATAAAGAACCTTTTAAGTTAACTGTTACAAAAAATAGTTTTCAAAAAGTTAAGCATCAAAGTCATAAAGTTAAACCTGCTCACCGTAACAAAACTATAGTCTCTACATCCTTAAAAAAACCAACAGTACATAAGGTTGTAAGTAAGTGGTCTGAAGATCATTCTAAAGAAGATTGGAGCGCTTACAATATTACGATTCCCACTCCAAACCCTATAGTATCAAGTTACTCACCCCAATACCCAGTAGGTACAATTCCTCCTAATGATTATGATACCGAAATTTTACGACCACCTGAACCTGATTCTAATAACATAATTTCACAATCTTTTGATGTGAATGGTGATAGTGGAAGCTCAGAAGCTTATAACAGTAATTGTCCTAGCGTCCATTTAACAAATTCTATTCTTGGACCTTCATCAAAACAAGGATGCCCTGATGTCAACATTGCTGTAAATACATACCTTAATCAAAATCCTGTTCCTGAACGATTACCAACATCTTCTAATTCAAATGAAGTTTTAGAGACAGCTGATTCAGGTGCGTCTAATGTTATTGCCTCTCCTCAATTAGACTCTTTACCAATTGCAGCTGATCCGGTGGGATCAGTTGTAGGTGGTTCCCCTATTGGTGGGGGTAATGGGCCGTTAAGTGGATTACCTAGTTTACCCCAACTACCAGGGTTACCAAATCTTCCAGATTTAAAACAAGTTCTAGATCTTCTTAGATTATTAGGAACAGGTTTAGGTTTTTTAAGAACCGCATTAGCATATTTAAGTCCTCTTCTATACATAATTCCACTTGTAAGCTTTGGAATTGGATTTCTTACAATACTTCCGTTTTACCCATGGTGGTTACCATTTGCATTCTTCTTCGCAAAAGGTAAAAAATCAAAACCAGCAACTGAAATTATTTATCATAAACACATTCATAAACCTATACATCACGGCGATGGTTGGTTTTGGAATCGTAATACTAAAACATGGACTAATGTAGCCTATCGTTCTCGTTCTAGTGATAGTAATATTCACTTTAATCTATTTCCATATAGAGAATGATAAGTTCTCTAACCAAAATCACACATACCACATGGTTCCTATAATAGACTTGTATTTACTTACTTCACTTCACTTTAGAGCATTGATCATGCTTGTCAAACATCCATGACTGTTGAATACAAATTTTTGTGTTCTTAATTTTAGGTGTGTTGTACAAAATATTTTAGGTATTTATTTGTTAAGTTTAAGTGTGTTACACAAAAGTTGTAAAATTGTAAATGCTGACAGTACGTTTTTTGAGTAATAAAGTGTATTTTTATCTATGTTTCTTCATTTTAAAATTTACAAAAGGTTTTCCAAACAAAAAAACAACGTTAGTAGGTTGTATTATTTTTGAAGTTGAGTACCTGAATGTTATTTAAATATTAAACAAAAAATATAAGACCTTTTGTATATTGCATTATGCACATTTTTTCAATATTAAAAGCAAATATAAAACTATTACTACATTATTCTAGGTAAGTTGGTTAAAACCATTATGTTAGTAGCGAAGTACACCTGTTTAATTTGTTCACAGACTATAACCCTTTTTGTTCGATAATTAACTAAATATTCAAAATATGAAAAGTACATTTTTCAAGATTCATATTCACAATAAAACGAAGTTTTTTACGCAAACAAAGAATACTATTATTTTTGACACATCTTCGTTGTCACTCGCAATTTCTACCGCAAATTGAATTAGGTAAAGCGAAGTGTTCAGTACTTTATAAAATTGTTTTATGATTTATTCCTTTGCGACTAATAATCTAAATAATCGGCTACATTAATAATGAAATGGCAAGTTTGCATTTCGTTTACGAGGATGGCATAAAATAGCAGGCTCGCAGTATATATATATATATATATATATATATATATATATATATATATATATATATAGGGTGTCCTAATGGTGCGTATTCGGTCCATAGCTCCTTAGCCATTAAACTTAGAAGTTAAGTTTAAATACGAAAGTTGTCTATTTTTATAAGCTGCATAATCTAAAAATAGTTTGGTTTCTACAGGGTGTTATATAAAAGCGGTACAATATAGAACTTTAGATTTTTAAATAGAATACCCTATATATTATTTTATTTTTCGATTCTCTTTATAATTTTACATCTTTTTTACAAGAAGTACTTACAAGCTAAATCTTAGTTTTTGAGATATTTGCAAAGTTAACTAAAAACTGACATTTTTATGTAGTAATTCAAGCAGGCGTATCTCAGTTATTTTTAAAGATAAAAAAATAATGTTTGGTATAGAATTTATTCATACATGAGCTTACGTTAATCTATTGTCAAAATTGGATTTCAATATACAGAGTGATCACAAAAATTAATTCAATAACATAAATTTGAAAATGCTATATCTTCATTTTTTCAAGACCACACCCTATATTTTTTAACGCCTTGTCTTCGTCTATTAGTCGGCTTTAATTTTTATTAAATATGTTCTATACCTATCTCTAATAGTTTCGGAGATATTTAAGTTTGTTCAATTTTTTTCGTTGATAACACTGATGAAGAGTAACATTAGTCGGTCAAAGCAAGCTGCGGATACATAATAAACTAAAAAATATTAACTGAAATACATAAATTGTAATTATAATAAATATTGAATGGAACCACCATTTTTAAGAGATATTTGAGATGTTTTTAAACGATTCCTCGTAAAATTAAACAATTTAATCAAAAGAGCGTAAAACAAAAGATGAACGAAAACAAATGAAGAAATCAAACTTGTCAAACAGTACTAATATTTGTGTAGTATTGTATATTTACTTCCTAAATTACAAAATGAATTTTTCGAAAGAAGAACTTGTTAATATGATTTACCTCCTTGGCGAAAGCGATAAAAATTGTCTTTTAGCTCATCGAATTTATAAGCAAAAATTTCCTAATGCACAACACCCGCAAGTTTCAGAGTTTGCAAGATTGAAAGAGCGTTTCGAGCAAACAGGGAGTATTCATTTCGAAGACAATTTAGAACGAGAAAGAACCGCAATTAACGAAAGTAATGAACATTTAGTTCTTCAATCCGTGATTGAAAATCCTCACGTTTCTTGCCGACAATTGGAATTAGAAGTTGGAGTTTCAAAAATATATATAAATATATAAATATCATCCATACCATGTCCAACTTGCACAAGAATTAGACGAGGATGACTTCGTTAATAGATTAAACTTTTGCAATTGGGCCATAAATAAAAATTTAGAAAAACCCAACTATTTTAGCATGATCTTATTTACTGATGAAGCTACTTTCCACAAAAATGGGTACGTTAATAGACATAATTTCAATTATTACGATCGTGGAAATCCGAGATTTATAATTCTTGTTGATCATCAACACCGCTGGTCACTTAATGTTTGGGCCGGAATTATTGGGGAAAGAATTATAGGACCATATTTTTTTGAAAACACGGTCAATGGAGATTCATTTTTAAACTTCTTACGCAACGAATTTGAAACTTTTATTGAAGATTTACCTTTACATACCCTTAGAGAAATGTGGGTGCAATTAGATGGCGCTCCTCCGCATTTTAGCAGAAACGTTAGAAATTATTTAAATTTCCAGTTTCAAAACAAATGGGTTGGAAGAGGAGGGCCGATCTCCTGGCCTGCAAGATCGCCTGACTTGACAAAGCTGGACTTTTTCATTTGGGGTTGGATTAAAGAAAAAGTCTATCAAACTCCTCCAACGACTGTAGATGATATAAAGGCAAGAATTAGAGACGTCATTCAAAATATAAATGTTTCCACGTTACGAAAAGTAAATTTGTCGTTTATTCAAAGACTTCATGTTTGCCAGCAACAAAATGGTGGTCACATTGAACATTTATTATAATTTTGTGTTTGTATTTCAGTTAATATGTTTTTTAGTTTCTTATGCATTCATAGCTTGCTTTGACCGACTAAGGTTACTCTTCTTCAGTGTTATCAACGAAAAAAATTGAACAAACTTAAATATCTCCGAAACTATTAGAGATAGATATAGAACATATTTAATAAAAATTAAAGCCGACTAATAGAAGAAGACAAGGCGTTAAAAAATATAGGGTGTGCTATTTAAAAAAATGAAGATATAGCATTCTCAAATTTATGTTATTGAATTAATTTTTGTGATCACTCTGTATATTGAAATCCAATTTTGACAATAGTTTAAAGTATGCTCATGTATGAATAAATTCTATACCAAAGATAATTTTTTGATCTTTAAAAATAACTGATATACGCCTACTTGAATTACTACATAAAAATGTCAGTTTTAGTTAACTTTGCAAATATCTCAAAAACTGTAAGATTTAGCTTGTAAGTAATTTTTATAAAAAAGATGTAAAATAATAAGAAGAATCGAAAAATAAAATAATATATAGGGTGTTCTATTTAAAAATCAAAAGTTCTATATTGTACCGCTTTTAGCTGGAGAAACCGAACTATTTTGAGATTATGCAGCTTATAAAAATAGGCAACTTTCGTATTTAAACTTATCTCCCAAGTTTAATGGCTAAGGAGCTATCGACCGAATATACACTATTGGGACACCCTGTATATATATATATATATATATATATATATATATATATATATATATATATATAATATGACACACACACACACACACACACAAGGTGTCCAAAGCCTCACGCGACGGAAGATTGTAGCTTCGCTGTTGATTTTTAATTAAAATAATTTATAAAAAAGTTATATGGTTCCAATACGTTCATAACTTAAAAATATTTTAGCACCTACACGGTGATTCGTAAAAGTAGGGGGGTATCAACTATTTTATTTTAAATAGAGCACCCTGTATGTCATTACATTTTTGGATAGCCTAATAAATAAGCTTTTCAACGATGTATATTTGTACATATAAAATGCAACGTTGCCAAGTTATTTAACAAAAATGTATTTTTTCCTGAATGTAAGGTTAGCAATAAAAATTAATTCTTGGTTTATTATCTAAGTTGAGACAAATTATTTCAGTAATATAATTAAGCTGGGTATAGGCTTTAAAAAGATGTAAACGTTTTATTGATATACTGAATAGGGGAGAGAAGGCTCCGTGTGAAACTTTAGCATGTTCAACGTACATCAATTCTCTTATTTTAAATGGAACACCCTGTATATTTTGATATGTGCGAATAGTACTCTTAAAGACCTAACTTTTATCTAAATACATTGATACCGCTAAAATTTATAGTTTTTAAAATATTTCCATTTTTTAAATCTTTCTATAATATAATTATTTTTGTTAAATAACTTCGCAACGTTGCATTTTATATGTACAAATGTATACATCGTTGAAAAGCTTATTCATTAGGCTACCCAAAAATGTAATGATATACAGGGTGTTCCATTTAAAATAAAAAAGTTGATACTCCCCCTACTTTTACGAATCACCCTGTAGGTGCTAAAATATTTTTAAGTTGTGCACGTATTGGAACCATATAACTTTTGTATAAATGATTTTAATGAAAATTCAACAGCGAAGCCACAATCTGCCGTCGCGTGACGCTTTGGACACCCGGTATATATATATATATATATATATATATATATAAAGAGATTTTTTTTAGGTTCTATTATAACAAGTTAGCCGTGATTAATTTTATAAGAATTTTGTCTTAATAACCAATGTTGTTTTAATTTTTTGTAATAATTTGTCACTTTTATTTGTTCACGGCTAATTTGTTATAATAGAAATTAATAAAAAAATATATTTCTGTTATTAAATCGAAAATATCTCAGAAATTAACGATTTTAGCTATAGGGAGTGCTTAATAAAAATGAAAGAACGTAATGTGTGTTTCACTTTTTAAAATAAAATACAGGGTGATTCATTTGAAAAAATTGACAAAATCATGTGTTCGAGTTTTGGCTCGCTCTATATTCAATTGGTGCAATAAGAAAGAAATAGCACTTTCTCGTAACACTGTACCAATGTCAAAAAGTTATGCCTGGAAAAAATTACTGTTAGGTTGTTCTGTCTAGGGTATACAGGACGTTGAAATGAGAATTATTTTCGTGTACAATTGACCATAACTTTTGAAATATCCTGTATAACGTAATGAAACCCTATATTGGAAGTATGGGGCTTAATATAAGTTTGAAATAATATATAGAGTGACCCATTTAAAAAAAAGTATGTTTGGGTCACCCTGTAAATACGAAATAATTTTATAAGTTTGAAGTTGCCTATAATTTTTGTAAATTTTTTTTGATATCTCCTTTAATAACGGATATATCGTGCTTTGACGCACTAATGCCGCACTCTGTATACGTACCTATGCAGGGAGACCAGTCTCTGTAATCGGTCCATAGCTTGTTTACTATTCAATATGTCAATTTGCTGTTTTTATCATCTAGTAGATATGGTTTTGGTGTACAATTTAAAAATATTTTTAATATATACAGGGTGTCCTACTAAGAGTGCTGTCCCAAACCTATGTTTTTTTTAATGGAATACCCAGTATGTTTGTATTTTTTTAGTTTCCTTGTACAAAAATAATGCGAGTTTGCATGAGTCATTACAGAGTTATTCCCGTTTTTATAAGGAAGATAGCTCACATTCGAGAAATCACTGTGAAGAAAGCCATGGATATTTTTTACACAACGTTTTTTTTAGTATGCACACAATATCCATGGTGAGCTAAAGGACAAAACGTTTAATTACTTAATTTTTTCAAATGGAACACCCTATTTATTTTTTGGCCATTCGATGACTTTTTCGATAATCTTTTTGTTTATAAGGTTTGCATGGCGAATTCTGGATATTTCTCTAGTTTTCAACAATAAACGTCTACATTAAGGCCGGATGGGTTCAGAGTTGTAATAATTTTGGTAAAATGAAGTAGGCTAGTACCATAGGTAATTTTTTATTCAGTATAACGGCAGAACTGTTAAAAAATGAACACTATGAGGTTAAGGAAGACAGTACAGCAACTTTTTATAACAGGCGTTCCATAGGTCGCCAGTCTGTTCGATACACGTCCTCAATCGCCCTTCGAATGATAGGTTGACCTTATCTAGAAATTCGACTCTCTAATAACTTCTGGCATAGCAGAATCAAGGTACCTCCACCTGCAGGAGCATTTTAAAAAGTGGTGTTAACACGTGCTAGATTGTTTGGTGTAAAATTAAGAAGCAATTCGGTAAAATACTTCTGAATACAATTATCTGTATTAATTCCAACCAACTAAAACTTGTTAAAAATGTTTTACTAGCTTATTATCCCCGAACACCATAAAAATACCAACATTTATAAGTTTACTACTCAAGCGCCGTAATAACGGATAGTCACATTGAAATTACTCTCATGCACTGAAATTCGCACATGGGAGATACTTCAGGTTGTTATTCCGAAACCTAATACCTTATTTATGCATAAGTAACAAATAGGAGATGTTACGGCAAGCCAAATTAAAGCATATTTTCAAACCAAAATCTTAAAATTGACAAGGTATGCACATAGGAGGTATTGCAGAACCAAGTTTAGTTTATTTTTGAAAACCTCTGAATTGAGCCGGTTTCAAAATTCTGAAGAAAACAGGTAGGCGAGGCGTCAATAATTATTATTGGGATAACTCGCCCTCCTGATTGCATCCAAGCAGCCATGAATTACGTGACAGTAATTTTCGTGAAACCCATAAGAGTTAAAATTGTTACACAATTAATTGTACTTTCCCAACTGCGAAGTTCAAAATGAACTATGAGCAGCAAGAACTCTTCCATATGGTCTATTGAATTGGCGAAGCTGAAGGCAATATTCTACTTTCCAAAAGAATTTAGCACCAAAATATCCCGATACAAGAATACAACAAGTTGTCTCCTTTCAAAGGAGAGACCGCTTTAAAGAATCAGGAAGTGTGAAGTACAAAAGAAAGGAAAACCGCAGAAGGAGAATTAACGAAGACTTTGAATTAAATGTTCTGCTTACATTGCAAGAAGATCCACATGTAAGCACACGTAATATTATTGCGCGAATGGACATCTCTTAGAGCAGTGTGAACAGGATCATATTGAAGAATAAGTTTAATAAGTATCACGTAAATCTACACCATCAATTGCATAGTAATTATTTCCAGAACAGATTACATTTTACTGAAATCATGTGTGGCAGGATTGATGAGAATCGAAAAATTTTAAAGAAAATATTGTTCACCGAGGAAGCTATGTTTAAAAGTAACGATATCGTAAATGGGCATAATGTGCATTATTATTCTATTGACAATCCACACTGGTTGAGAACAAATGATTATCAGAACGAATGGTCGATGCACGGTTGGGGACCAATAATCGGTACAAAAATGATCGGCCCATGTTTCTTCGCTGGTGTTCTTACTGGTGCTCAATATTTAAGATTTCTACAACATCAACTTCTCTTGTTATTGGAAGATATCGGTCTCATCACAAGAAGACATGTGGCTACAGCAATACGGTGCACCGGTTCGCCAATATCTAGATAGAACTTTCCTTAATGGATGGATAGGTAGAGGAGGTTACATTGCTTAGTCATCTCGGTCACCCGACCTGACGACAATTGATTTTACCAAAATTATTACAACTTTGAACCCGGCCTTAATTCATACTTGTTAAAACCTAGAGAAATATCTAGAATTTACAAGACACATCTTATGTCAACGGAAAGCTCATCGAAAATGCCATCGAATGGTGAAAAAATACATTGGGTGTTCCATTAGAAAAAATGAAGTAATTAACTTTTATGTCTTTTAGCTCACCCTGTATATTGTGCGCATAGTAGAACAAAAGTTGTATATTATCTGAAGTTAGGAGTTATTGTGGAACTTTTAGAGGCGAGTGTTTTAGAAATATCCATGGCTTTCTTCACAGTGATTTCTCGAGTGTGAGGTATTTTCCTAATAACAACGTGGATATATCTGGAATGGAAGGAGATAGACCCAGAATGACTCATGCAAACTTGCATTATGTTTGTACAAGGAAACCAAAAAATAAACATATACCGGATATTACATTTAAAAAAAGGCAGCACTCTTTAGTAGGACACCCTGTATATATTTAAAATATTATTAAATTGTATGCCAAAAGCATATCTACGTGATGGTGAAAACCGCAAATCGAAATATTAAATAGTAATGGATCGATTACAGAGATATATGGTCGATTTTTATATATATATATATATATATATATATATATATATATATATATATATATATACACGGTGTTTCAAAAATGTCTGCCAAAATTTCAAGGACCTATTCCGTGTACGAAATTAAGCTAATTTTGTCAAATGAACATATTGTCCAAAGGCCACCATTTTCGAGTGCTCGGGTGTTGAAGTTTCAAAAAAAGGGACGTTTTCTTTTGATTTCTCAGGAACTATACACACACAGACAATCTGATATGTACATTACCCACACTCTACACGAGTCATACACTGACCCTCGCGTAATTTATTATTCGATACAGTGGCGGAGATACAGCCAGGTCGAAAGGGTTTTTCAGCTTGACCTTGTACGCCACTGGATGTACTCAAACTTTATTTCCATTTCCGTATTTGTCAACTGAATATACACGAATACGGTCACTTGCGATTTTGTGATTTGATTTCATGTACTTCATAGCATACGCACCTGGTTCACTATTTCGATCTGAAAATCTGTGAAGTTAAAACATCGAGGCAAAGAAAAAATCCAAATAGAATTTTTCTTTAACTCGCTTCGTTTCAGAGATACAGGATGTGTACATAAAAAGAAAACGTTAAATGAGGTGTGATAATGAAATACGTATACACCCTGTATCTCTGAAACGAAGCGATTTAAAGGAAAATCCTATTTGAAATTTTTCTTTGCCTTGATGTTTTCTCAATGACTATTAACCAAGAATAGACCCAGCATTCCTTATCATTTTATAAGGAATTTTTTGGCTCCAACATAACGCTAGGGCAAAGGGGAAAAGGGAGGTGAGCTTTCTGGTAGCGACATAGGCGTACATTTCTGGGGTGACTATGGTATAATAATAACGTCAATGTAATTAACAATAAACAATAAAAAACAACGCTATCATGTATTTTTTTATTATAAAGTTGTAAACTGTGTAACAGTATTAGCGCTTCAGGTTAATACGCAGACAAAATATAAATTATCTAATTTTTGCTTACTAGGGGTCTTTGAAAATAATTAATGTTACGTCTATGGTTTGTTTACTTACTGATGAAATGTTAGGTTACGATTTAAATAGTTCATTTTTTTACATATTACGCACTGTGTCACTATTATAAAACTTGAGTTATACAAAAAAAACTACAAATAATAACGTTGCACTTAACTACACGTTCGAAAAAACACTGCAATAATAATCAGAACAATCGTCAGAATCAGATGTTGTCAACTATGGGGGCAGCCGTTATATTGGGGCACATATATTTGTAAAGAAGTAGGTCTATTCTTGGTTAATAGTCATTGTTTTCCTCATCTTCACAGATTTTCAGATCGAAATATTAAACCAGTGGCGTACGTTATGAAGTACATGAAATCAAATTTTCTTTTCAACGAGCCATCAAATCACAAAATCTCAAGTGACCTTATTCGTGTACATTAAGTTGACAAATACGGAAATGGAAACAAAATTCGAGTACATCCAGTGGCGTAGAAGTTCAACCTGAAAAACCCTTTCGACCTAGCCGTATCTCTACCACTGTATCTCGAGCATAAGTGTATGACTCGTGTAGAGTGTGCGCAATGTACATAATAACAGATTGTCTGTGTGTATAGTTCCTGAGAAATCAAAAGAAAACGTCCTTTTTTTTTAAACTTCAACACCCTGTATCTCGAAAATGGTGGCCTTTGGACCATATGTTTATTTCACAAAATTAGCTTAATTTCACACACAGAACTTTTGGTCGACATTTTTGAAACACCTTGTGTATTGATTCTAACGAAAAAGCAAATCTATTTCGACACGTTAGGAGACAAATTTGTAATGAGACAGAGGTAATTTGAGTACCACGGGTTGGACGCTAAATTGTAATGAAACAAGCCTCACATTGGCTGCCAATTTGTAATATTACCTTTTTATCTTCGTTAAAAAATAAGAAGACTTAAACAGTGCTTTCACTTTGGCGACAAATTTATAACGCATTGAATAAGTTAAAAAAATTAGTTTTTTTTACCCAGGCTAGCTCTTGGTGTATGATTACAATGTAATTATAATCGACATTCAATATGAATTGTTTAAATTTTGACAAATAAGAAAAATTTAATAAATCTGAATTTTTTTGGGATGTTCAAAATTTATTTCCAATATCAGTTATTGATGAAAGCATATTTGAATGTTAATAGAAATTAAACTCTGTTCACTTCAGGTAAGATGCCTTTAATTGGAACGAATTTTTCAATATCACTTCATGTAAACTAGTTTAAATATAAACTCTTATAAATTTTGTTATGAACAAATAAGTTCAAAAGTAAATGTGCGATTAAAAATTATTAAATTATTATTATTGTTACTAAATTTATGTATTTAATAAAATTAATAATAATGTTTAAATATAAATTCAATAGTAAACTCTGCCATTGATCAATTTAAAATATAATAATTGAACTAATGAAAATTTATACTAATTTCTTGCATATTAACTGCCAAAGACGTTAGAAAGTTAGTCACAATCAATTTAAATATAGCTGGATTTCTTACCACCATTACCAAGTTAAACCAGGTTTCTTTTTCCAACTTAACATAATGATGCTATCTACTTTAATCTGTACCAAACCGAATAAATGAACTCAAGGGTAAAATTTGATTACCTAAATTTCAAATTAAACATTACAAACAGTACAATTGTAATAAATTTATTAGATGATGTGATAGGCATATACATTGTAATTTCCTATATAGAACGTATCAGCCCTGCAATCTAGCTCATTAAATTATGTACATACAAATTCAATAGTCGAGCTCTGACATAACAGTGATTTACTCAATGAAGTATATTAATATTGAATACTAAAAATTTTAATTACATCAATACGCGACAGTTGTCTTGTCTCTAGAATATATAAAGAAACAAAATCTTACTTAATTAACAAAAATAATCTAATGTTAAGTTTCTCTTCCTGAACACACCACGTCACTACCAGTAACAATATATTCCAAACAAAGTGCTGTATAATAATAATCCAATTCTTTGAATTTTGATTGATTCTTGACTAAACAATCTCTCTCATTTTCAGTAATAACGGCACACTTAAACTGTTTAATTACGAACTGTATACACCTGATATCACTTGCGGGTGTAAGGGATAATTTAAGTATTTTCCAGTTTTACTATTTAATTTGGAAGCTGTCCCAATTCACTATGCATTTACATAAATTGTTTAATACGTATCCTATTTTTTATTTTAGTTCTAGGTTTAAATACAATTTAAACAAATATTTTGAACTCCCAGTTATATTCAATTAACTGTGAAGCACGTTATTTCGCCACTTACTTAATTAAATGTTTAAATAATTTATAGAATGTTATATTTATTGGTTCCCTTAAAAGGCAATCAGCTTGGTACACATTCACTTTGTGTAACTTGAATCCACTACACAACATTTATTATTTAGTCAGATCTCTTAATATGGCCCTTTTAAATTTTATATACGATCACTAATAGCTTTAAACGACCTTATATTTTCAAATTGGTGGCGAAAAAACTTCCTATTTTCAAGTTTTAAATGTTACTGAACTTGAAAATACATGTGCAAAATGGCTACAAGAAATAAAGAATCGATCGTCTCGGGTGTAGTAATACATTTAATCTCAATAAGAATTCGAAAAAGACATTATTAAGATGGTCTTGGTCAATTTTACTTCCCTTTGGTTCTATGCCATGTGTAAATCTACATAGATTTCAGAATAATTAGCAAAATGTAATGTGTATTTTTGATTTAATAATTTTTATAAGACTTAGATGTCCTAATACATTTATTGTCAAAATAAATTCTTGACAAAGGGAACAAAGGACATTCCCGAAACGTTAAATTAATTCGTACGTTTATTTACACAAGTTTCAAAGAAAAAAATGTCTTATTTAAACATTAATACTTGTGGCAATCTAAATAGAATCATATATATATATATATATATATATATATATATATATATATATATATATATATATATATATATATATATACTGTGTCCAAGGTAAGGAGAGCCACTATGGGGATTTCTGAAACGGTAAGAGATAGATTTTCCGTTAAATGGGAGAGAAGTGGGGCATTTTGGACTTTAGTAAAATGACATTTTAAAACTGACGAAATTCCGAACTGTTCCAAAGTTATGCAACAAAATACGAATTCTCACGATTTCGTTTTTGACAGATTGTTACTTTGTGGTTGATGTTAAATAAAAAGTAAGAGAACACTCTACAGTTACTTTTTAACGTTCTTGGACACGGCAGAAAATTGGAATCCAACGTTTTGTTTTTGATCAACCATAATCAATTTTGTTTTTTTAAATACAGTCCTGATTTTATATCCATACAGCTTTTTGTTCTGCACTCAAGAATGTATCATAATTTATGGTTTAATTGCGATTTTTAAACTTATTTTACGATTATCGGAGAAAATCTAAGTATGTTCCTATTCCCTCCCAATAACATTTAAATTAGATTTTATTCATAAATGACCTTTTGCTAACTGTGCTTTCATCAAATTAATGGCATGACACAGAATTTTTAAATTTTGAATTCAAATTTTATAACCAATTAATTGCAATCAATCAACAACACATAAATGGACATTATAACATTTTATGACAACAATATTTAAACACAACGCTTAACAATAATTAAACAAAAAATTATAATAAATGAACTAAAAGCCCTCCTTCGTTCTCCAAATATAACTAGCATCTTCTAACTGTAGAATTCAAAGCATTCTTTAACATTGTAGGTGTTACAGTTTTGAATGCGTTAAGCACCAGCCTTCGGAGTTCTTCTGTTCCAAAGATATGTTTATAAACAATTTTTGATGTTCCTCCAAAGAAAAAAATACAGCAAGGTTATATCGAGAGAACGGGCTGGCCAGGGTGTTTCAGAATGGGTGCTTAAAACTCTTTCAGTAAACCTATTTTAAAGGTAATCCTTAACCATGCGTCAACTGTGTGCAGGTGCACCAACTGATACCAACGATCGCGTACTTCGGCTAAGGGTAAATTATCAAGAGCGTCTTTCTAAGTAGTTTCTAGTAAATTTAAGTAAAAGGTCCTATTATCCTTCTTCCTAAAATCCCAACCCACATGTTTAAGGCAGATCAGTGCTATGTCGTGATTTTCTTGAGACTAATGAACGTTTTTTTCTATTAAATATCCCATTATTGGAAACCGTACTTTCATAAGACCATAATAAGTGAAAAGGAAAATTATTGTTCTGGTGGCATTTTCTTGTATACCACTACAGAATAATTCCATCATTCTGCGTCACCTGATCTAAGTCTGTATTTAGGAAAGATCCTAAATATACAGGATAATACCATAATATGTACAAGGTACATGCAGTAACCAAAACCAAACCACGCAATGAAGATCAGAATTCCAAGAATTATGTATACAACCTACCATGAATGCGGCAGAGCATACATAGCAGAGAGCAGTAGACCACTCAATGTGAGAACTCAGGGACATAAGAACAACATCCGCAAGAGCGAAACAGAAACATCAAGAATCGCCGAAAATGTCTGGAATGAAGACCAACGCATCCAATGGGATAACATACAGATAGTGACAAAAGACGAGAATACAACTCGCCGGAAACTCAAAGAAGCAACTTACATCACACTAGCAGAAAATCCAATAAGCCAAGCTAGTGTAGAAATGAAACCCACATGGATCCCAATCATGCGCAAAGAGCTTAAGCGCAATACACCTGCGCAATAGGTTACGGTGCAACATATATATATATATATATATATATATATATATATATATATATATATAAGACCATATTATATTAATTAAAGGTGTCAGACTTGAAGTGAAAGGTACCAAAATTCATCTTTAGATGTGTATTCGACTCAAGTGCGAAAACAGTCCTTCTCAGAACTAAGCCTGATGACGGAAGCAGGGTCCGCTTACGAAACGTCGCGCTATAAAAACAAAAACTGTGGAACTGGGCCGTTCAACTCAATTACAGCCCGCGCGGCCAAAGAATGCCTGAACGTTGGATGTGCATTCGTCCAACTTCAAGTCTCTTAAGCGCCGCATGTCAGTGGCGTCGCCACCAAAAGCGCGTTCTGTTTATTATCATGTATTACACTAATTAATTATTTATTTCTGTTATTAATTTACATACGTACTTGTTAATTTAACTTTATTACAATTATAGCAACAAAACGACAGTGAACCATTTTGTGTCCTATGTGAATTTTAAAGCTCATAATACTCAAATTTATTAGACAAATATGTATAAACAACAAATACTTTCACAATACATAGTAAAATAAATAAGTAGTTTTGCGGCGCATGTAATGCTAATGGTATTTGCTTAAATTCTCATTAAAAAAATCCTAATAGTTGACATTCCTTAGGATCATTAACAACAGATTAGCAAATATTCAAAAATGTTTTTATTAGTTTTAAAAGCAAGTGTAGAAATATGAGTTCTACATTGAAAAAAAATGGCCAAGTAATAAGTGGTCAATCGCGTGAGGTGATATATAATACAGCCTATTCTGTTTCTATAATTAAAAATCGAACTTATACTTTTTTGTTTTAATAAACGATTAAGTGTTCATTTGTAATTCAAATATAAAATTTATTACTTGTCAACATGGTTATGTTTTTATTTTATAAATGTGTAAACTGTTACTGTTCATATGTAATTCAAATAAATAAAATATTTTAAAATTTCTTGTGGTTTGGTGACGAATAATTGAAAACGCGACACCTACGCCACTGGTAAGCTTTCAGTCGCTATTGCGTTAACGAGTGCGACCGAATTCACGAACATCCATGCGCGACACGAGGCATTCTTTGGCCGTGCGGACTGTAATATGAAACCACAGTTACAAGCACTTATAATACAGAATCAGTACAAGTTTTATCACAATGACCTACTCAACAGGATTAAGTTTTAAACTCATGTAATTACAGTCACGATAACAAATTAATTTATCACAATGACATATCCATCGATAATAATTGTTATTGGTGGCAACCGGATTTTAAGAATAAATTTAATTATTTATTCTATGGGGAACCATAGAAAATTGGAAAATTTTTTCTCAAAAACTACGCAAGATACGCAAAACCCTCAGTGAAAAAAGTTGCGATTTTAGTTGCTTTATCTAAAGAAAGTTTCAAAATTGCTAAAAAAACCACTGGGTGTTGACCCGTGAGCACGCCCTTGGAATTACTGTATCTACTGTAATGGATCGAAAAGATACCTTGTTAGCAACAAACTGTGAAAATTTCATTAAAATCGGCTGAAGCGTTCTTTTTTTATAAAAATACTATTTTTTTAACAAACTTGAGCACCCTGTATCTCGAAAACAATGTGTTTTCGGATTATGTTCATAAAGAAAAAAATGTGTGTTTTGATGTCCCCTGCCACCCCTAAAAGATTGTCAGTATATTTATGGAACACCCTGTATAAATCAAAAACGAGATGGTAGTCGTTACATACAAATGTAGTTCTGCATTGAATAGAAACACACAACGTGTCCAAAATAAGGAGGGCCAGTACAGGGATCTCGAGAACCGTAAAAGATACGAAGTCGGTTAAATGGGGAGAAAGTTGCGCATTTTGGTGCTTAACAAAATGACTTTTTGAAATCTAAAAAATTTCGATTGGTTCCGGAGATATCCGCAAAAAACCGAAATTTTGCAAAATCGTTTTAATTTATTACTGGGTTTGTTTCAAGAGGAATTTTAAAATAAGTGGTACTTTCTCATAGCCACTTTTTCCCCTCTACAAGATGGCGTTATTGAATTTGAAATCTGACGTTTCGCCTTTGACCGACCATCATCAACTTCATTTTTTTAAATACGGCTCTGATTTTCTAATATCAAATTGTTGAAACTCTTTCAATTCTGAATTCAACAATGTACCACACTTCACGGTTTAGGTATGTTTGAGACCTTATTTGAGTGTTATTAAAAGTTTTACTCGAATCGAAGCTGCCTTGTAAAATCTCTCATAAATTTAATTATTTCAGTTATTTCAATTTATCGAAAAAACACTATAAATAAGTTATTAACAATACTTTTTACAATAGTAAGTATTAACAAGAAAGAACAATAAAATTTACTATTTTTTTTATTAAAGATTACAAATAAATAAGGCAGATAATCTATAATTATTAATAAGTATTAAAAACGCACAGGTATTAACAATAAAAGATATAAAGATAAAGATATTCTAACATCAAGGAGTCGAATTTTGCATCGATCTTAGTACGTTTCAATGTCTCAGGTATCTATCACATTTCTACATCTATTTGAAAGAAAGTAAGTAGGCTTTGAAAAAAAATGAACATCCCAGAGATGTATTAAATTTGACATTTACTGTGCAATTATTTTCTTTAAAAACGTTTTTCTTGCATTTTGTTTGAAATATGGAACTTTATTAAAATGAAGTTAAATTTGATATGATAACTTGTTTCATTTTAAGTAACTGAAACTGTTATGCAGCGGAACATATGTATTTAAATAAATATCCGGAAAGAAGGCAGCCAAATAAAAGGACATTTAGTAAGTTAGTAGTTAATCTTAAAGAATATGGTGCGTTTAAGAAACCTGTACTTTCTCGACAAAAGCCTGGTAATGAAGAAAAAGTAAACAACGTATTATTATTAGTTATTGAGGACCGCGGAATATCAACTCGGAAAAGTGAACAAAACGTTGGTGTGGCGAAATCGACAGCATAATTTATTTTAAAAAAACAAAAATTTCATCCATACAAATACAGAATTTGTCAAGAACTTAGGCCCGGTGATGCAGAAAGGCGTCGAACATTCTGTGAATGATACACACGAGAATGTCATGAAAATGAAGCTTTTCCTTATCAGATAATATGGTCTGATGAGAGCATGGTGACTAAAAATGGGAAATATTCATTACTGGGCCACAGAAAACCCACATTTACTTAAAGAAACAAGATATCAACATCGTTTTGGATTCAATATGTGGGCCGGAATTGTGGGAACACGAATTATAGGACCATTTTTTTACTTCTACTCTTTGATACTAGTTTCGTTGTTATTTTTGTAATATCCTTCGTTGTAAATGCTTATTATTGTAAAAACTATTCTTAATAACTAATTTATTTGTAAACCTCAAAAAAAAAGTAATTTTTCGATAAATTGACATAGCTGAAATAATTCAATTTATTATTTTACAAGGCAGCTTCGATTCGAGTAAAGCTTTTAATAATACTCAAATAAGGTCTAAAACATACCTAAACCGTGAAGTGTGGTACATTGTTGAATTCAGAATTGAAAGAGCTTCAACAATTTGATATTAGAAAATCAGAGCCGTATTTAAAAAAATGAAGTTGATGATGGTCGGTCAAAGACGAAACGTCGGATTTCAAATTCAATAACGCCATCTTGTAGAGGGAAAAAAGTGGCTATGAGAAAGTACCACTTATTTTAAAATTCCTCTTGAAACAAACTCAGTAAAAAATTAAAACGATTTTGCAAAATTTCGGTTTTTTGCGGATATCTCCGGAACCAATCGATATTTTTTAGATTTCAAAAAAGCATTTTGTTAAGCACCAAAATGCACAACTTTCTTCCCATTTAACCGACTTCGTATCATTTACGGTTCTCGAGATCCCTGTACTGGCCTTCCTTATCTTGGACACGTTGTATATTTCAGTTGAACGATGTTTCCAGACTATCTACATGTGATAAACAATATCAGTTGAAAAAATAGCAACGGCGTATAAATGTAACCTAAGTTTGATTAAGACAAAAAAAAAACAAATTTCTCTATGTTTAAACAAATGTTCTCAAAAGATTATTCAATGTATATGTTAGACTCAAATGCCGAATTCGCCCATTCGCCGAAATAAATACTCAGATCGCGATATGATCGATGAAAAAAAGATCAATTGCCGAAAACAGCTTCTATTCCGGAATCTATCCACAACGCGTCTCAATCTGTTTAAAAAATGGTAATAAAAAGGAAAATTTTAATTTTCCTTTTTATTTCCATTTTTTAAACAGATTTTTCATGCGGTTATCTGCCGAAGTACATTGCTATTCAGCATTTGAGCAACTTTGGTAAGTATTTATTTCGGCGAATGTCCGAATTCGGCATTTGAGTCTAACACACACATTATATCTAGGGAAGGTTGCGTTTAATTTTGATTATTCTCTTATTTACAGTTTTGGGAATTATTGTTTTTGTATAAATGACTAACCCTGACCTGTAAAAATAGAAACAACACGTACAACGTATTCAAAACGAATTCTTAATAAACTACCGAATAAATCTCGATAAATCCCATAACGGTGTAATAAATTATGTGAAATCTCTGTGACACCATCTCTAAGACATCAATAATGACAAATTGGTTTCCAATAAAATGTCAATTAATTAACTGGAGTTTTAATTAAAATGCTTTCGAATGACATCTCGCAAATTTCTTTGTCGATTTGCCTTTGGCCTAATAGGGTTTCCGACCAGGTTCAAAATACTTTCCATGCTATCTATTGCCACATAGAGTTTACAATATTGAGGAAAGACGATAATACACCATGCATTACTCTTTGTTTCATACCATAAATCAATTTTTCAAATTTGGACGAAAAATAGAGATGTTCGTACCTGAGAACCATAATGGTGTCCAACAGTGTGAAATAATATATTTGACTGTAATCCATCAAAACAGCTCAATCAGTATTTTTCCCAATACATTTGGACTAAAGAGTTTGAATGTGCACGCTGCAAAGCGATATCAAAAAAAATTAAAACGACAAGTTATTTATAAAAATAATAGGTTAATGAAAATGTATTTTTTTATTGGTGTCCCATTTTACCTACTTAAAGCACGCCTTAGTGTGTTTAAATCAACCTTTCAAAAACGCGCGTTTTTAAATTTACCATGGCAACATCAACAACTCAAGAAACATGAAGTTTAAACGACCATTTTTTTGATTACTGATCTGACAGGAGTACCTTGTAATGTGAAATAATATATTGCTAACAAATTCAAAACCTTTATTTAACACTTTTAATTTTATAAATGAAAATAGAAAGTACAGTTAGTATTGTTAGATATATTGATTTTCTTATTTACATATTTTACATCATTGTTCTTATTTACATTTTTTGTAGTAATAACAGTAGTATTTATGATTTCAAGGTGCAGCAATAAAAAAAAAAGCAAAGTATTCGTGGATAACTGATCTTTAAAACACTCTATTTCGAAAAAAATAGCGCGTGTTTTAAAGACATTTTTATCCACTTATACTTTAATATACAGGGTTATTACAAATGATGTTCCCCATTTCAATTATAAATATTACTGGATTAACCTGTTTTAAGGCCATTTTAGTTGGTACCACTGGAAAGAAAAACTCATAAAGTTTTGTTTACATTGATTTAAGTACGTATCAGCTGTTTGTTAAAGTCAATTGTGTAATGGCTGAATTTGAAGACAGGAATGCATTTTATGTTTTGGATTATCACATCAACCAATCAGTTATTAGTGTGCAACGTCACTTGAGAACCAAATTTAATGAAGATCCTCCTAACAATCACCCTATTCGCCAGTCGTACTTGAATTTTAAGAGAAATTGGTGCATTTGTAAAAAGAAATCAACTGGAAGGCCGTCAGTAAGCAATGACGCTGTAGAGCAGGTAAGGGAAAGTTTTACGCGTAGTCCATAGAAATCTACTGTTAAATGCAGCAAACAGCTTAGTATACCACAGCCAACAGTTTGGAAAAATTTACGTAAACGTATAAATTTCAAGCCTTACAAACTTCAGCTTGTTTAAGCATTAAAACCAAAGGACAAAGTTCTAAGACTTTCTTTTTGTGAGAACATGTAGGCATTGATGGAAAATTTAAACTGTGTAAAATGTTTGGTCTTTAGTGATGAAGCCACATCCCACTTGTGTGGTACCGTGAACAGCCATAATGTCATAATATGGGGTTTGGATAACCCACACACCTACATCGAGCACTTACACTCCGAAAGTTAATTTGTCTTGTACTATCATTTACAACAAATTGTACGGACCTTTTTTCTTTGTTGGACAAACAATAAATGGAATAAATCTTGGACATGATGACGGAATGGCTTCTACCGAAATTAGAACAAGAATCCCTAAACTTCATTCTGGACTTCAAAATCGGCTGCCTGGCAGATGAATCGGCCGTGCAGATCCAAGTGATGGTGCACTCTTGAACTGGCCTACAAGATCTCCGGACATCACCCCCTGTGATTTTTTCTTGTGAGGATACATCAAACATAAAGTGTATACACCACCAGAAAGCATACCTGAGATCCAACAATGGATTACCAGAGCTATCGAAACAATCGACCTGAACACTCTTAACAAAGTATGGCAAGAGCTTGATTACACGCTTAACATCTGTCGTATCACAAGGGGTTCCCATGTGGAACATTTATAATTCTTGGCACCCGGGATGAAACTTTTTAAGTTTTTCTTAAAATGTAACCATTTTATTTTTTTGTATGATACATAAAACTAGATTTATGTGCACTTGAAATCATGAACATCATTTGTAATAACCTGTACTATTTTAAGATTGTCGTTCACGACTGAGAACTTATTAAATTTTGGATCACTTTTGTTATTAAAATTATTATTTTGAAATCTATTTTAATAATTGCAATTTTTTTGTAAGATTAGGTATAAAGATTTGACGTAACAGGAACATTGATGTTATAATAATAACATAGGTGTAAAATTTAAAACGGTATAAATCAATGTTTTAAAGCGTTCTCTATACAAATTGTTAAAATAAGTAAAGATACATACCATTGATTAGAAAATAATGCTGTTGGCTCAGAAGGTAGATTAAAGCAGGCCGATTCATGCTTTTTGATTTGCTTAATTACCACAAATTTCTGCTTAGTTATTTCCCCTTAACATCAATATAGCAACTTCAATGTAACAATAATAAAAATTATCTCGGACGCCAAGTTATTTTTTTAATGCTCGGAATAACTAAACCGAGGATGCAATAAAAAAATTCACCAAAATGTCAAAATAAAAGATATACAAACTACGTTTATTAAGCATTTTAATTTGGTATTATATAAAATAAATCTTAAAAATAGCCTTATACTAAGAAATCATTAGAGTATAAATACCTGTTTAAAAATTTATGTACAACTTTTTGATAACCTCTGGTATCAAACGTAATGTTAACCAAAGATGATGTAATCTTCGTATCGATGTTGCGCAATATATCGTATTTTCAATGTTTTACGTTGTAAAGTATACCAAAGTTGAAATTACTTCTTACAAATTTATCTTCATTGAAATTTGAACAATCCAGTATTTATTGCATTTTCTTGAAAGTTCAAATAAAAAAGTGATCTAAATTTAGATCTGAATTAAATGCAAAAATGTAATCATAAGAATCAAGAATGCCAAGAGTGGTAAAGTAGTAAAAGTATAAAAGTACCAAAAGTAGGAAACATGTAAAAGTGCCTGCAAAGAGCAAATGTTTTAGATTTTAATATAACACGAGTTAAATGTATCTTACCATTAAATCAATGACACTTTTCACAAAATTTAGGTGGAAACCAAAGATGGCTTCCTGTTCAAGCGCGAGAAATATGTGCAAAGAATTTAATTCAAAGATATGGAAGTATAAACCTTTAAGAAAATATGCAACTTACGTTACACCAAAATGCAAATTAAGTTGCCTACCACAACTTATAAATCATTAATAATTAAAAACCCTTGTTTTCTTATATTTTACAACTAAATGAACAAAGAACGTAAAAGATTCGTTACAATGTGCTCGTTTCGTTAAATTCTTACAGTTACGCGATTTTTCAAATGTTTAAATTTCGACATTATCTAACTCGTTGCAAAATGAGTTTATTGCTATTTTTCCGTTCGTGCTTTTTAACGTTGGAATTAAATTTTCCCTCTGCTTGACCCGGAGTTAGGTTTGTCCGTACATTTTCAATACTTTCACTAACCTTTTAAATTGACTCTTCTAAATTGATTTTTATTTAATTCACTTGCTGAAACTGCTACCTCTAGTAAATCCTCTACACTTTTATATGATTCACCTAACGTAATTTTTGCATTTTCAGATAATCTAGTTTTCAAAACATACTTTATCCAAAATTTATGACTATTTTCATTTTACAAGGATGCATACAATTTAATTAAATTGATCTTTTTCTTGCAATTTATTCATTCCCAGTCATATATGGTGAGAGCTACCTGCAGTTTTTAAATAAAAATTTTCCCAATTTTCATTGATTTTTCTACACACCATAATCATAATCAAGTTAACCGGCCTATTTCCACAGTTTTATAGCGCGACGTTTCGGAAGCGACCTCTGCTTCCGTCATCAGGCTTTGTACTGAGAAGGACTGATTTAGAACTTGAGTCGATTCATTTACTATGAGTTTTTCCCAAGCACTTCAGTTTTTGTTTTTATAGCGCGACGTTTCGGAAGCGACCTTTGCTTCCGTCATTACTCATTAGGCTTAGTCCTGAGAAGGGCTGATTTCGAACTTGAGTCGAATTCATTTACTATGACTTTTTCCCAACTCTGTCACATTCTAACTGAAATTTGAACATTCAAATTCAAAAAGCATACTTTCACGTCGCCTTCCATTTTGTTCCATTTTATATTAAATCATGTCCAGTTTAAGGTTCATTGTTACTCATTAACTTGTAGTTAGTACAACTTATATTTGCACTTTTTTTTTTAATTATTTGGTCCTGATGAAAAATTAAATTAATTTGAAATATAGACTACAATAATCGAATTTTAAAAATTATTTTAAAATGATCAGTCCGTTTTAGACCCTACACCCAAATTTCTACCTAATTAATATTGTATTCAACAAAGTGGATCAAAGTACTTCTTGTTGTCTTGTTGCTCTCTCTCTCTCTCTCTCTTATATATATATATATATATATATATATATATATATATATATATATATATATTGTAATGTTTAAATATTTATTTAATTAAATTTGAGGGGAATATAATATATTTAGTTGGATAATAAATTTAAATTAATATGTAATTATATAATTAATGATTAAATGTGCACCGAACTAGCTCAATCTCAATTTGGGGATAGGGATCAAAGTATTTAGTTGGAAATTAAATTGATTCTGGATGTGTGTGTGTGTGTGTGTGTGTGTGTATTTATATGAATTACACTTTATAAAAATTATCACAAATGTATAAGAATTAGTCTGAATATAATTTACTTCCAACGCATGCGTTGTAACGTAATTGAGTGAAGTTAACAATGTCAAAATTGTCAAATAATAATTTGGAAATTTACTGTTTACGTCCACAATTAAATTTAGAATATGAAAATAATTTAAAATTTTGTTTCCTTTACAGGTGTTTATACAAGTAATGTTTGAAATTCTATACCAATACATATACCTAATAAATAATAATTTGCAGGAAATTTACCAAATAAATGTCCACAATAAATAGGGTTATATAAAAAATGTGACTCACATATACTGTTCCCAATACAGATTGACGTCTTCGAGTTGTTCCAAATTTGATGCAGGTACTTTCCGCTTGATTCTAGTTGTTACCATACATCCATACACTGCTGACCGGTTCTCGGGTTGTCGATGACACCAACTTCCAAAAACTAATGATGTTTCCTTCCAAATCGGCAATACTCCAGTCACTTATTTTATTTTGGTAAAAATTTTTTATTTAAATGAATTAAAACTCATTGATTGGTATCGTTTAAAAAAATGTTTAAATGTTGTCCAAAATTTTGTTATTATATCACTTTTATTTTTAGATACCGGATCAAATTTAAATTATTTAGAAGAAGTTGTACCCAGAAATAAAACAGATAACCAAATAAATGTGATTTTAATTTGGTATAACGGAATCAACTCAAGTTTGATAACACAAAAACTTTTAACAAAATCGTAACACAAATTAACTCGTACAATATTTTCCGAAAACTAACAGGTATCGGAGACCGAAGTATTTAATTTAATCGCCGGTATAAAAACAATTGCTCTCGAATATTTGCTTGGTAAATTATAACTTTCTTTACGATAATTAAACTAGGTTATGAAAACTTATTTATTATAGAAATGCACAACACTGCTTTAACCTTTTTTTAAATTTTAACAATTCTAGAGAGCTTAGCACTTCCAGGGCAATTCCTTTTATACCTTTTTGGTTGTTACTAAAAATTCAATTTTTTTTCAGCCATTTTACCTAAGTAACTAAGGCTCTGATTGGTTGACACATATTAAAATTTGAACTAAAATAGAAATTTGGCCATAACTTTCTTATACATTAACGAATTTAAAAACTAACAACAGAAATGAAAACTACATAAAATTTCGAACAAAAAGACACCTAACAAACTATGGTTCCTAAAAATAATATGCGAAATCACTTAATCTAAATTGAATTTGCTTATAACTACCTAAACTTACAAGCTACACTTAATCTAATTACATAAACAGAATTCTGGGAAAATTTTACACAAGAACACATACTTTTAGTGTTAGAAATCTCGAATTTAAAGAAATTTTAAGTTTATGTAAAAATATTCTAAATTCACCTCATATTTCACAAAATTTTGCGGTGAAATGCATTGTATCCTTTTAAAAACTGTGAGATACTGAGAAAGAACTCCTATTAATTGCTTTAAGAGCATAATTTAAGCCTAATAATATGAAAAAACTATAAATTTATGCAAAAAACCTAGAAATTACAACCTAACCAAACTTAAATCTAAAATAGCAAATAACTTATATTTAAAAATGTTTTCATCACTCAAAATGTTATGTTAGAGGTTTGTAATACTTGTCTTTATTATTTTCACTGTTCATTTCTAATGCATTGTGTCAAATAGTGTTGCATTAAAATGTCCCATCGTCTAACACACTTACTGAAATTTTCATTATAAAAATGTATATAACTATGAATGTCTTTATGTTAAATTGTTCTATGCACTGTTCTTACTGTTAAACTTATATCACAAGGTTTGTCACAGAGTTGCTTCCAGATATATGTGAGAAAAATGTCTAATATGTCCAATTTATAACCCTTTTATGAAATTTTCACATTTCCTGCATTCGAAAACTATTTACACAATATCCCTAATATAATCCTAGTTATACAATTTATGTTTAAACACCTGTAAAGTGTTCACTTGCCAAAATACCCTCGAAAAATTGACTTTTATTGAAATAAAGGAAATACAAAATTGACTTTACGAAAATAAGTGTATTTAACATTCTTGACATTTTTGTTGGTAGCACAATGCTTTTTATGATGAAACCAAACTGTATAAATCATATTCAGACTATTTTGTACAAAACAAATCTACTTTAACCACATCGTGAACCAGATTTCTATCAAACAATGTCTCGCACATGTATCGAGCTTGAAATCACCCCTTTTTATAACTAAATTATCATTTAAACTGTACGATCCTTCTTTTACTTCTTTCTGAACATCTCAATATATATAGTGTTGCTATTCCTGCGTACAAGTACATCTAGGAATGACAGTTTTTGCTCCGAATCCAATTACATTGTAAATTTTATGCTTGCCGTGTTGCCAAAGTACGAAGGTATCACCCACGTATCTAAGCCACATCCTTGGTTTTTCCGTGAATTCGGATATCGCTTGGTCTTCCCAAACTCTTGTTGGTACAATTTGTCTTCCACTTGGAAGTATGTTGTTCTAATGCGTATTGTCAGAAGTTCCGTTATTGTTTTTACCGAGAGTTGCGTGCGTACGTCTAACGTTTCGCCTTTTTCTAGCCTGTCCTTTATGATAGTTAGTTCCTTATCGGTAGGCACATTTGTGAATGGGCTCACGATGTCGAAGCTTACCACTACTTCTTCGTGGTTAGGTTAAACGTTTCTGATCGTTTCCACGAAGCGCTGTTCAAAAACACGCACCGTGAAGTTACGCGTGGTAAGATGCTTATACGATAAAGCTGAAACAATATGCTCAAAACAAGATGACTTGAAAAAAGGAAAAGAATAAATCGCTAAAACATTTAAAAAAAGTTGCTACCCTGATCTCACACCTAACCTAAATAGAGAACGGGTAACCGAAACAGAAGAACCTAATTACACAGCGACAAAACCATATATACCAGGTACCTCGGACAAAGTACGAAGGATAGGCAGCAAATACAAAATACACACTGCCATCAAATCGACAACAACGCTCAGGGGAATACTAACCAAAACCAAACCACACAACTAAGACCAGAATTACAATTATGTGTAAAACCTATCATGCGAATGATGCAGATCATATGCAGACAGAAAACAGTATACCACTCAAAGTGAGAACTCAGGAACACAAGAACAATCGCAAAGTCGAAACAGAAAGATTAAGAATCGCCGTACATGTCTGGAAGACCACCGCGTCCAATGGGATAACATACAGATTGTGACAAAAGACGAGAATACAACTTGTCGGACACTCAAAGAAACCACGTACATCTCAATAGCAAAACCCATGTGGATCCTAATAATGCGCTAGATGGTTCGGTACAATACACCTGCCCAATAGGTTACGGCGCAACATGCCCAATAATCTACTGCGCAACCACGAGAAAGTTTAATATATACATAAGTTCTAAAAAATATATATTGGATTACTCACTAGCTCAGCGTTGCCAGACTGTAAGTGAAAGTTACCAAGTTCAAATCTGAGAGTAATTAAGTGCTTGGGAAAAATAATAGTAAACGAATTTCACTCTAGTGCGAAATCAATCCTTCTCAGGACTAAGCCTGATGACCGAATCAGAGTTCGCTTCCGAAACTTCGCACTATAAAGGCAAAAACTGTGTAAATATGCCGATCAGCTCAACCAATATAAGACCATAGTTTCAAAACACTTAATACTGAATCATCTTGCTACATGCTTCACAAACACATTTTTATGTCAATAAAATTATATTTTCTATTTTTCTTAATTCTACCTCAAGCAATTTTTGTATTTATTATGAAAATGTAACTTTTTTCTGTTCTAAATAAACTGAACTTTCCTAATTCTTCAATTTTTTGTTGATTATAATGAATATTTTTCTTCCTATCCTGATCACTTAACGTTACTTAAAAATGCATAAATATATAATTTATTAAATTCTTGTAACATAATTGTTGTATAATTAATAAATAAATTACAAAAATCTCAATAAGTTTGTATACAAATTCTCTTGCTCATTTTCGGACGTCATTCCATTATATTTTTTATTGCTGTCGGCCAATAGGATTCAGCTTTACGTTGCTTATTGTTTCCATTTCCGTTTCAATTATTGGGCGTATTTTTCAAATCTTACATAATCCATACTTTTCCCAATTCTTTCGTTATTTCTTCTCAGTTTAACGATATAATAGTTGTTTGTACAACTATTGGTGGGTTTTCAACTCGAGTTCAAAGTTTGACACACGAGCGTAATTAAACGAGAGTTGAAAAACACTTTTTTCTCATTTTTTTTACAAAAAAAATATCTAAAGCTACAATTAAAGTTCTTAGATTCACACATATCATAACTGCCTTCCGCATTTTACATATGGGAAGGTGAGTATTTTGTTATCTTCACCTTCTTACAGTCTGGACTAAACTTTTATATTTTTTTGTGCACACTAATGTAAAAATGCCTTCTTTTACTTATCATATGCTTCAATTAATTTTTTGGTAACAAATATGTCATTGACGCTTGAGCTTTTATTTCGGGCGGGGTAGAACCTATATATTCGTCTTCAGTCTCCATTATTAATAAAAATAATTTATAAAAAATGACAATTTGTAACAACAATAAATAACGCCAAGTTGTAATAACAAAACCTGGTGATGTAACTACTCAATTGTTATGATGTAATTTGAATATTCTAATAAAGTAATAATGAAATTAGGCAAAATTCTCCCTAAACACAAATCATGTAACTAATTGAGATACTTACCTTTCATCACTAATTTGTGCCTTTGACTCTTATCGGTAGATTAATAAAGGGCAGGTTCTAATAAACTGATTTGCTCATATACCTAAAATGCTGCTTGATTCCAATCTGCTTAATTATTTTCTCTTATACTAAATAATAAAAAAAATGCAATATAAAAAAAAACAATAAAATGTAAACTCGAGCGCCAAACTATCATTATACGGAATAGTTAAACCTAGTTAGTAACAATAATAGCTTTTATGAAAATAAAATAAAAAAATAACAACGTGCAATTATGTTTATTACCATAATGATGATTAAATAAAATTGGTCTTAAAACTATGTTTATAGTAAAGAAAAAGAAACAATCATTATATAAATACCTCGTTCGCATGAATTCGAAACGGTCAACTCAGTGATGTCATTATTGTATCAACATGCGTAAATTCTTGTAACCATTTAACCGCCACACCCAATAACTGGAAGTATTATTATAATTTCTTCTTAAAATATTTCATTATTTTGAAATTTTGTATACAAAAATTGCGATTTATGATGTAATCCAAGTAAAAATAAAGTAGTTAATAAAAGTGATACTTTAAAAGTAAAAATTAAAAATTAGTTCCATTAAAATTAAAAAATAGTAAAATAGTGCCTTATAAAAGTGCCTAAAAAAAGCAAATGTTTTAATTTAAAATATAACAAGCTAAAAGATCTCTTACCATCTAAACCGATGACACTTATGCACAAAAATTTAGGGAAAATCCCCAAAACAATGTTTCATGCTATAACATTCAGCAGGAAGTGAATTAAATAGATGATTTCAGAGTAGCTCCTGTAAGTGTCCCCCCACGTATCTGCGCATAGAATTAAGTTATCACGCTTTGCGCGGTCAGCATCCAATTTCTTACGGAAAGGGAAATATAAATCTTTACGAAATATTTACACTTAAAAAGATATGTATTATGAAATGCAAATTGAACTGCCTACCTCATTCCTACAATGCAAAACTTAAAAACTTTTTCTAACATATATAACTAAATGAATGAAAGATCTTAAATTAAAGTATAATTTGTGTATAACACGAAAAAGGGTTGTTACAAATTCTACAATTGACTTTGAAGTTTGAATGTTTCCCTCAGGTGACCGTTGCTGATGATTCCTATTGGTATAGCATCGTCCATTACTTAAAAATGTCAAGGGGAAGAAGGATAGTAAAAAAGTATTTAACCCATTAACGCCCACGGTATTCGATTTCAAAAAATATAATTTTTTTTTCAGAAATTTATTGAAAATGTTATTATAAACAAAAAATTAAATTTAAGTATATATGTCAAAAACAGAACTTACGAGATATACACATGTACTCAAATGAGTACAATGGGATCTAGAGTTTTTTTAATTCTACTGTGATACTTAGGAAATTAGTTTAAATGAAATTGTTTAAAACACTCTCGCTCAATACGAAGGGTTACTTTACATTTTTCACAACTGCATCGAGCTCGTTGGTGACACTGGACACATCTTAATCGTTTAATAATTTTTTTGGGAAAATGTCCTCCTTCATCTTTCTCTACACAGGGCAAAATACTACTGCTCGATCGTGATTTTGTAAAAACGGATTTAGTCTAACAACGTAAATAATGTCGTGCAAGTACTCTTTGAAAATCAAGAAGACTACTATGTGGATCTTCTTTTGCCAGCTGATATAGTCTCCACGCGTTTACAACACTCATGTTTATAAAATAGGTGAAAAGCACCCACCGCCATTTCTTTCCTCTAACGCCGATTCGGTAATTGTTAAGTGCCTGGCCATGCAAGTCCACACCACCCATGGACTTATTATAACTTTTAAATAAACCAGGTTGGGATATCTCCACTTTTGTTTTTGCTGTAGTAGACCAACATGTTACCTGCGCCAACGGCTCCATTGAATCATAGTTTGTGCCCATTGTCACAACATTGTTGTGCTTCCATCGTGTAAATAAGATACCTTTCTCTTTGTCATATTCATGTTCATAATAACCTCTTTCTCGTTTTTGAAATTGTTTGGGACTTGTTAGCGGGCTTTTTTTTTGTTCTATGGTCTCTGACGGTTCCAGTAGCTCGAATTCCTTTTTCTTTCAATTGTACAAGCAGATCGTAACTTGTAAAAAAGTTATCAAAATATAATTTGTGGTCTGATGGGCACGCAAGTTTTGCTGTCATATCAAGGACTACTTGTGATCCCAATGGCACCTTAGTTTTTTTCCTGTCGGCATCTTTGGCCTCACAGTAGATGTCAGCAGCATAACAATAACCACTGCCACTACATAATAACCAGTTCTTGTAGCCAAATCTAATTGGTTTGCTTTTTATAAATTGTTTGCTGAAGCGTCGGCCAAAAAATTTAACCATGGATTCATCAGCACATAAGTCTTCATGAAAAATGCCCCAAAACCAAAGTTTTGGTTTAGCTGCGTTAGCAAAGGCCGAAGTTTGGCCATTTTGTCTGGTGATGCTATGGTATTATCGACAAGGTGAATGTAACGTTTTATTTCTAAAAATCGATTCCTAAACATAGCCGAACATACAAACGGAGCTGTTAAATCTTCGTCAAAGCTCCAATACATCCTTTCACTTGGGAGTTGATGATATCCTGTAAGTAATAGGATTCCAAAAAATATTTTTATATCCGCTTTAGATACAAAGAAACCATGGTTGTTTTTTTGGGAAGAATACAAATTGGTCTGAGTGAGTATATTTAGTAATTTCAAATATTTCATATTCAGTGAACAACTTTTCAAATATCTCAACTTCATTTAAGTTTTCAAGTTCGTGTTTTAGAAGTTCTAATCGATCTTTGCATCCTGCCGTTCCTACCATACTAATGTTTGTAGTAGCTGTTGTCCATTTGGGAGTATGTAATTTTTTTTATTTGGCCCACTTTCCAATCTAAGTGACAAAGGCACGTTATTATCCACGTCGCTTTCTTCATCTGATGAGTACCGAACTTCAATTTCTCCCACAACATCGTCAGGTAATTCAAAATTCTTATCTAAGATATCGTTTTCTTGAATATCTACTTCATCAGTTAAAATATCTTGGTCTGGAGGTATAATAACAATATTCACTCCAAACTGAGAGGTAGAAGTACGAATATCTTCTAAAGCTGATGGTAGGCACTTATATCTCTTGCCATAGAAAGAACGAACATCATTGTTGGAATTCATATCTGCAATAAAATTACAAAATATGAAAAACACCTATAGATGCCCGTTGTACTCATTTCAGTACACTTAACTTTCACACAATACCCCGTATTCTTTATTTTTAAATTTAGATATTTACATACTTACATCTTTTATTTAACTCCTTTTGTTTCAATAAATATTATTTGATTGCCAAAATAACTTAATAATTAAAACTTACCATAAATTAATAAAATGATTGCACACCTTTAAAATATGGTACGTGTTCAGACATGAAACAGCTAACGAAAATAAACAAAAGTTAAACTTCTATCAGATGATTTGATGTTTAGGGGTATTAGATTTCTTGAAAATTATGAAAAAGTTGCAACTATTATATAAAAGATGGCATTACTAAGCCAATTTAACTGCTGTACTCAAATAAGTACAATGGGCGTTAATGGGTCAATACAATTCTTATGTAATTGGAATTTTATTACAAGCATAACGTAAATATAAATTTTAAAAAATCTGTAGGATGAGGAAACAAATTGACACGGGTATTTCCCATTTTAAATATAATGATTAACGTGGCAACATTGTTTCTTTACTTTCTTCACTAGAGAAGAAAATTCTATTCATTTTAAGGTGGTTCTAGAAAATAGTATATTAAATAATAATAAGGGCGGTAAGTAGCTTATTACGCACTTATTTTTTTTTCCAGTAATCATAAACAACACTTGTGTTTTTTATGATTACTGGAAAAAGGATAAGTGTATCAACGAAGAACTGGAGCTAAGAAAAAAAACTTTTGGAGACAGGTATTACACCGCTTAATAAGCCTTCATAATGAATAGGAGAATTCTCATGTTTTTGAATCTTTTTTCCAAGAATTTTACACTTTGAAAGACCATTTGCCCAATTCGGTTTAAAATGTTTCTGATTTCTATTAGCAAAAAGCCAGCATGGTTCACAATAACATTGGTGCAAAGCAGGTGAATTACACAACCACATTCTCGGAATAACAATATCGCTTTTTGATTTGGTTAAGTAGAAAGACGTGGAGAAACATCTACTTTCAGCATTCTTGGAGAATGCCAAAGCAATGCGTTATTGGCGTCAATGATTTATGCGGTACGGTATCCTGAACGAAGACTTCCCCGAGAAACAGCCTTTCAAAAGTTGTTAAAAATCAAGTTATCCATGTTTGAAAAAAATTATTATCGGAGCGATAGAAATTATTGAATTCTAAAAGCAAGATTTTTGGCAATGAATGAGAATGATGCGGTACCCTTTTCGGAAGTACAAAACGAAAGCCACATCTCTCTACCGGTATCCGTCTTCGAGATATTGAAAGTTTTCGGAGGCACTGCAAACGTCATTTTTTCTACAAAATGTCAAATAACTCAGAAGCAATGCGACGTAGACCCATAGTATGGTTATTAAAGTGACCTTTAAATTCAACGAGGAATTCAAAAATGTAATAATATATAGGTTGTTCTATTTAAAATAACGAAGTTGCCATGAATTTCCGGTATAACCGGAACTCCGCCATCTCTGAAAATAATTTTAAAACGTGTAGTTTATGACTGTGGACAACTTTTATATAAGACATTTTTTCGTATTTGTAATAGTAAGGGAGTTATGGAGCAATCCTGCTTAAGTGAGCCAATATAAATATATATATATATATATATATATATATATATATATATATATATATATATATATATATATATATAACATAATCAGTATTACGTAATGGAAAATTCACACATTTAGTAGAAGTTTCGTTATTCGTGTGTAACGTATACAGAAGTAAAAAAATACTTATTTGTGTTACAAGACCAGAAAATTGGTGTTTGCGAGTACTGAAAATCATTTTATGGCTGTGATACACAAGATTTTTTTGTGCCAGCGTCAATAGCTGTTATTAAAATCGGCATACAAAATTTTTAAAATTTCATACCTGCTGAAATACTGAATGAATGAATGAAATACTGACAACTGACAGTAACAAATATAACCTAAAAAATACAATCGCGAAATTATTCTTTACTCGAATTTTATAGGTACCTTACCATTTTGCTGACTTTATAATAATTTATAGATGTAATTGGTGTTTATGAGGAACTAATACGGACGCGTATACGTACACGGTAACGCGATTAGGCTTTGTGTTATGTCAAATGTCGAATATTCTATGAGTTCTGTCACTACAATAAATACCAAATGTAATTTAGTATTATTTTTGCCGGCCTAGGCCGGAAAACGCATAGTGTCCGGACCCATTTGCGCTCTGAATGTGCCCTATTACTGAAGGAAGGCACTTACTTACTTAACTTTCACGCCATTCCCTTGCGGGGTAGGCAAAACAATCCCTGCTTCTTATTTATTTTTCATTCACAATCTTTCTCCATGCTTTCCTATCTCCGCATACCTCCCTAACTTCCGCAAGATTCATACATAGTCTCTGACATGTCCTTTTGTTTTTAAAACTCCTTACCTTTCTTTCCTTTATCATAGATTCTACTACATACAGCCAAGTTTTACGCGGCCTACCAGGCCCGGCCTTTCACCTAACCTCACCCACAATATATTTGTTTCGTTAATCTTGCGTTGTGCATTCTCTCAATGTGACCAAACCAACGTAATGTACAACTTTTATATCTATCCATCATCGTATTTTCCTTACCACACTCCGTCATTATGCATTCATTTTTTATCTTGTCCCTTCTCGTTTTACCACATGCGCTTCTCACGAATCTCATACCCACGGCATTTATTTTTCTTTCGTGCTTTTTTTGACACTCACTTCCATACAGTACTGACGGGATGAATACGCCATTATAGATTGCTCGTTTCGCAGCTAGGCTCATGCTTTCATTTCTCATTATCGTCCACATACTTCCAATCACGTTCCTTCCAGCATTGACCCTTCGTCGAATCTCGCTCTCAATTGTACCATCTGCAGTAAACATTCTACCGAGATATACCAGCTCGTCCACTTGCTCCACAGTTTCATCTTGCAGAGTAAATACTCTACTCTCTTTTCCACCTTCCCGATTGAACACCACAATCTTAGTTTTGTTCACGTTTACCTTTAGTTCCATGCTCTCACAGACTGTATGAAACTTCCTCAGAGTGGTTTGCAGGTCATCCGCACTGTCACTTAATAAGACTGTGTCATCCGCGTACACCAGAAGTCGTACATTTACGTCACCAACCATTACACTATTTGTATCGGTACATGCTTGTCTAAGACAATACATTGAACAACCACGGTGACATCACACAGCCTTGTCGCACTCCTTGCTCAATATTAACGTATTCACTCACACCTCCTCTCACCCTAACACATGCCCGACTACCGTTGTATACTGCCCTTATTCCATTTATTAGACCTTTATTTACGCCATATTCATTTAATATTTCCCACAGCTTCTCCCTATTCACTCTGTCATAAGCTTTCTCCAGATCTACAAACGCACAGTACAACTTCATTTTTACCTTTAAACACTTTTCAATCATCTGCTAGAGAGCCACTATCTGATCGACACATCCTCTCCCTGGCATGAAGCCACCTTGCCCATCCCACATCTTAGT
Source organism: Vesta saturnalis (assembly GCA_036346205.1). Taxonomy (NCBI): domain Eukaryota; kingdom Metazoa; phylum Arthropoda; class Insecta; order Coleoptera; family Lampyridae; genus Vesta; species Vesta saturnalis. The sequence continues at coordinate 4,209,430 of JARFJB010000002.1, forward strand.
TTGTGTAGTTTCTCGTACTCTATCAATCAGTATTCTTCCAAATACTTTACCAGGCACGCTGAGCAAGCTTATTCCTCTGTAGTTCTACAGTCACTCATGTTCCCCTTACCCTTATGCAATGGTACAATGATCGCGCTCTTCCAATCACTCGGCACTTTTCCACACATAATGCATACATTGAATAATTCACACAATCTTCGTATAAGCTTTGCACCACCATACTTGATCATTTCACCAGTGATTTCATCTACGCCTACTCCCTTGCGTTTTTAACCTTCCTACCGTTTTTTCTACCTGATTTATTCCAACATCCTTCTCAGTTTCATTCATCATTTCTTCCATATTCTGCTTATTTAACCCTTCAGTCTTACTTTCCTCACTACTGTACAGCTTTCCGAAATATTCTTGCCAGCATTTCCTCACTTCACAATCGTCGCATACTATTTCTTTTCTAGCATTCATCACTCCTGCAGCGTTCTGTTTTGGCCCACTTTTTGTATTTTTGACCCATTTCCAGAAGAGTTTTGTGTTTCCCTCAAAATCATTCTGCATTTTCTCTCCTTCCACAGCCATCACTTCCTCTTTACTTATTTTCACTGCCTCCTTCGCTTCGTTATTTCTTAATCTGTACACCTCATACAATCGCTTCTTCTCAGTCTCATTTTTTGCAGCAATCATTGCCATGTACGCATCTTTTTTCTTACATACTGCCTTTTTTACCGACTCATTCCACCAAGTACATGTTTTCTGTCTACCTACAGTCATTCTTCCACATATTCGCACGGCACAATTGACAACAGAGTTTTTCAATCTTATCCATGCACTTTCAACGTGAATGTCTTTTATTTGTTCGTTCCACACTGTTTCATTCACATTCAACTCTTTACTCACAGCATCTGCGTATTTCATTCTCGCACCATTATCCATTAGTTTGTCAACCCTAATTCTGGACGTTCGCACTACGTTTGCTTTCCTTCTCCAGACCCACTTTTGAGCTAAACACACTCTCGATACAACCAAAAGTGGTCCGATCCACACTCCGCTCCGCGCATTGCTTATGTGTCTTTCACCAGGTTTCTAAGCCGTTCATCATACACTATCAAGTCTATCATACTTTTAGAAGGAAGGCACAAAAATATAATATAATTACCTATATTCCGTTATTACATACCACTGTTATTCACTTTTCTTAAGAATGCTTACTTGGTTGTATTTTAATACATATTTATTTAGCTAACTTAATATGGGTTTCTGTAACTTAATTCTTGGTACTTAATTTTTAATTAATATAATTTTTGACGATTTTTTTAATCATTTCAACTACTCAAAATGTTATTTTTGGCAGGGATCGCCAAGTAACATTGTGCGCCGTATAATATAATTCGTTTGTTGGTAAAATAGCCAAGTAATGTTCATGAGGGGAAGCCACTGTTTGCACTGATCATTTATAGGTAGTTGGGTTTTCTTTTAATATTAATAAACACATATATTAAAGATATAACGTGTGGAGCTAAGGTCCCCTCTTTCTTCTCGCGTCACATTGAAGACTTTTCACTAGCTCTCTAATTAACATAAATCAATCAATTCTTTTAATACTACTTTACAATATCATTTACCTTCTCTAGTATCAATATATTCAATCTTGCTTTTATGCTATTAATTCATTGATACGAGGTAGGCTCGTAAAATAGGTAAATCTAACTGAATTAATATCATCATCACACTACAACTCGCTTAAAACTGTAGCACACTGCCGGTAATAATTATTGCTCAAAGTTGTAAATGTAAAGACAATGGTTAGGGATGTTATCGGAAAAAAATTGATGTCGTCCAAATTTTAATAAAAATATTAGTGTGATAATCTATTTGTTTGTTTATATTTGCTCTTGTTTATTGAGAAATCACACAAAAATTGAGTATAGGAACTGACCCAATACTTTCCACCTAAAGTGTTTATATATTTACAAGATCTTCATTTGCAAAAATGCGTAAGTTTGAGAATTTTCATCTGCAGACGACGATGACGACAGATCGGCAAAATGTTTCAAGCTACTTCCACATATTCCTGATCGCCAGAAGCCCAAAAAACGTGTACTATCTTAATTTTTGAAAATTTGACAATTACCATACTTTTCTATATGTGGAAAATAAAATTACACATTTGATGTTTGTGCATAAAAAAATCGTTGAAAACTCCACATCGATTTTTTTCACGAAAACGCTCTTGGCGCATAAGAAGATAAAAATTTAAGCAAGGAAGTAGGGATTTTTAGGAGATGTCATTTTAATTGATAATATAAATATCTGGTGTGGAACACCACACGACATTCCAACCTACAAAATGGAAATTAAAGGAAATGAAATAATTTTAATACCATTTTTTTAAGGATAATGATGCAACCTCTTTAATAAGAAGTTCATTAACAAAATAGACAACATTGTAAACGCAAAAAAATGGTCTATGTCAAAGAGACGTTTAAAAACCTTCAATATAAAAAGAACATTAGTAGAGCCGGGACACTACTTTTACTTTTTGTGCGTCATTTGACCTTGGGAATTTCCAGGGCTGACCACGTGGCTGACCTCGGTTTGACCTTGAGAAAGTTGTTTATCTTGAGAAACAGGCTAACCTTGTGAAAGTGGTTGGCCTAGGACCTAGACTTGCGCGGGAAAAAATATGTTTTAGTAATAAAGAGGTTCTTGTAAGACAAGTGTAGGAACTATCACTCGGACCTGGTTCTGCGCGGGAAACTTGAAATTGTTTCTAAGTAATAAAGAGGTTCTTGTAAGTGTAGGAACTACCATGTAGGCCTTCGATCTTGTGTTAGGGTCTGCGCCCCTGTCGCGGCGTCCTGGTTGGAAATGGTATGGGGCCCTAACTGTAAGACATGATTTATTGATTTTGGTTGATTGATTGAGATTGATCTGATTGATTTTATCGAGCATGATTTGTTTGAGATTGATTGATTAATTAATTGATTGATTTGTTTGTGTGTGAGAAAGAGCCGAAAGAGAGAGATGCGGATAAACGAGAGAGGTGTGCATGATCAACTTCTATTACAGAAAACACTCGCTAGTTTAAAATACACAATTAGATGGCGTTAAAAATCAATTTTAACCCAAAGGGGGCCAAGACAAGCGGCGCTGACCTTAACACAAGTTCTTATAGCTGTCTTACAAATTAGCATTAGGGTCACCTTATTAGAATACATTTTTTTTGTGACGGGGGCGAAGGCCTACACCTGTCTTATAAAATTAGGTTAGAACCCACATAAAATGGCACCAAGGGGGCCATGATAGGGGCCAAGCCCCAAGAGCTAGTTTCTGCACTTGTCTTATAAGGTTAGGGCCCCATACCATTTCCAACCAGGGGACCGCGACAGGGGCGCAGACCCTAACACAAGATCGAAGGCCTACATAGTAGTTCCTACACTTGTATTACAAGAACTTCTTTATAACTTAAAAACAATTTCCAATTTCCCGCGCAGGACCAGGTCCCAGTGATAGTTCCTACACTTGTCTTACAAGAACTTCTTATTACTAAAACATTTTAAAATTTCGCGCGTAAGTCCAGGTCCTAGGCCACTCACTTTCTCAAAGTTAACCTGTTTCCCAAGGTAAACAACTTTCTCAAGGTTAAGAACCGTTATCCTTTTTGAGAATGGTAAGGATAACTAACACTAAACCCCCTACCTGGTTAATTAGAGAAGATTTTTAAATACACTTTTAAATACAAAAGTAAAAATAAGCAAATGTATAGATATTTAAAAATACCTTTCTACAGTAGTTTCAACATTCTGAAGTTTTAAACAAAGCCCTAGAGAGAAGTTATTGATCAAACAAGCAATCAACAAGGGTCCGAACTATCGGACCCCTGAGCGTAAGTTAAACATCAGAACTTTCGGACCCCCAGATACTTCCTAAAATTAATCGTTATTCAGATAATGAAAAAATTTTAACTAACTTAAATTCTACCTTAGGAACTTTTTGCCACTAAATTACTCGTTATATCAAAACATTACATAGAACATAATTAATCTATATGTTTAAGGTCTATATCCCGGTATTTTTATATGTTTGTAATACGTAGCTGTTTTAGAAATATTTGATAAAAACCAAAAACTGCCCCTAATAAACTCCTCCTCTCCGCAGCTGGGTTTCTCCCAAATTCTAATCAGCTCTGAGCCAAATGAAAACAAGCTCAAATACAAAATTTTAAGTACGTAGGTATTTTCGTTCTGGCTGGAGTTATCGTGGATACTAACATACATCGATAACGTTCTATACCTACATACATATACCTACATACGTAGGTTGCAAGGTAAAAATGTGTAAAAATGTAAAAAAAAACTTTGTACTTTAATTACAAAAATAAGTAAAAGTAATACAATAATAAGTACTGTAAACCGTGTGTTAAAATTCACATTGTATAGGATATAGGCAAACAATTTGCGTATAGACAGTTAATTCTCATACAACACATTTTCTTAAGGCGGTAATAGTTAATGTAATAAAAAATTAGGTTGTAAATTTAAATAATGTACTAACATTACCTAGACTTTATATGGAGAAGTATGATATTAGTATATTTTTATGTCTGTAACTTGCTTACATAATACGTATCCAATTTGTATACGTTCGTGTAGAAATTAATATGGTTGTCATTCCGCTTTTACGGACATAACCTCAGCTTTACAATTTTAAATACCTTGCATACTTTTATCTTTTTAAAAACTAATTGTATTAGCACTTGGGACCGATAAGTTGGTAAAATAGGTTAAGTATTAGATGTTAAATAGTGTAGAAAACGAAGCCTCAGTTTTCATCAAACCTTAAAAAAATTGCAACAGCCGTTTTCTAAAAGTTTTATAATGGAAAATGTTCGTTAGGGTGTCTATCCAAAACACAGGAACATGCCAAAGCAACACGTAATTTACGTTGTATTTTGTTGATAATTAAATTTTAAATTTTAAAATTTAAAATAAAAGTAACATTCATAAGAGGGACAAATTGAGCATGCAAAGCGCAAAATACATAATTTATGTTGAATTTTATTGAAAATTAGATTTAAAAAATGTATTATAAAATAATTATATTTGCAACTAGTGTGCTGTTTACACATTTCTGGGTGCGAGCCTTTTTTTTTTAACCGGAGCTTTAGCCGAGGGATAAAATATAAGGCCGATCACCAAAAATTTGATAGTGCACGTGTTTGGAACAAATTTTTTTGTAATTGTTTACATAAAACTAGAAAAAGTTAATTTTGAAATATTTTTTGACAAACGTCTATTAAATACATAAACAAAAAAATTGATAAATTTAGTTACATACCACTTTTTTGTTTATGTATTTAAAAAAAATAAATACTGGCATTTTGTAATATTGTACATAGTTATTATAATTATAAAATAATTATAAAAATAAATTCCATATTTGTTTACAATGTACAGGGTGGCCAACTAAGAATGCGAGGTACTGTATCTGGGAAACTATCCATCGTAGAGGCTTGCGCAAAAAAAGTTATACTAAAACGGCCAATACAAAAACCTGGAAAATATTTTCAAGTTTCTGAAATGGCCGCTAGGGGGCGTAACTGCAATCTTGAATCTAAAAAAGTGATGTTTCTGTGAATTCTGCTATATTAACCTAATAAAGAAATAACTGATCTTTAAAGTCGAGGATAATCTGAACTTTGTTTGTTTGGCACTTTTTGATGTATGTCTAAAAATAAAGTGGTGGGAGGTATTCAAAGGTTTCCTTAAATAACCCCCTGTATCTTCGAAACAGCTAAGCCGATTTTAACAAACGTGGGCGCGTTGAAATGAGCTATTCTTGGGCTACAAATGTTATAATATTTGAAGTTTTGTTAGTTTCACATGTCGTCGCTAGAGGGCTTTGTTCGACATTCCGACAGAAACGGTTAATTTTCGCAAAAAAATTAAATGCATTGGTATGACTTTTTTTTCATGAACAAGTAGCTAAATGATACCTAAACAAGCTTGCGAAAACCGCATCTCGATATTTTGTTCCTAACCTAAAATATCGGCCAAAGGAAACTATACGAAAATCCCTTAAACTTTAATTCTTTTTAACTATATTTTTCTGGAATTGTTTCTATTATGTAAATTGTGGCCCTAAAAAGGACCGATTTAAAGGAGGAAGGTTTTTAATGCTCCCGTAAATGCTCGAAATGCTGACCATCACTCTGTGCATTGCTGAGGCCTCTTATGGGTAGACAAAACTTCAGCTTCAATTTCGGCTCTGAATAGGTTACCTTGAAATTGCGATTTTAAATGTTTGTAAATTTATTCACCAGAATAAAATCACCCTTTTTGAAATTACTACGGGCCAGTAAGCAATGCTAAAAGATGTACGAAAGGCCCATTTTTTGTTTGTTTAAATGCATATTCACTATGGATATATACGAAAAATACAATTAATAGAAGCAGGCAATGGAAACAGATACCTAAACAAAACATACATAATCCTCAAATTGTCAATAGTTGTCAATAATTTCATGTTACTTTGAGCAATTTTTTTGCCTTCAAAATGCGTTTTACGAATAATGAAGCTGTTGATATGCTTGCGGTTTATTTTGAATGTCTTCAGAATGCCGCAGTAGCTAAAAGAGTTTACGCGGCTCGATATCCAAATCGGCGTCCTTGCGATGTAAGAGTTTTTCCCCGATTAGTGGCGAGCTTACGAGCCAATGGTAGTTTTCGGCCTACGTTTCAACGGCAAAGAATTGGAAGAACACAAGAAAATATTAACCATGTACTGGGCTATATTGAAGGAAATCCTCATGTTAGCACAAGAGCATTATCCACTGAGTTGGGTATATCACGGACAACGGTTCAAAATATTTTGAAGGACCATAGGTAAGTTCTAATGGCCATCAAAATATATAGGTATTCGTTTAAACTTTTTTTAATTACTTTAAGAATGCACCCATATCATGTCGTTTTGCATCAGGCCTTGAAAAAGGAAGATTTTGATCGAAGGTTAGACTATTGCCATTGGATGTTAGGCATGATACGCGAAAATAGAGAATTTTTATTTCAAATCCTTTGGACCAATGAAGCCACCTTCAGTAGTGACGGGAGAGTCAACCTGCACAATATGCATTATTAATCTGCAGAAGATCCCCATTGGTTGCGTGAAGTTCAGCGCCAAGGACGTTGGAGTTTAAATGTATGGTGTGGCATACTGGGAGACAGAATTATTGGGCCATGTTTTTTCAAGCAACCCCTAAATGGCAATGTATTTCTTGACTTTTTGGCCAATCAATCACCGTTGTTGATGGAATATGTGCCTCTGGAAACAAGGCAAAAATTGTTTTTGCAGTTGGATGGTTGCCCAGTACATGTTGCTACTAATGTGCCGGAGCATATTAATGCAGTATTTCAACAGCGGTGGACTGGAAGAGGAAGTCTGTTTCCATGGCCTCCGCGATCGCCAGACTTAACTTGCGTCGATTTTTATTTATGGGGGGCGCTTAAAGGGCATCGTGTTTCGGAGTCAACCTACTACTAGAGAAGATATGAAAAACCGGATTCGTAACGCAATACGTAACATACCAAGAGCCGAAATTGAAGCTGCAGTTTTGTCTAGTCAAGTGAGGCTTCAGCAATGCATAGAGCGTGATGGTCAGCATTTCGAGCATTTACGGGGGCATTAAAATCCTTCCTCCTTTAAATCGGTCCTTTTTAGGGCCACAGCTTACATAATAGAAATAATTGGGAAAAAATATAGTTAAAAAAAATAAAAATTTAAGCGATTTTCGTATAAAATTTTCTTTGGCCGATATTTTAGGTCAGGAACAAGATATCGAGCGGTTTTCGCGAGCTCGTTTAGGCATCATTTAGCTACTTGTTCATGAAAAAAGTCATACCAATGCATTTAATTTTTTTGCGAAAATTAACCATTTCTGTCGGAATGTCGAACAAATCCCTCTAACGACGACATGTGAAACTAACAAAACTTCAATTATATTAATATTTTTCAACGCGCCCAAGTTTGTTAAAATCGGCTTAGCTGTTTCGAAGATACAGCGGGTTATTTAAGGAAACCTTTGAATACCCCCCACCACTTTATTTTTATAGATACGTCAAAAAGTGACAAACAAAAAAAGTTCAGATTATCCTCGACTTTAAAGATCAGTTATTTCTTTATTAGGTTAATATAGCAGAATTCACAGAAACATCACTTTTTTAGATTCAAGATTGCAGTTACGCCCCCTAGCGGCCATTTCAGAAACTTGAAAATATTTTCCAGGTTTTTGTATTGGCGGTTTTAGTATAACTTTTTTTTGCGCAAGCCTCTACGATGGATAGTTTCTCAGATACAGTACCTCGTATTCTTAGTTGGCCACCCTGTACAGGGCCCGTCAATGAAGAGAGAAAATTTAAAACTACTGTATCTTTATAAGTTTTTATTTTAACATTAATGTTTTTACAGTTTTCTGTTAAGTTAGACTTGCCATTTTATTTTTTAAAAACAATACTTGAGAGGTTGATACCATTAGGTACGATCTACGCATTCTTGTAGTCTTATTCGAAAATTTTCCATTACTGGTCGTAACATTCCCGATGTAATACGCGCAACTTCTTGAATTTTTAGTTTTAGATTTGCTGACGTTTGCGGTTGCTCCAAGTACACCTTGATTTTGATCCATCCCCAAAGAAAAAAGTTGCATGCGGACAAATCAGGCGATTTAAACGGCCAAACAATGTGTTTATTTTTGGATATGATATGGTTCTTAAAGCAGGAATAGACATACGAGAATGTATTACTGGTAGCACCGTCTTGCTGGAACCACGTAATTGATGGAAATCAAACCAGTTCTTGCCTCAAAAATGTTGTGACCATGTTTGTGTAACGAACTGCAGCAACGGTTGCGATCGTCCTCAAAAACGAATGGTCCAATAATGCCAGATGATGAAATAGCACATCATTCTGTCACCTAAGGACTATACAAGGGCTTCTCACGTAACTGAAGCGGGTTTTAAGTGCTCCTATATCGGCTATTCTGTTTATTTACTTAGCCGTTAAAATGAAACTGGGCTTCATCTGACATAAACAAATGGTGGATTAAGTTTTTTTCATTATCCCAACGCTGCATTTCTTACCAAAAATTCATGCGAGAAACCAAATCAGCTTTTTTTAATTTTTGTACAGTTTGAATTTTATAGGGGTTAAAAATTTAGTCCTTATGTAAGATTCGACGTTTCACTGATATTCAATGCTGTGCATGTTTAATCGCAAAACGTGTTATGGCAGTTCAAACTCTATCAATGTTTTCTGGCGTTTTAACACCTGCTCCTTTATGTTTTAAATTTAGTAGATCCAGTTTCTCTTGTGCCCAGCAATGAATTGCATGAATAAACGGTACCCGCCCATGACGCGGAATACTGAACTGATTGCGAAATGATTTGCTGGCAATTGTCGCGGAGTGCCATTTTTATAAAACGATTTAACACAGAAAGCACGATGAGCACCTGACTACTGAGTTTCTGTTCCATGTTTACTAAATGGCGTTAAATGACTGACAATTTGTCATTAACTTCAGCGCCCTCGCCCAAACGTCAAATAAGTAACAGAGTTTTTACATTTTCTCGCTTGACTCACGGACCATGTACTATAATATCAATTTTATATGATAGGCAAGTGAAAACTTTTTGATGCTGTTATCATTAATAGTTTAATTTGCATCAAGTGCATCATCTTCGATATTGGAAATATCGAAATTTTGTAGTGTTAGTACAGCCAAGGTTCACACTTTTTTTGACATTGCCAAAATGATGCCTTGAACGGTTCATCTGGACTTGAAGCGTTTGTCATAATAATTGGATATAGAATTAAATTTCGGAATTCCCAACCCCAAAGTGTAGTGTTAGGGAAAATTCCACATTTTTGAAGCATTTCTCTAGGTCAAAAAATACTGCATCGCATCTAAAGTAGCCAATATTTCTGAATGTATTGAGAAATATATACTTAAGTATCCCTTAATTGGATTTTTCGTTCCGAGCCCCCCCCCCTTCTGTTAGGCAGTCCTTTTTTGGTCTCATCAAAACAACAAATGTTTTTGTCATTACTTTTTTTCTTTAATGTTATAGGCTTACAATTGGTCTTAAATTATGGGCAATTTTAACCTCTACAAAATTAGTCCTGACAAGTTTTTATCTAGAAACCGCCAGTTTTGAGATATTTAAGGAGCAAAATGGTTAATTGTCATATTATCGCTACTGAGCCATTTTTAAAGCACAACGTTTGTATTAGTGACAGAAAATGAAAGAACTCCATTTCTTTTTTCTTTACCTTTCAATTAAGACGTTAAGATTCCTTTAAGTGCAATAGTTTTTGAGTTATTGAAGAAAACCCAATCAAAAACACGTTTTAAAGGGTGGAAATCCCAATCTTCAAATAAGACATTTTCAAAAAAAGTTATAAGCACAATTTTTTTTTTAGACTCACATAATTTACCTATTTTCCCTTTTTAGCCTATTAGGGGCAACGGGGGAGGGCCCAATTTTTACAAGGATATGTTGCCACTATCTTGCGCTTGATACTCTTACGAACATTTTTCGCTATAAAACTGTTTGAAAACAACTGTTGCAAAAGTTTTGTAGGTTAACGACTTCGTTGCCTACACTAAAAAACAACCTTAAATTACACCGCTTTGAGACCTTTGATTCTTCAGGGAGGCATTACCATAAAGTCCCTAGATAATTTTCAGAACCCAGTCTAATCAACTCAAATTGCAATGAAAATTTTTACAATTTAATTTATAGTATTCCTAAAGAAAGAGAAGTATTTTAACTATGAACGCTAGTTATAAAAGTTTTCATTTTTATAGTAGATGGTGTGCTTAAGAAAATACTTATCTTTTTTGGGTTTTATAACAGTGTATTTGTATATTATACAATCTAAACGTTTCGATAACACTTACAGTTATCTTCGCCAGTTGTAAATTATCTATTAAAATTGTTAAAGATGTTGAAATAATTTTGTGAAAGTTGAAACATTAAAACACAAACATAAGCCTGCTATTAATATGTTTCAGAAACATATAAAACTGTAGAAATCAATTGATTTCAATTTATATAAATAGTTTTTTTTATCTAAACACCATTTTTGGTGCCCTAATCAGCTTGAAATTTCATATCTAATAGTTTTTAATCATCCTTCATGACTAATTTACTTGAAAGTTTTAAAACTGTGTAGGTTAACAGATACTTCCGGTAGCCCTGTGTGTCCCAAAAGATACGGATCTACGATTTTGTCGTTATAGCCGTATGCCAAATTTTTCCAATTCAATCGGTCTGACCGCTTTTGTGTTTACATACACACACAGACACACGCACACGAACACGTACACGCAAACGCACTCGCACACGCACACACACACACACACGGCATGCCAAAAATGGATTCAAAGCCCCTCAAAACGTGAAGATCCGTCAAGATCGAAGTCCAAATTTTTCATTTCCCTTTACTATACTTCGTATAGTATACGGGAATGTACAGATTTGAAAACTATGTAGCTTTACAGGTACTTACGGCAGTGCGACATGTCCCAAAAGTTGATACAGATCTACTATTTTACTGTAATAGCCGTATGCCAAATTTCATCACTCCAACTCAAACAGTCTGAACGCTGTCGTGTTTACATACACACACAGACGGCATGACAAAACTGGTCAAAATGGATTCAAGGCCCCTCAAAACGGGAAGATCCGTGAAAAACTCGAGGTCGAATTTTTTCATGATGACAATACTTTCCCTTTACTGATACTTCGTATAGTATACAGAAATGTACAAATTTGAAAACTATGTAGGTTTACAGGTACTTCCAGTAGTTCTACATATCCCAAAAGTTGATACAGATCTTCGATTTTACTATAATAGCCGTACGCCAAATTTCAGCACTCCAACTCAAACGGTCTGACCGCTATCGTATTTACGTACACACAGACACATACAGACAGCATGCCAAAACTGGTCAAAATGGATTAAGGGACCTTCAAAACTTGAAGATTCGTCAAAATCTCGAGGTCGTATTTTTCATGACCGCAATACCTTCCCTTTACTATACTTCGTATAGTATACGGAAATGTAAAAACAAATCAAATTAACTCAAGACGTAATTGATTGGTTGTGACTAGAAACAATTTCCAAGGTTTATCACAGTCTGGTAAGCCTAAGCTTAAGCTTTGGATTATTCAAAAAGGCATTACGAAGTGGTTTGATAACGAAGAAAAATTGGCGTTTACAGAAATTGATATCATTATCTTCTGCAGCTCAGTCACTTTCTATCCTAATTATTTCAGTTTTATAATCTTTCTTGCCTAAGTCTTTGTTCCAGAATGACATGGTGCTTAAGCATATAAACACGTTAAGTTTACTATGAATTAGTTGCTTGTCCTCATTTTTGCCTTGAATTTACTCTTGAAAAGTTGAAAACAAACATTTACAAATGAAACGTCAAGATTAGAATAAATTAAGCTGTCATAACCTTTCATAATTTTTTGGTTGCCACAGTACATTTCTCAGATCTACCTGTATTTTTTGTACTTTAATTAATCTATTATAGAAATGTGTATTTCTTAATCGATCGTTAAGAATTGTGTAACGACTACCTCACAATCAGCTTTCTTAGAGATTACTTAAATTTAAACCATTATAAGTACAAAATGAACTAAATAAATATGTTAATTATATTTTTTCTGTATTTACATTTATGATTGAAAGTATTTAAGTGCAATCTTTGCTCTCTAGATTAAAAATTAACTTTTGCAAATTGAACAACACTATTTGGTAAAAATGGCGCTATTTAATGTGTCGAATGGTCAAAGTTTCAACTCTTATATTTTACAAATTGGATCTAACTACTAAGTGTTCTTTACGTTTGTGGTATAAACGATATATGGTACTTCGTTTAACATTTTCGAAAAAAACAATAATATTAGACAATTACAAGAAACACCACAGTCAATTAAAAGGAAGTTTCGACACTTGGAATTTGCAAAACCCTTCCTTTGTTATGCGCTCCTGCGGAGACATCCACAGTAGCTGATGTTTCATTCAGACCAAATGCTACGAACGGTCATGGGAGATAGAATTCAGCTTTTCGTCATCAATGCAATATATTTTGCTACATCCTCAGCGAAATTGGTGTGTAGATACAAATACCGACCAACCCTCATGTACGACTGAAGTTAGTTTTTGTTGCCCGTTTACAATGAAAGTGGTATATCAACAACAAATGCTCACGAACCCTCGAACCACATAATTTAGCTTTTAGTCATCGAAAGAATTCCTTTTGTCGGAACCCTAATACAATTTGTGCGTAATTATAGACTTTGTGGCATGCAATTTGGCTCTTCGTAATCGAAGCAATCCATTTTTCCTGAACTCCTAAAAATTAGTATATAAATATAGATTTTGGGAAACATTCGGTTCTAATGCTGACCAACTCACATGGATCGCAGTATTTACCTCTTGGTATTGATGTGCATACATCTGACAGCCTGACTTAAATTCTTTGAATTTTTTTTTCACCAGTACTTTAGTACCGGGTTTCTCAAAGTGGGGTACGCGAACCCCTAGGGGCTCGCCATTCGACGGTAGGAGGTTCGCGACAAGATTTACGTAATTGGCTGATGACTAGGCAGGCATGGTCGCGACTGAATTCATATTTCGTTTCGTCGGCTTCGTCGCTCGCTCTCGCACGCCCCGCCCGACGCGTAGCCTGGTCCGCTCAGTGTTTGATTCATTTGTTTTAGAATTTAGTTTATTGTGTGAGCGCGTTTTGGTTGGCAGCAAAATAAAAACAAAATATTTGCAATCCCTTCTAACGGCTAGCTAATTTCGAAAATGAATGAGTGGTTAAAAACGGGATCATTACGCAAAAAATGTCCCAAGTAATACAACGTTCCAGCCAATTTGCAACCTGTACAAAGTACATCTACTCAAATTGCGTCTACTTCTGCTGAAAGTTCAGTTTCAAACGAAAATTCTGCGAAGTCGAGAGAACCAAAAAAAAAAACAATCACATCATTAGCAAAAAAAAAAAGGAAATATGACGAAGAGCGGACGCGCTTTTATGTAATTTATTATTTTTACGACCTCTGAAAGTGTTGTTTTTAAATCATTGGGCATTTTCTTGCTCGCCAATGCTTCTCTGTGCAAGATTTTTAATCCTGGATATTAGTCCAGATATCCTTCCTGTCATGGCCTTTGCACCGTCAGTCGATATACCAACGCGCTTTGTCCAATCTATGCCATGCTCTTCATTAAAATCATTAATAGTGTTAAAAATATCTTCTCCTTTCGTCGTTGACCCCAAAGTCTTACAAAACAGAAAATCTTCTTCGCATATATTTCTATATACATATCTAACAAACCCAAGTAAATTCGGTAATCCACTAATATCTCTTGATTCATCAACTTGCATCGCATAATAATTATTTTGTAATCGTGCGAGTTGATCTTCAACATCGTGTGCCATGCTGTGAATGCGACGTGCAATTGTATCATTTGAAAGTGGTATTTTATCCAGCAATTTCGAAAAAGTATCTCCCAATACACAACTGACCATATCTTTAGCAGCTGGTAAAATCAATTCTTCAGCAATATTGTATGACTTTCCGGTCTTTGCGATTTTATATGCCACAAGGAAAGACGCACGTAAATATTCAGAGTTAGTAGCCAGGACGGTTTTCATAGACTTTTTCGAAGAAGCCAACTCTTTCCTTTTTCGAACAAAAAAATGTATAGGTTTGTCAACGTACTGCGGATGTTTTGTTTCCAAATGTCTTCGCAGCAATGATGGCTTCATCGAGCTATTTGCGAGAACATATTACACACTTTTCGCATTATTATGCCGAGACATGGATAGTGAACATGTTTCATTACTGCTACACTGTGAAATACGCTGGTTGTCAAAAGGCAGGATATTAGCTCGTTTTGTTGAACTTCGTCACGAAATCTATTTATTTCTGAAACACAGTGACTTCAACCTTAAATTCCAATTTGAAGATAAAACCTGGCTTAAAAGATTAACCTATTTAGCTGACATTTTTTCTTGTCTCAATGAAACGAATGCTTCGATGCAAGGTTCCACGTGCAGTGTGCAGGACAAAATAAACGCATTTATAAAAAAAAATAGATTTTTGGAAAACTTGCTTGAGATCAAATATCTTTGAATGTTTTCCTCTTTTGCATGAATTTATTACGACGAACGCCTTATCCGTGGATTCCGAAATAAGGGCTGAAATTGTTCTTCATCTTTCTCAGCTCTCCGACGAACTGAAAAGGTATTTTCAGATATTGATAATGCTAAATATGGCTGGATTCGTAACCCATTTGTGGTCTCCATCGAGAGCATAAATTCTAGTTTGAGTATTAAGAGCAACAGGAGTCATTATTAGAAATGTTCGTAGATGAAACTCTTCAAGCTGATTTAAAAAGGATGTCTTTGATAGATTTTTGGGCTGCTAGACAGGAAGAGTATCCCGAACTCTCGCGCAAAGCGGTGAATTTCCTTTTACCCTTTGCTACAACAGACTTATGTGAGAGTGAGTTTTCATACTTGGTCATGATAAAAACGAAATACAGAAATCGACTTGATACCGAGTCAGAATTAAGGTTAAAATTGTCCAAAATTATCCCTAAAATTGACTCAATTTGCGACAAGAAACAAGCCCACCCATCACATTAATATTAAAAAGATATTTCTTTTGACACTGTATTTGTTACTTTTTATTGAAATAAAAACCCTATTTTTCTCAACAGTCAATTTTATTATTTTCTTGTGGGAGGTGGAACCTTTAACAGGGGTTCGTGGGGCCAAAAGTTTGAGAAACCCTGCTTTAGTACATAGTCACGGTGTGCTTTATGGAAGGAATTATTTTTTACTTGGATACTGCTGTCATTCTGACAATTTTTGTGCTTTACACCATTACGGCGCTTGTTTCAAATGTGTAGCCTTCATCACGAAGGGAATGGCGTACTTACTACCCTAGCGCAGTAGTGCCCTTTTACGAATTTTAAGTTTTTTTATAACGTTTGTAAAAACGGTTGCTTTTTAAATTTTTACATTACATTGCTAAGTAATAATAACTGCTCTATAAATTAAGTTTCACTAACCTCGCCCGTAGTAATAACCATTAGTAATATAAATGAAATAATGTTACGTTTGAACTATAATTTCAAAGTAATTTTAAGCAACGTAGTACATTTTGAAGTTTGTTCATTTCATGCAAACGAAAATATCGGTAAATTAAAAATCACCCTCCTCGAACTGACCAACGCCACCTTATAACGCGTTCTATAGGTGTGGTGTAACAAGATGTTCTCTCTGGTCTCTTTGTCCTGTATAGGTACTCTTTGCTAACGCAACAAGACACTAGCTTAAGAAAGTCATGTACTGACCACATCAGACCTTTTATTGATGGCTTACATAAGTTTCGATCATTTATAAAGTGAATCTTTTACTTAAATTTTAACTTTTTAGAATTTTAGGATTCTTAAAATCGAAAGTATGCTTATAATTTAAATAATGTTCTGCAAAACTACAAAAAAAATTTGTTAAGTTTGCAATCACGCGTGTGATAATTTTCTCTTAAATTAAACTAGTGAGAGTTTGCCTTGTTAGAAAGAACTACAATTTTCACAGTTAATTTTGTAAACTACATTAGATTTTTTAAATGGGGCGTCACATCTTTTAATTTGAAAATAGTTTTTATAATGTGTTAACAGTATATTATTTGAGAACTCTTCGGAAGCGAAACAAGGTCAGAGTAGAAGTTCGACCCAAATTATTTTGGTTTGGAAGATCGGATTCACGAGGCTTATATACTTTAACCTATTCAACTTTTAGACAAATGAAACAGTTTGCGTTTATTAAAAAAAATGTTTTAGTTTATTTAAACCGCGTTTGTAGCGTGAGTTCTTGATGTTGCGTGTACGAATCTAAGTAACGTGTCCATTGTTTTTTACGTTATTATAATCTGAAGATAATTATGTCTCAGGTCGGCATGCTTCAATCACCATCATTTCTCTTTGGTACAATAATTCACGGTGCTTTAATTACCTTCTTGTGTTTGTTATAGATTCGTAACACGTAATAAAGTATACATCCTTCAAAAAAGGGAATAAAAAACCGTACTTTACTAGTACGATGTCACTTTTCAGTGGCTACTTACCTTCTTCTGTCTTCACAGCTCTTGGCTTCCACTCGGTTTTAAATATAAACTTACAGTTTAGTTTATATTTGAGGCAACAAGCGCTTCCGTAACAGAGCACTTGCAACGTCATAGTCTATTATAGCTTTACGACAGTGAACGTTAAGACACCTTGGCATTTTAGTATTCATAAATCATTGTCCAAAGAAACGCACAACTTAAATGAATACATAATAATAAATGTTTATTTTTAGTTTTTAAATCGTAAATTTTAATACCAATTGTACAAAATATATATCGTCGCCAGTAAAGAAAAGTTAATTAAAGTGTCAAAAGAAATTCATAAAATATAAAAACGCAAAGAATAAGCGTGTTGTACGTATAATAAATACAATATAAGATGCATACTATTGAAAGTTATTCTGCTTAAAGTAGGCAACGATAAACAGCTAGATCTTTAATAGATTCAATATTATACACTTATACGATTATTACACATAATTACGTTTGGATATATTTTTTTAATTTATCTTTTGTATAAATTTTAAACGTTTCTGTAACAAATACAGTTACCATCCTCAGTAAATAATAAAAGTTTTAGATAAACAGAATTAATTGAGATGCCAAAATAAATTTATGAAATATGAAAACGCGATTATAAACCTGCTATTAATATAACAGTTTGTAAACACATTTAACAGCCAGCTATAGGATCTAATTTTATTTTAGTAAATAATAGCTAGAGCGTTAATAAATTATTATCAAATTACTTTGAAGATGACAAATGAGAACATGCTCTAACATACGAAGGCTAACAATGAAAAATGTCATAATCAAAGAACAAATTAAAAAAAATTTGATCAAGTTATGATGTAAGTGTAAAGTCTGCAGTAGCTGAGCATGCTTTAAATAGTTTTAATCATGACATTAAATTTGATGTTATGGAAATATTGTCAAGACAAACCCATTATTATGTTTATTTACAACGTGAAGCTATTGAGATATATAAACATCCAAGTATCTGTGTAAAATTGTGAAAAACCTTAATTTGAAATAGACAAAGACATTCACCAATAGAAACTTGACGTACCGATTAAAAATCCAGCCACTATGACAAACAAATACTTCTGGGTTATTAATAATTGTAATTGCTGTTATACACTGAAAATATTATGTGCACCTGTAATATGATTTTAATTTTAACTACATATATTAAATTATTTTAATGCAAAAACTAGAAAAAGCATAGACATACGAAAAGTTAAAATTAAACGTACCATTCTGCCTTTTTTTTAATTATAACATGTGAAGACTCAGATTTTTTCTTGCCGGTTGAAGTTATTTGGATGTTTATATATCTCAATAGCCACGTTGGTAACGGACTTAATAATGAGTTTATCCAAGGTGTACTCTATACCAGGCGGGAACATATGAGTGAGACGTGACGTCAGTAGGCCTAGAATTATAATGAAATGCATGCAGTAGCATATAGAAATAGTGGAGTTTTAGGCGTCACCCACGAATTCTAATATCTGTCGGAATATGATTCGCTAACGCCATGTATCGGATTCTCGAAATACCTGTCATAGTACTACTTTATGTAATGTTACAAAATATTGGATTGTATAATTATAAAAAATTACGAAACCTCTATAAATCAATTGTGAGCGTCAAACAAGTTTAATATCATAGCGAAAATTTAAAGCATTGCAATAAAAGTCTAATTAATAGTTGTATTTACTGAAATTACAGTAACATATGTGTTTATTAAAACAAATACATGGATATTTTATTAATTTTAAGAAATGTGGTTGTTTAATAATAGGGAAAGGATTACCAGCTATTTACTACAGTTTCTATCAGTTAATGAATCGATACAATATTCATGAAACGTTAAGAAATAATGTTATTGCAGACCGCAAAACAAGTTTGGCGTCAAAAAGAAAATTAAAAACATTGAAATGAATTCCCGACTTTTCTATTATTCGTGTTGCATTAGTGTCAATTACAGTTAAACAAGTAAATTATAGAAGTTACACTTAAACATAGTATCCTAATCACTTTTACATAAGAGATAAATAATAACAAGCATCGTTCAATTCTAGGAACACCTCTAAACGAGACATTATTACTAAGTTTTTTTTTTTTTGGATTGTTATTATTAAAAAATATAATTTCCGATCATTTGAGACAAGGGTTTTGATTTTTATTCGTTAAAATTTGATTAATAACAAAGAAATCTGTTAGTGTATCAATGCTTTCCGTGCGGCAATCGGCCTACTGACGTCATCGTCGGAGCTGAAAGTGCGGGATGTAATCCCGCCTGGTATAGAGTACGTCGTGGCTTGCCTGGACAATACTTTCATATTATCAAATTGAATATCATGATTTAAATTATTTTAAGCATGCTCAGCTACCGGAAACTTCTCCGGTTAACATAATGTATAAAATCTTACATGTTCTTTACATATAGTAGCATAGATATCTTTTTTGGTTCAAACGTATAGTTTTCCGTACGAAAAACGCAACACCCCGGAAGATGACAATGGGTTAGAAACCTATTTAGGTGACTTTTCTTGTATCTTTAAAAACAGTCCTAATGCCAAATTTGTTCTTTGATTGTGACATTTTTTATCGTTAGCCTTCGTCCGTTAGAGGGCGTTCTGACTTGTCGTCTTCAAGGCACCTTAATAATATTTAATTCAGTGAAGACCTAGCTGTTCTTTACTAAAATCAAAATAGATCTTATAGTTGGCGTTTAAATACGTTACATTAATAGCAGGCTTATATTTGCATTTTCATGTTTCATAAATTTATTTTGACATCTCAATTTTTAAAACTTTTATCATATACTGAGGAAGATGACTGTAATTGTTTTCGAAAAGTTGAAATTGATATAAAAGATAAATATAAAGAAATACACGTTTTAGTACACAAAAGATACGTATTTTCAAAGACGTATTTGCGGACCGCATGAGTTAAAGTTAATTAACTTTTAACCTAAAATTCTTTTTCCAAAAATTTTCATCAACTTGTAACATTGCCTATATAGAGAATTTTCTTATATAGAGAATGTTCCCTGATGCGGTACCTTTTCTTACATTTCCGAAAAAATCCAAATGTGTTTGATTGATTTAAGCAATTATAAAGCATATTGTACATACATACTAAATATAGGATACGATACATTATTGAGAGCGAAAGTCGTGATTGGGCATAGAACTGGGACGATGATGTGGAGATGCTCGGACAACTTTAGCACGCCTGTGTACATAATATTCTTGTAATCAAAAGCGCAGGATAACTGAGAGAACTGAAATTGAATTGTGGAGCTCACATATCGTATGCACACGCAAAAGTTGGCTTTGGTCATTTTAAATTATATAAACAATGAACAAAATACAAAAAAATTAAATTTAAATAGTGTGCCCGGTGTTTCTTCGGTCACTTAGTATACTTAGATGTTAAAAAAACGCACTTCTAGCGAAGATAAATAATGTATTAGTATTCATTGTTAATGTACTAATACTTAAAATGGAATATTTAATGCAAATATAAGGAAAAGAAAAAGGCCGCGTATTTCATTCCCTCCCCAAAGGGGAAAGGCGGGCTGCTTGACCTTTCCAAGTTCCGTCAGCCACAATTAATGGATGTGTTAGTTTCCACTCCAAAACAATAAAACGTGTATACTTGAAATTTCATATTTAAGCTTGATTCCATTTCTCATGGAGTCAGTAAGATTTTGGGAGGAATCCATTGGCGGGGATCGGGGTTTATATGCGTAGTTTTTTGTTTTTATTATATACTTCTGAAATAACTGCAAATTTCAAAGATATGAAAATACCGGCATATACAAGGTGGCCCACTTAAGCGGGATTGCTCCATAACTCCCTTACTATTACAAATACGAAAACATGTCTTATATAAAAGTTGTCCACAGTCATAAATTACACGTTTTAAAATTATTTTCACAAATGGCGGACTTGCGGTTATACCGGAAACTCATGCCAACTTCGTTATTTTAAATAGAACAACCTATATATTATTACATTTTTGAATTCCTCGTTGAATTTAAAGGTCACTTTAATAACCATACTATGGATCTACGTCGCATTGCTTCTGCGTTATTTGACATTTTGTAGAAAAAATGACGTTTGCAGTGCCTCCGAAAACTTTCAATGTCTCGAAGACGGATACCGGTAGAGAGACATTTTTTCGTATTTGCAATAGTAAGGGAGTTATGGAGAAATCCCGCTTAAGTGGGCACCCTGTATATCTTAAAATAAATATAAATTAATTATGATCTATGCAACTTTTTAATATGACGCGTAATTTGGTGGAAAAAAACTCTAATGTGGAATTTAAGTGTTTGTTCAAATTTTTTAATGTTCGTTTCTTAATACAAAGCCAAAGAAACCTTAAAAATTCATTAAATAAGATTGATAATTAACCTCAAATAATTAAAAGGAACATAATTTATAGGTTGATAGTACTCAGTTGAACGTTTTGTTTTGTAAATATTAGACAGTACATGTTAAACGAGATTAGTTCGTACAAATTACCGAAAGAGGTGGATATCTCAAAATAAGAAAAACGAGATATGTTGAAACTTTATAAAAAAAATGATAGAAACAGTGCTGAAACAAATTTAAAATACTTAGCTTTTTGGATTTTTAATGGTTTTATGTTATACAAATCTAAACCTTACGGTAACACTTACAGTTATCTTCGTAAGTAGTAACACAATCTTTCAGTATTGTTTAAGATGTTGAAACAAAGTACCCCGCCTATATTTGTGAATCACCCTCCAGTTAAAAATATTTTGAATTGTATGTGTTTACTAATGTATTACTTAAATATGCAGTAAACGTATTTATGCAACAGAAATGTAATCTACTCTTAAGTTTGAAAATACAAATTCCGAAAAACTAGGCATTTTTGAACTTTAACACCCTGTATCTCGCCAACTAGTCATAGGATTGAGTTGGGCCCATTGACACTTTTAGTTACTAAATCCAGTACAACATACCAAAGTTTCAGAAATTTGAAATTTATGAAATTTGAAAAATTGGAAACGCCCAGATAAACCTGCTATGCATATAACACAACTAAAGAATATAACTTTAGTAAAGAATAACTAGATCATTAATAAATTAAATATTGTTAAATTGCCTTGAAGATGAGAAATCAGAACACCCCCTAACGGTTGAAGGCTAATGGTGAAAATTGTCATAACCAAATTTAACAATTAATTTGACATTGATAAAAGCATTCACAAACAGAAACTTGACATCCATTAAAATAATCCAGTCAAATCTAACAAAGAAATAGCTTTGTTAATAAATGTAAGTCTTCTTTACAGAGAAAACACAAAGTAGTACGTTTTATATAATTGTTAATTTTAATTTTAAGTTCAATTATATGTGTAAAACATCTACTTCAAAATCTAGGAAAACACACAACAAAAAATCTAGACATACCAAAACCTAAAGTTAAAATCACTACGTATCATTGTGCATTTTTTTAATATTATATGATGCCAAAACCTATTTAAACGGAAAGTTTCTTCTTACCTATAGAAGTTATTAGGATGTTTACATATTTCAATAGATTCACTTTTCATGCAGTACATAATGCACCTGGTCGCGGTGCATCTTTTGTTGCCTCTTTACCATTTCTAAATTTTCGGCACCACTCGTTTACAGTTGGATTGGCAAAATATGCTTCTTCATAAACTTTCTGTAATCGGAAATGGATTTGCGTTGGTTGTAAACCCTCAGCACACAAAAATTGAACGACCGCACGTTGATCAAACTTGGACGGATTTTTTATAACAAACAGTCGCAATATTTAAAATGACTATGAAATATAAATAGAACAGACTGATTTGTGTGACTGTTACAAACATTACTGACGTTACAAAACGTCAACTGGGTGATTCATTTTTTTTCCAGTGCTACTTTGACCAAAGATGGGTTTCAATTGACCTTGCGTCACAAATTCAACAAAAAATCGCAATTACTTAGGTCTTCATTACAATAATTTCTCTGCATTTTTGTAGGACCTAATATGTTCATAAAGATTCTAAGTTTTGAAGGGATCTTGCATAGGTTTTACAGCATGTTGACTAAGATAAATAACGTTGTTGTTTCACTTTTTTTTTTGCTATCAACATTATCAACAAACCATTTCTGAATATGTCTTCGCATTATAACACAAACTCATTGAATGCAATTCTTACGCACACAGCTCATACGCGGTGTTTGACACAAGTGGATCTACTTCAGTCGAATGTTAACAAGGTTTGATAAAATATTATCCAGTTCTATTACATTAGACTGGTATACAGAACAAGAAATTTCAAATGCAGCCGAAAAATAAGGAAAACACAAAACATTCATCACCACGCACGCATACCAGAAAAAATATCTGGGAATTGAAAACCTTTTGCTTTAAATGGGTAAAAGAACATAAAGTGTAAATGTTCAAATACTTATCTTTTAGGTATTCGATCGTGCATTTATATATATATATATATATATATATATATATATATATATATATATATATATATATATATATATACTCGTGTCACGAAGTTCGTTTACGCTAATCTCGGAAACGGCTGAAAATATTTAAATGAAACTTTGTAAATGTGTATTGTTTGGTTAAACTTAAAAAAGTGGGATAGCCATGATCTTCATAAGTGACGGTCAATATATTTTATTGCAAATTAAAATATTTCTTTTAGAAGAAGGGTGAGAGGGAGGGAGAGGGAGACGGAAAGGGAGAGGGAGGGGAGAGGGAGAGGGAGAGGCAGAGGGAGACGATCACATGGACTTTGACTTTACTTCTGCAAAGATTTCGGTGGAAAAACGTCCAAAGTCATTGCTTAAATGTGCAATAAATGAATATAATGGAGTTTCCATGGCCACATAGATTGGTTACCCTCCGCTTGGTTAAAGTTGGGAAAGGGAAGAGGTGAGATTTTTAAAAAGGTGTGCGTTCATTGGACTCTAATGGAAGGTCTCAGTGGAAGGAATGGTTCTACACCAATTGTTATCCCTTCAAACCTCCTATAAGCGAGATGGTAATAATCCTTAAATGGTAGATCGTAAGTACGCCATGCAACCACTCGTGGGACAGGTTTCCGACCAGCCACATTGTACTGCGTCACTATCCCTAAACGACAATTCCCCCTTCCTCCGTGAGAAAACGTTTTTGAAAAATCATTGCCGGATTTAGTCTGCCAAGCAAATAAGGGGGTGGGCGTGGTAAATTTTCCAAGATATAGCTTCATGGTTCTGAAACGAAAGGCCTCCACGAATGAGGTATTTTTCACCAACTTATGCTCTCTGGCCTTCTATAAGCAAATTTTCAGTTCCGAAACGATAGGTCGCAGATATGTCATACGACCACTCGTTGGAAAGCTCTCGACAAGCCATATAGAACTGCGTCACTCTGTCGCTCTTTGACCAGGTTACCTCACCACACACACACACACACACACACACACACACACACACACACACACACTCACTGACCCACTGACTGACTGTCTAACTGACTCCTTCACTTACTCACCCATCCACTCACCCACTCGTCCACTCACTCACCCTCTCAATCACTCACTCACCGCTCATTTACTCACCCGCTAACTCACTCACTCTCATTCCCTCACTCACTCATTCACTTACTCACTGACTCACTCACTCACTGACTGACTGACTGGCTCACTCATTCACTCACTCACTCACTCAATCGCTCACACACTCACTCACACTCTCACAGACTCACACTCACCCACTCACTCACTCACCCACTAAATCGCTCACACTCACTAACACTCACACACACACACACACACACGCTCACACTAGCCCACTCACTCACTTACCCACTCACTCAGTCACCCACTCGTCCACTCACTCACCCTCTCAATCACTCACTCACCGCTCATTTACTCACCCGCTAACTCACTCACTCTCATTCCCTCACTCACTCATTCACTTACTCACTGACTCACTCACTCACTGACTGACTGACTGGCTCACTCATTCACTCACTCACTCACTCAATCGCTCACACACTCACTCACACTCTCACAGACTCACACTCACCCACTCACTCACTCACCCACTAAATCGCTCACACTCACTAACACTCACACACACACACACACACACGCTCACACTAGCCCACTCACTCACTTACCCACTCACTCAGTCACTCACTCATCCACTCACTCACTCACTTAATCACTGAATCACTCACTCACACCCAGTATCTCACTCACTGACTGACTGACTGACTGTCCGACTGACTGACTGACTTCCTCACTCACCCACTCACTCAAATACTCATACACTCACTCACACTCACCCACTCACCCACTCACTCACTTAATCACTTAATCCCTCAATCACACACTCAGTATCTCAACCACTCACTCACTCACTCACTGATTGACTGACTGACTGACTTACTAACTCACTCACTCACCCACTCACTCAATCACACACACACTCACTTACTTACCCACTCACTTAATCTCTGAATCACTCAATCACACACACTATCACATACTCAGTATCACTCATTCACTCACTGATTGACTGACTGGCCGGCTGACTGATTGACTTACTCACTCACTTAATCACTGAATCACTCATTCGCACACTCAGTATCTGACTCACTCACTGACTGACTGACTGGCCGACTGACTGACTGACTCACTGACTAACTTCATCACTCACCAACTCACTTAGTTACTCACTCACTGACTCACTTACCCACTTACTCACTTAACCACTCATCCACTCACTCAATCACTCACTTAATCAATGAATCACTCAATCACACACTCACTCTATCACACACTCAGTATCTCACTCACGTACTCACTCACTGATTGACTGACTGACTCACTCACTCACTCATTCACTCACTCACTAACCCACTCACTCAATCACTCACACACACACACACACTCACACTCACCCACTCACTCACTTACCCACTCACTCACTCATCACTTGCTCACTTAATCACTGAATAACTCAATCACACCCTCACTCAATCACACACTCAGTATCTCACTCACTCACTCACTCACTCACTTAATCACTGAATCACTCAATCGCACACTCAGTATCTGACTCACCCACTGACTGACTGACTGGCCGACTGACTGACTGACTCACTGACTAACTGCCTCACTCACCCACTCACTTGGTTACTCACTCACTGACTCACTTACCCACTCACTCACTTAACCACTCATCCACTCACTCAATCAATCACTTAATCAATAAATCACTCAGTCACACACTCACTTTATCACACACTCAGTATCTCACTCACTCACTCACTGATTGACTGAGTGACTGACTCACTCACTCACTCATTTACTCACTCACTCACCCACTCACTCAATCACTCTCTCACACACACATACACACACACTCACACTCGCCCACTCACCCACTCACTCACTTACTTACCCACTCACCCACTCATCGCTCGTTCACTTAATCACTGAGTCACTCAATCACTGGGTCACTCAATCACACCCTCACTCTATCACACACTCAGTATCTCACTAACTCACTCACTGATTGACTGACTGACTGACTAACTGACTCATTCACTCATTCAGTCACTCACTCACCAACTCACTCAATCACTCACACACACTCACACTCACCCACTCACTCACTTACTTACCCTTCTTTACCAACATGTGTATATGTAGGTTAGAAAGTAAAAACTAATACTTATTCGTTTCAATTCATTAGTCTCAATATGTCAATATTAACTATTTTTATTTGTATTTTAAAAACTAATTTAAGTACGATTAGCCATTTGACTAACAGTTATGCTCGTTTGTAAAAAATTGTCTCGTGTACCTACTTTGACTCATAAAACACTATTCTTTTGATTATACGTAACGTACCTATCTATTTGTATTTCTATCAATTAAATGATAATTTAAATAGCAATTTATTAAACAACAATTATTTTCTCTTAGTCTCACAACAACACTTTGTCCAATACTATTAGTGTCTTATAAATTAATCTGGAGGGCTCTCGCTTTTGTAACAGTCTATGCGCTTATTAACCACCAACATTAAAACTTTATATTTATGTTTCTTCCACCCTACCGACAACGATAGAAATCAGTTTTTTTTTAATTTTTAATCTTAAACCAATCGATAATCCATAAAGGCACAAGTGACAACTCTCTTGATTAGTACCTATAACTATATATAATACAAACAAAAAACAAAACAATTAATTTTCGTTTTTTTATAGGCCAACTCAACCTCAAATTGGAGACACAATCAAACAGTTGACCAATCAGCTAATGAACTCTACTTCACCTCAGATATTTGACACAAGAACTCCTCCTAAAGTAAAACAGCAAATTAAGAAACCTTTAAAAGAGGAACCTCCAATTGAAAATTCTCATCCAGGGGTCGCAGAGCCTGTCGTTAATTCAGATTTGTCATGGGAAGAAAACACAAAAAAATTTAATTTTTATAAAATCGAAAATAAACCAACGACGGAACAAGGTTTATCTACTTGGGTTTTGCTTAATAGTCAAACAGTTTCACCTTCAATCATTTCTACAACGAAACCAACACCTAAACCTACAGCGAAACAAAAATTCGATGAAAATAAAAATTATACAAGAACAGAAATTTATAATAAAATTACCAAGCCTATCTTTAAAAAGCGTCCTTTGAGTACAACTACAAGAAAGCCAAGTACGACTGCAACAATAACCACAACGGTTCCAGATAAGGAGCAGAAACTTACAAAAATAAAAGCGTCCATTTTAAGTGAAGCCGTCAATAGCAAAAATAAGACGATAAATAAAAAAGTTGCAGAAAACGTAACTAATGTATCGTCAATAACACCAAAAATCACTACTAACACAACTGCAGTAAACGATACTTCAATTTTATCAATTGAACCTAAAGAAGATGACGTTGAGTTATTATCAACAGCATCGTCTACAAAAAAAAATCGTCGCCCTACTAACACAATTAAAAAGAAAAAAAACAAAAATCGACGTCGCCGTCCTAGTATAGATAAATTACTAACTACCAACAATACTAAGCTAGCCCAAAAAGAAAAACCAATTGGTACTCAAATTTATAATTATCTTTCAAGAGAAATTATGCCAACAGTGGGTGTGGGTCTTGTCGGTTTAATGGTAACAGCAGGGCTTGCAAGTTACTTCCTTTACCCATTTACTCCACTTAGAAGATCATATCAAGTGGATCGGAAAGATAAAGATGGATTATATTATTATAATGATGAATACACGCCAGGAGGTATTACTGAAGAAGAAGCTATTGGTAAAGTAATTGCTGGAATGCCAATTACTTCAGATTCACCAAATTATCGGGGTCAAAACCAAAAAGGTGGGTCTCAAAATTTACATCGCAAATCAAGCGAATTTGCGCTTAGACGTGGTCAACCTGAAGCATCAGTGGAAGCTATTTACTTAACACCTTCAAGACGTTACGATAGTGGACATGTCTATAGAAGAAAAGATTCAGATTTCTTTAATTCACAATTTAGTAATACAAATTATGTGACTGAAAAAAATAAATTGTACTCTGAGGTCACGCCCGTAGTGGTACCTGAACACGGGCCAAGAAACTTACCTAAATCAACCACAATTAGTGAAACTAAAGAAACAGTCATAAATTCAAGAAAGAGGAGAAGCAGTGATTCGGAGAATGATATTTTTTATGACGATTATAAATTTAAAAAATCAAAGCCACACATTGCGCAACAATCAACTACTGTTTCAAATTTTAGTACCACTGTTGCTACAAAACCTCAAAATTTCTTAAACACGTTACGACTTTTGCTGGAAGCACAAATTAAATTAGGTTTAGAATTCTTGCAAAAATCTTCTCAAGCTATTGCGAAGTATTTTTCTGAAGTTCAAAGTCGTTTTAACAGTAAGTTAAGTAAAGAGCAACCTAGGAAGTATTAGATTTCTTTTGTAACTAACACCTAACGGTATATGTACTCCAGAGAATATCATGGTTTTGGTTAAATAAAGGTTGTAATGTAAAATTTATGGGAATGTGTATTCTTTGGCGTATGTATTAAAGCTTGGGTAGGTTTTTATTTTTTTATTAATTAATTTATTTATAAATTATTTTTTAATCTTAAGTATTGCTGTACCTAAAGACTGTATATAAATAAACTGCTTAAAACTGATGTGTTAATTGCATTGGAAGTGCAAAATTGAAAGTATCGTGATTTTTTCTTTGAAATAAAACATCACGTTTTCGCCTTTTTCCCATTGCCATAGGTACTAGCATTGCCATAGTAGCGGGTATCATTCCTGCACCCACTGCTGCTAAAACTGATGAAGCGGAAGGTAATTTATACTTGGTAGTTGATGTTGATGCAATGTTTTGAGTAGGTTGCGTTTCAGGGGGGATTGGTTTCTTTAAAGGCTTACGCTTTATTGGACTCTTCTTTAAATGTTCTTTTTTTTCTGCCATTTTCTGAGCTTCGTCAACTGTTTCAAAAGTAGATTCAACTTGTAAAAGACCTCCATGAGAAGTGGTCATGTTTATTCGTGAATCGTTTAAAGGTGGAAGTACTGTGAGTCGTACAGACTTGTGAGTGCTAATTGATTCAACGTCTTGTTCAGGAATAGCATCAAGATCTAAAGAGCGTTGTCTTTCACCTGATGCTTTGTAGCCTTTTGTTGTAGTTAGTAGAACCCACTCACCATTTCCGTTAAAAGGATGAGAAAGGGGATGTTCATTATCACCGATTAATCCTTTACGCCTATTGTAGTTAAGATACGATGGAAAATTTGGTGGCAGACCATCTGTGATTATTCCCGAATGCGCATGATCACAATTATCTTCTTTATTATATTGATGTCCATGACTAACCGATAATGGGTACTTGTTAAAAGTAGGTCTTGGAATTTCAACGTCATAGTCTTGAAGATACACTTTTTCGTCTATAGAAGGCACTGAAGTGTACGTTGGTCTTGAGCTTATTTGCACTTCAGGCCGCATAATCTGTTGAATGTCTGCATGTGAGTTTATATTCATATCAGGTTCATACATAAACGGCTTCGATTGGTAAGGAGGTAAGGCAGTATTGTAAGAAGCAGGTTGCTTATGCAAAAAATTATACCAATTTAATTTTGGGTCGTTGTAAGGTTTGTTGTTATTTTGTTTCATAACAGCACTGTGCCATCTTGCAACGTTAGACACTGACCACGGCACTACTTCAAGTGACACCCACTCCTTTTTATCTTCAGTAGGACGTTTAACGGGTTTTTTATCACGTACAAAGTTCCATCCTTTTGATTTTTGCTCTATACTTAAACCGTCGTTTCCATCATCACTAAGTAAAACGTTTGCAAGGCGGCTTGTTACATCTTCAACTGGTCTCGTTACAAGCTCAACTTTATGAAAACGTTCGTTGCTATCAAAATCAAGCTCCTGGTTTGGCAAAGGTCTCGTACGTTTTAATTTTTCTGCGTAACTTTTTAAAAATGCGTTTAATTCCTTAGATGATTCAAACGATGTGTTTTCAGTTTCTAAACTTTCGGTAGTTGCAAACGGTTCACTTTTTATTTGAATTGACACTTTATTTGGTTTTAACGATCTGTGTTCAACATCAGTCCATGGTCTGTGCGTAGTAATAATTAATTCACTAGTTGGTCTGTCCCACAAAGGATCCGTTTCGATTATTCTTATTGGATTTGATCCAGGCACTTCTATATCGTAACTTTTAGTTGTAGGCGTATTGTCATAGTAAGCAAAAACTGTATTTATCACGTAATAAATCAACAGTAAACTACAGTACATGATGCACAATTGCTACCTTAACTGAATCGTTTGTGTTCTAAACCTCATAAATATAACCTCTTAAATACATGTTACTGACTTTTTTACTCCCACCAACTTTCATTAGTAAATTCTTTTACAGAAAGATGCTTTTTTTTTCTTAGTGGGATAGTTATTGGTGTAATCGAAGGAAACTGTGCCAGAAAACATTTATTCAACAAGTAGATTATCAATTTTCCTGTAATAAGGTTTTAATAACACTTCAAAATTTGTACTTTCTAATAAATTTTCTTTTAAACTAATTTTGTAATCTCCATATATAAACACGAAAACACAGAAGTTTTTTACGCTTGTGAGATTCACATGAAATTAAGTAGACCATGCCTTAACCACAATTGAAGATGCAATAATTTGCAGAATGTTTGTTATTCGTTGAAAGTATTCTCTCTTAGTTTATAATCAATCTTGATGTTGATTAATGAAAACTAAAGGTGATTCCATTATTACTTTAATGTTAATAAGTTTTTCTTTTCTATATTCATAGTAAGTGGATGTTAATTGTATTTGACAAGTTCATGGTTTTATAGTCAACAATGTCAAAAGAATAATGAACATTTGTAAGTATTAAATATACCGTAGAAATAAATGGAAACATTTAAATTGTGAAAGAGAAAATTGGTAATTTAGAAGTTGTTAAGAATAAGTTATCCTAAAGGCACTTTTACTTTAATGTTTAAAGATTATCACGCTAACATACAATTCCGACATCGTTTTTTAAACTATTTTCTAAGAACATTGTGGTTTCACTTCATCTTTTTTCGATTACGGTTAACAATATAAATTAAACAGTAACCTATTTATTCATAACTTTACTATTTGGTAGTATTTCAATGTAGTAACTTCATGTTTAGATAATTACATATTTAATTAAGCTTGATATACATTTACATACAAGTTGCAATAGGTACCATTGGGAAAGCGAATAAATTATTCTTCATGATAATGTTTATAGTGATGTACGTATTTTAACACACCTTTGGGAACACACAAGCAAGTGTATATTTGCAACAAGCATCTAAAATAAATGAGAGTAGGTACATATAGGGCAGATGAGGTATAAACACTAATGCATATATACTTTGTATAAGTGACTACTCGGTAAGCCATAATGAATGTATGCAGAGCAATGTTAGATGGTATTAAAAGTATCCGTAACAACTTTTTTGAATTTTTTATCAATGCAAAAGGCATATAGACGTTAATAAATAAAATGAAAAAACGTATGACAGTAACTGTTCAATGACAGCTATTTTATAATTTGCGTACAGTTGCGTTTATTATACTTTTTCTGGTCTAATTATTTTATGTTTCTGCTATTTGACCTCACACAACATTACAATTGAAATTAAATTGAGAAATGTTAATACTAATGACAGATTAAAAGTGTTATCAAAAACAAGTTTTGAGGTTTACATGGCTACAATCATTATTTGGAATGAGAATGTATTTACATTACATGCATTCGCAATTGCAAACTGTGACTAAAACTCATACTGTTTGTGTATTGTTAATGTTGTCTGACTAATCAATTTTAAAAACCAAAAAATTTCAACAAAAAATGTGAACCTCGCATAATTTTTACTGCAATTGGGATGTTTCATCTCCTGATTGGTTTTGTATAAACGCATAATTTTGATTTGTTTACAAAATGAGAGTGGATTTCACTGGTAAACCTTTTTTACTTTCTCGGTAAGGAAAAGAAAGTAACGCATTGCACCAAATTCAAAGTAAGATTTTGGGTATTTGAAAACACATTTGGTAAAAATGGGTCAGCCGCATGGAGCATTTAACTTGAAAGAAATTTAATCTTCTCTAACTTTCTCGAAATTTGATTGAACGATTATTAAAAATTTTAGAGTACATCTTGAAACTAAATCAAGTAGCTTTCTCGAATTTCCTCATAATGTTTGTAAAAAGTGCTTTGCTTTTGTTCAATGTTATAAAAGTATAATTTTTACCTTTCAACCTACATATACATAGGTATAAAAAGTTATGCAATTAACTTTTTTTTCGCTATCACTGCGTTGACTTATTAGCTCATTTTACAACGTTAGACTAAGTTTCTCCAAGGTCGGCTATGTGTGCGTGTGTGCTTGTGTGCGTGCGTGCGTGTGTGCGTATGTGCGTGCGCGCGCGCGTGTGTGTGTGCGCGTTCGTGTGTGCGTATGCGTGTGTGTATGTGTGGAAGTGTGTATTTTTTGTGCGCTTGCGCGGTTGCGTGCGGCGCGGGCGCTCGCGGGTGCGTGCTTGTAGGTGTGCGTATGCGTGAGTGTGTGTGTGTGTGTGTGTGTGTGTGTGTGCGTGTGTCTCTGAGTGCGTGCGTGCGTGCACACGCGGTTGGGAGGGTGAGTGTGGGTGTGGGTGGGTATGGGTGTGTGTGTGTGTGTGTGTGTGTGTGTGTGTGTGTGTGTGTGTGTGTGTCTGTGTGTTGCTGTGAATGTGGGTGTGGTTGTGTATGCCTTTTTAAGTAAACCATTTTTTCATCAGCATGCCCCATTACACAATTTTGGTAGTGTCACATGTATTTAAATTACAAAAATGTCAGCTATCAAGAAACTTATACTAAACAGCAATTTGTCTTATACTGTATACAGGGTCCGCCTTTGGGAGCTGATCCTATGAGTATCTGCTAAACCAACCTTACTATAATTTTGAAAATTTGGTGACAGGGTAATGATGTTAGGGCTAACTCGTCTAAAATATTTTCACGTTCGTACCACTTCCGGTTATACCGGAACTCGGTACTTAGTCGATTATTTTAAACGGAACACCCCGTACATTAATACATTTTTGGATTCTATGTCGAATTTTAAGGTAAGCTTGTTAAATAAACTAGATACGAAATTTCAGTCGTTTTAAAAAAAACCATTTTTATAAAAAAATTGACAGATGCGGTCTTAGTAATAACTCGTTAATTGTTCTGTTCCTGTCAAACAATTTGAATAAAACTTTGAGGTGTTGTAGACAAAGGTTTATTGCAACAGTCTGCAAAAAATGACATTTGTATTTTTCATAAAAATAAAATTATGAATGTCTAAACTTGACTGTCAAAAAATGCAAGTTACTCAAAAAAATCAAACGGAAACCCCTATTTTTTATTACTCAGATCGATTTAACGTCAAAAATTAAGGTAAGTTTGTTTAAAACTTTATTTGCCTAAACGTAACAGTTTCATACTTATTATCAAAAAAGTCCCAATTTTAAAATTTGTGATAAAAATGAGAGCTACATACTTAAATCTAGTATTCCTTGTTCGTGGTCACCATGGAAACCAAATAATTGAGAATTGAAATAAAGAAAATATTTGAAAAAGTTACTGCAAAAAATTATAAAAATTGATAATTTTGTGATTCAAAAGTCATTTTTGCCAAATAGAAATTTTCTAAGTCATTTTTTTTCAAATTTGATATACAACATAAGTGTAAAAATGTAATACTTTATGAGTAAACCGAAAAAAACTACTTTTTACTGCGGAGGTAGTAACTACATACTTATCAGTGCATTCTTACACGATAAAGTCGCTTATTTAGTATTTCTTGCTCGTGATCAAATGTAAATTAATTTACAATAAATGCTCAAAATGTTACCCGTTAGACGCAAGACATTGTTGAACCCGTCTTATAACAGCTTCATTTGTAGCCTTTTGAATTTCTTGTTGAGAAAGAGAATTGAAGGCATTTTGCACTCTTGCAGTGCAATCTTATTTAGTCGTTAGTGGTGTAGCATAAACAATATTTTTAATTCGACCTCAAAGATAAAAATCCATTGGCGTAAGATCAGGTGACCTACGTGGCCATGGAAAGGGACCATTATTGGCAAACAAACGATCTTCAAAAATTTCATAGTTTCATAGAAACAGCGTTGGTGTTGTGAGGGGGCGCACCGTCTTGTTGGTACCATAAATTTTCCCTTTCGGGATTTAATCGGGGTTGAACTCGAGTGTTTAATATCTCAAGATAATTTTCTCCTAGAAATTAAATTTGTAATCATAAATCGCAACAATCAACTATTTTAAACCTCTCAAATTTTCGTTGTAAAAATACACGTCAAAGATTTCGTTATTCCGAATAGCACAAAATACGTTAAAATTCCAAATTTCCTGAAAATGGCATTCGCGAATTGGATTGCTATTTTCGTTATTCCAGTAATGCGAGTTTCGGCGATTAAATATGGCATTTTTCGTAAATTTAGATTCGTCCGTCCATATGATATTAGTCAAAAAATTAGGAATTTCTTGTATTTTGAGCAAAATTGTTTCACAAAATTCGAAACGTTTCAAGAAATCCGCTTCTTTCAAATGTTGAACTAATTGTAAACAGTATGGTTTAAACTTATGTTTCTTAAGAATTCTTCTGATAGTTGTTGGTGTTAAGCCAATATGTGTTTTCGCGTCGTTTATGGAATTACAAGGATAGGCACGGAAATATCCTAAAGTTATAACTTCATTCTGTTCGTTATCAATAGCAGTTTTTTTTGCGAGGCGCAGATTGTTTAAATGTGCCAAACTGTTCCAAATTTTGAACCACACGTCTTATTGTATCTGCTGATGGTCGGGGGCGCTCAGGATAGCGTTCGATAAATGTTCTTATTGTTCGTTTTACAACTTTATGACATTCTCCGTGAATTAAAATCAAATTCAAATAATCTGTATTAGAATATTCAAGTCGAGCCTTTTCATCAAGAAAAACACAAACTGTCAACAATTTTATTAAATTATTGGCTACAAAAGAAAAACAAAATAAATAAGCAGCTTTATCGTGTAATGATGCGCTGATAAGTATCTATTACTAATGACTTTTGAATCACAAAATTATCAATTTTTATAATTTTTTGCAGTAATTTATTCAAATATTTTTCTTTATTTCAATTCTCAATTATTTGGTTTCCATGGTGACCACGAACAAGGAATACTAGATTAGCTCATTTTTATCACAAATTTTAAAATTGGGACTTTTTGATAATAAGTATGAAACTGTTACGTTTAGGCAAATAAAGTTTTAAACAAACTTAGCTTAATTTTTGATGTTAAATCGATCTGAGTAATAAAAAATAGAGGTTTCCATTTGATTTTTTTGAGTAACTTGCATTTCTTGATAGTCAAGTTTAGACATTCATAATTTTATTTTTATGAAAAATACAAATGTCATTTTTGCAGACTGTTGCAATAAACTTTTGCCTACAACACCTCAAAGTTTTATTCAAATTGTTTGACAGGAACAGAACAATTAACGAGTTATTACTAAGACCGCATCTGTCAATTTTTTTAGAAAAATGGTTTTTTTTAAACGACTGAAATTTCGTATCTAGTTTATTTAACAAACTTACCTTAAAATTCGACATAGAATCCAAAAATGTATTAATATACGGGGTATTCTATTTAAAATAAGCGACTAAGTACCGACTTCCGGTATAACCGGAAGTGGTACGAACGTGAAAATATTTTAGATGAGTTAGCCCTAACATCATTACCCTGTCACCAAATTTTCAAAATTATAGTAAGTTTGGTTTAGCAGATACTCATAGGATCAGCTCCCAAAGGCGGACCCTGTATACTTAAAAGTTAAAATACTGAATAACTAATTTAACAATTACATTCTAATGTGGATAAAATAAGAAATAACTTTAATATTTACACTAACTGAAAACTTATATTACATACATGGCGATATGTTTTACGATAAAATTCTACAACATAGGTTTTATTAAATAAATATTCTAAGGCTAGCATTAACATACTATTCTATTAACAATTTAAAGTTGACTGATCTAATGAATTTTAAAAATGGTTTAAAACAGTTTTAAACTAATTTTGAGTTGGTTACTGCCAAATTCCTCCTCTACAGAGCTGGGCCGTGTGCTATCAAATTGTACTCGAGTGCCGGGTAGTAAGTGAGAAAAGAGTACCGAGTACGTTACTCATTAAACATCCCGTCGAGTACTCCGGGTATAAGTGCTGAAATTTCACGAGCACTTTTTACGAGTACATACATACTCCTTACTGTCCATTTTTAATTGAAATTGTATGTATCAAGTGTAGCATATACAAAAATACCCTATTGGGTTTTATCTTTCAGACATGAGATCAGTTGATTCTATTAGTATCAGCTCTTGTGTTTATTATAATTGAAGGCATTTTTTTAAACAATAAGAATAATAGTAATAATAATAATAATAATAATAATCTTTATTTCATTTTCAGATTATAATGAGCAAAGTAAAAAAAAACAGTTTATCAAAAATTCCTTTATTAATAAAACATCCAAAATAATGAGCACAGCCACTGGTTAACTTTGTTCGCCTTCATTATCACTAACTTTTTAAAGTTCTCATCGGTTAAAGCATTTCGCGCGTGAACTGTTGATAATTGTGGCAAATGAGAACAACCGCTCGACTGGTGCAGAGGAAGGTAAACAGGTTGTACCTCAAGAACGTTTTCTTGATGATGGGATAATCATTCAAGGACCCCAATGCACTCTTTTTCTCATCCAGAAATGTGTACAGTTCCAGGTCTATTTTGGACGTTTTTAGTGCTTCATTTTCGGCAGCAGAATGAGACTGTATTGATTTTTTTTTAATGACTATTTTGGTTCATTGAAATCAAATAAATCATCTGTGGTCGTGTCGCTTGAATCTCCTGCATCGTTCGATTCTTGGCAATTATCAAAAGTGGTTAGTTTCTCAGCAGCACCCATCACCATCTTCTCCAGAGCGTCTATAGAAATGTTTGTACTTCTGAGGACATTATGCCAATGCAATTTAAACTTGGGATGAACAGTTGCAGATATTATGGCGTCTTTCGAAGACAAATTGAGTATATCTGATAATCCTCTTTCCAAACTCTTAGCCTTAACTTCTCTCATTTATTTCTCAAGGACAGCAAACTTGGGAGTAAATGCACATAATAGACACAATCCTGTTCTTGAAGAGCATCGAAAGTTACAGCGAGAGGTTTAAAAGCCATGCAGTACTCATTCAAATACTACAACGGTTTCCTTAAGGTGTTTCATATTTAACCGTTGAAAAAAAGACGTTTTGTTCATAATCTGCGCAACCGAATCGTAATAGAAATTTAATCTTGTTACACTTGGGTAACTCAAAGTGTGCCCCAAGACCCCTTTAATGATTTCACCCGTCTTGGGTCTCCCAGTTTTTGTCCATAAAATGTTCAATTTCGGAAAAACGTTGGTACATCTCGTTCTTATTGCAACATTTGGCCTAATTGCATTGTTGCAATCGGTTGCTGCGATTAAATTGAGTGTACGGCTGGCACAACGAACATGGGTGGGAACCATTATTCTGCTGTCAGAATTGTTGGAAACGGCGATTTATTGGAAGGTTATTTGGTATCGTGCTCGTTTGTTTCGTCTTCTGCAAAATCTTCATCTTTTCCAACATCAGTTCTATCAACTTGTCGTAGGAAATCTTGGGATTCTTCTATGACCGAGAATATACGAAATGCTTTGACAAAATTAGATCCTTTGTCTGTTTTTGTGGCAACAATTTGTGTTGATCTTATGTTGAATTTCAAATTTATGTTTTCAAACATTTCTTGTAGTTATGAGTGCCAGAAAACCTTTTGCAAGCTAGGACTTCTGATTTTCTCTCTAACTCTACATCGATCCAATGTAGAGTGAAACCCACGAAACTTCTTATTTTAGTCGACCAAACGTCAGCTGTGCAGCATCCTGCTTTTCAACATCCTTCTTGAGATTCTCTATATGGGACTATGCATATCAGTTACCAATCTCATCGCAGCTTTTCTTCCAAGAACCTTCACGTCCATTCCATCAAATAACCTTGGAATGGACACCGCGGACATTATATTAATAATGAAATTGATTATTCTTTTCTCAAACTCTTTCTGTGTCGCCACACCTTTTGAATGTACGAATCTTTCCAGCTTCCCTTGTGTCGAACTTTTAACCGCTGGGCTATTAGCATCCGAGTACCCCTTGCCTTTGCCTTAGCTTCTCTACTTTTCATTCTCTCTCTATATTTCACATATTCATTGTACGATTGGGCTTCGTGCATCCCTTTTAGACGTTTTTCGTCAAGCATCGGACTGTTTTTGCACTTTTCGATGTGATTTGTAATGGACGAAAACGCTGAAGAACTGGGTTCATCAATAACTATACCCTCGTCTGTTTTCGTAAACAGGGAACGGACGCTGCGCCTGCGTCTGCACTCTGTCTGAGTTTGTGTCTGTGTCTGTGTCTGTGTCTGTGTCTGTGTCTGTGTCTGTGTCTGTGTCTGTGTCTGTGTCTGTGTCTGTGTCTGTGTCTGTGTCTGTGTCTGTGTCTGTGTCTGTGTTTGTGTCTGTGTCTGTGTCTGTGTCTGTGTCTGTGTCTGTGTCTGTGTCTGTGTCTGTGTCTGTGTCTGTGTTTGTGTCTGTGTCTGTGCCTATGTCTGTGTCTGTGTCTGTGTCTGTGTCTGTGTCTGTGTCTGTGTCTGTGTCTGTGTATGTGTCTGTGTATGTGTCTGTGTCTGTTCCTAGCCTGTGCCTCCTCCCGCGCCTGGTCTGCGCCTGCGTCTGCATCTGTCCGTGTCTGTGTCCGTGCCCGTGCCCTTACCCGTGCCCGTGTCCGTCTCCGTCTCCGTCTCCGTCTCCGTCTCCGTCTCCGTCTCCGTCTCCGTCTCCTCCGTCTCCGTCTCCGTCTCGTCTCCGTCCTCCGTCTCCGTCTCCGTCTCCGTCTCCGTCTCCGTCTCTGTCTCCTCTCCGTCTCTCGTCTGTCTCGTCTCCGTCCTCCGTCTTCTCCGTCTCCGTCTCGTCTCCGTCTCCGTCTCCTCGTCTCCGTCTCCTCTCGTCTCCGTCTCCGTCTCGTCTCCGTCTCCGTCTCCGTCTCCGTCTTCCTGTCTCCGTCTCCGTCTCCGTCTCCGTTCTCCGTCTCCGTCTTCTCTCCGTCTTCTCGTCTCTCTCGTCTCCGTCTCTCTCGCTCTCCGTCTCCGTCTCCGTCTCCGTCTCTCGTCTCTCTCGTCTCCGTCTCTGTCTCGTCTCCGTCTCCGTCTCCGTTCTCTCTCGTCTCCGTCTCCGTCTCGTCTCCGTCTTCTCCGTCTCCGTCTCCGTCTCTCGTCTCCGTCTCCGTCTCCGTCTCCGTCTCGTCTCGTCTCCTCTCGTCTCCGTCTCCGTCTCGTCTCTGTCTCCTGTCTCTCGTCTCTCCGTCTCTCGTCTCCGTCTCCGTCTCTCCGTCTCCGTCTCCGTCTCCGTCTCCGTCTCCGTCTCCGTCTCCGTCTCCGTCTCCGTCTCCGTCTCCGTCTCCGTCTCCGTCTCCGTCTCCGTCTCCGTCTCCGTCTCCGTCTCCGTCTCGTCTCCGTCTCCGTCTGTCTCCGTCTCTCTCCGTCTCCGTCTCCGTCTCCGTCTCCGTCTCCGTCTCCGTCTCCGTCTCCGTCTCCGTCTCCGTCTCTCGTCTCTCGTCTCCGTCTCCGTCTCCGTCTCCGTCTCCGTCTCGTCTCGTCTCGTCTCGTCTCCGTCTCCGTCTCCGTCTCCGTCTCCGTCTCCGTCTCCGTCTCCGTCTCCGTCTCCGTCTTCGTCTTCGTTTCCGTCTCCGTCTCCGTCAACCACCGCAGGAAGGACCACACATAGGTAATTTTAATTTTAAAAAATATATTTTTAAATCGTGTTGTTTATTGAACTAACTAACAAACTGTCCTCTTCACTAAAAAATAATTTATGTCTTCAATCTCACTCTCTTACTAATAGCCACGGTCAACCATGACAAACCCGTCCCTCCATCACCCACCCCCGACGTAACGATACCCCTAGACCTCCGACCCCAACCGTACCTCTTAGGCTAAAGTGACCGCAAGACCTACAACACCGACAACTACTCGAACGTACACAACCACCCGATCACCCACAACATCCACAACATCCTCTACCTCAACCTCCTCCTCCTCATCCACAAGCACCTCCTCAACCACCTTACCCAATCCTAAGTATTGCATTCGCAACATTCCCACCTCCGTTAAAACACAAAAACAGCTTTTCCAAACCGTCCTACCTCTTAACCTACCGTGGTCTGAACTCAAGTTCAACCATAATCACACCGTTCTCCTCATAACCAACACTCCCATTCCTATCAACGATACCCAGACCAAAATCCGAAACCCTATCCTTAACCCTTAGGCAACTCACCGGACCCAGACCCTCTTCCTCCACCACCAATCCTAAAACCATATCCTTCTCTTGTGCCATCCGTGGCGTGGACCAAAGAATCACCATTCGGATTATTTCAGAAACCATCAACTGCCCAACATCATTAATCCGATAAAAGTACTACGAGGATAGGACTGAGGTTACCACCCTAAAATCTTACAACACACATATAACACATACATAAGACCACTAATAGACTACCGTGTGCCATTGTACGCCACCCTCAAAACCAATCACCTTAAATCCATCGCAGCCTGTGAAAGGAACATTCACATACAGGACCCCAACGCCTTAACAGTAGAAACAGCAAACATACAACCCATCACTGAGAGACTTAAGACGCTACAAACAAAATACACAAACCGCAGAGTTCACGGCAACACAACCGCTACTAAAAACATACTCAAAACCCACTACACCAACAACGGACGACTATACAACCCAAGAAAACCTAATAGAAAACTTAAACACCTACCAGCACTACTGACACAAACACTAGACGACCTACCGGAAGATTTCAACAGAATCCTAGACGACACCCCTTACCTACTCCGATAAACCCTGCCTCCCACCTGCTAAAAGATCACGACCGCCGATCACGAAAATGGCTAGACTTTCAAACACACAACAGCACAACACACCACACCACCATATACACCAAGAATTAATTAAGTAAATATAATAAAATAATAAACAAATATACATATATATGTATATATGTATATATGTATATATGTATATATGTATATATGTATATATGTATATATGTATATATGTATATATGTATATATGTATATATATATATATATATATATATATATATATATTCAACAAAATTGAAACCTTAAACAATTCTAACACTAAAACGTCCCAAAGTAAGAAGATCCAGGGCTGAAGAGGGCGAAAGGTCCTAAATTGCCTGCAGAAAGAATACACATAAGTAAGTAAATAAGAAAGCAAGTAATATATAAGCTAATGAACGATCTAAAAAAAAGTGTCCCAAGCTTGCGTCCACGGGCGATACCTCCCTTGTGTTTCATTTATACAGGGTGACCGAAACGTAGATTTTTGAAATGAGACAACCTGTATGTTATTTCAAATTTGGATTCAGCTTACTTCGGCCATTCTTTCAATATAAGGTTTGATTATGTTATACAGGGTAGTTTAGAAGATGTGGTCATTTTGAAGAAAAACTCGTACCTAAATGGATACCATATATCATTTCTAACAAGAAATATTACAATTATTCCACTAATTTCAATTAAATGTTCGAATTGAGCACCGTTAAC
The DNA here is from genome assembly GCA_036346205.1 of Vesta saturnalis. Classification (NCBI taxonomy): domain Eukaryota; kingdom Metazoa; phylum Arthropoda; class Insecta; order Coleoptera; family Lampyridae; genus Vesta; species Vesta saturnalis. The sequence goes on from JARFJB010000002.1 coordinate 4,251,965, forward strand.
GATCTGACAACTGCCAAGGCGATTAACAAATGAATTTTGAACGTTGTCGATGACATATGCGTTAATGTGTCTAATTTCTTGGCGAGGATTTAAATCTGGCGGTCTAGCTGGCCACTCAATTGTCCCTTTTCTACCTATCCAACGACTTGGGAAAACTTCGTCCAAGGTAACGCGTAGTGTGGCGGAACTCCATTTTGTTGAAAAAAGATGTCATGGTGGTGCATGTCGGGCTCTTCTAAATCCGGATACAACGTTATTAGAGCGGGGATGAGGTACCATTTTGAAGAAAGTCTAACTATCTCGCACTAGTGACAAGTAAGGACCTATAACTCTTCCGTCAACTACGCCGCACCAAACGTTCAATTTTTGAGGGTTTCCGTGAACCAATGAAGATTTTCGGTTGCGCAATAACGACAATTTTGTCTGTTCACATGGCCGTTTAGAGCAATCCAAACGTTCAATTTTTTAAGGTTTTGGGTGTTATATTACGTGAATCAATGAGGATTTTCGGTTGCGCAATAACGTTAATTTTGTCTGTTGAGATGGCCGTTTAAAGTCAATGAAAAAATTATTCTTGTTACAAAATTGGCGTTACCATAACATAATTGTTTCATTTGTTCACAAAATTCATTTCGCCGATCAAAATCAACTTCCAATAGCTTGTGAAGTAAGCATGTCTTGTAGGGATGGAACTTCTCTCTTTTCAACACTTTATGCACAGTTGATCGTGCCACACTAATATTATTAGCCGTGTCCGTAATGGTGGTATTAGTATTAGACTAAATTTAAAAATGATGCTAAATTATTATATACGGACACCGATAGTCTGATTTACGCTTTCACAGATGCCGACATATACGAATCCATTAAGGAGGATTTTCACCAATTTTGTAAAGATCCAGAAATCTGTATAAAAATTTTTAGATTAATTATTTATTTTGTTTAACCCTGTTGCAGAAAAATGCTCCGATGTAGTTAAAATAATAATTAATTTTATACCTTCTTCCGTAATAATGAAATCGGTTAAGATTTCTAAGCAAGAACTCCCACCAGAATCTCGCTTCATCTGTGACCAATCCCGCCCGAACGTGAAATTATAGCAATAACCAATCACGTCAGACCGCGGGCTATATAAGCGGAAAGGCGACGCGAGATTAATTATCTTTCTGCTGCCGTCCTGAAGAAATCATCTTTATCTTTCCGCTGCCGTCCCGAACGTACCATCAGCTATCTTTCAGCTGTCTTCCAGAAGCAATCATCTTTCCGCTGCCGTTCTGAAGTAACCAGCTACTTATCTAACCGCTTTTATCCTGAGGTCCCTTGCGACCTACTGAACGGTGGCATTTATTTTACTATCACCGGCCAGTACATCTGAGTAAGTTATACTTGGTTTAATCCTGATAATCTCACCAGTTTGAAAGGTTTCTTTTACGTCTTTGGTGGATTATAAATCGATCTTGCCTGTAAACACGCACGCACGCACACACGCACGCACGCACGCACACACACACACACACACACACACACACACACACTCACACTCACACTCACACTCACACTCACACTCACACTCACACTCACACTCACACTCACACTCACACTCACACTCACACTCACACTCACACTCACACTCACACTCACACTCACACTCACACTCACACTCACACTCACACTCACACTCACACTCACACTCACTCACACTCACACTCACACTCACACTCACACTCACACTCACACTCACACTCACACTCACACGCACGCACGCACGCACGCACGCACGCACGCACCACACACACACAACTCTTACACTTCTTCGAAGCGTAAGCCCGCAGAAAACAAACATTCCTTACACAAATCCACCTCTTTGCTTTTCGGAGCATTCCTGAAAAGTACTGAGGTTTCCTGCGAGAATTACCCCCTAAGACGTAGGCCTGTTGAGGTGGTTCTTGCCCATAGGCTTGTTCAAAAGGTGTATGGCCTGTTCGATCTAGCCTTCCTTCTTTCTGGCCCATGGTGCGTACGGCCCGTTGAGTTCGATATCCTTCCTGAAAAACACTTAATCACACGAACACGGCTGACCTGCAGCTAAAAGGTCAGATTTTATAAACATCCCGATCCTTGTTGCAATCAGATTTGTTTTTTAGAACAATCAATAAGCATTCCGTCCTAAAATATTGACATTTAATTGTCGATATCCCGAAATTAATATCGTCCAACCGCCACTTCCAAAAATGAAGTAAATTTTCTTTAAATGAAATCTACTTCCCGAAAGAAAGATTACACGCTTTCAATTATAGTAAAAGTGCAAATAGAAAATTCCAACTTAATTCTTTTAAAAAAGAATACTGATTCAAACCCGATTTAATAGAACACGTAAGCTCTGGTGTTTAAATTTTAATTTAAGAGATTGTCATATTTCTTAAATACGTCTAAACCGCCTTCATAAACACCTTTAAAGTTTACCTGTCCAGTTACTTCTGTTGTATAAACAAACTACCTACTAGGAAATAAATTAATATCGTATTTGGTAAATCAACGCTTTAAAGCTAGAGAGCAACGACATTCATGGTACCGTGACCTAGTTATAGATTCATTGCCCTTGTTAACAACATATCGTTATCAGACCATTGTGTACAAAATTTCAGGTAAAGCATGCAATAAAATACCCTTTACGAGCGTTTGAATTTCTTTTATATTGAAAGAAATTACTATAAAACTAACTGCTTGGAAATTCTAGATTAATTAATTTGCGGAAACAGAAATAATATAATACCATCGCACACAGGATTTGGACCTGCAACCCAGGTCTGTATGTTTTAATTGTTTTTTTTACAGTGAGTCATCCTGGATGAAAGCGAACCGTTTAAGTCACATATTTTAAAATTGTTAAAGAAATAGGAAATCAATCGTATCATTTGTGTGGATCTTGCTGTTGTCGATACACAATATACCGACTTGAAAGCTATGCCGGGCACACAGCATGCATATAGCTCTTAAATAACTAAACCATTGTACAACCCTATGATAGGGTGTTACAGTTTGATACATCTGATTATGAATGCAATAACATTTATGGAATTCCTCTCGTCAACAAAAGGGTACCCGGTTTGATGAAGGAAGAAAATCAAGGTAAAATTATGTTAGAATTTATTGGGCTTCGTCCCAAAATGTAGGCTTACCGAGTGGATAAACAAAAAGCATTTAAAAAATCAAAAGGTTCCACTGTGGCCAACATTAGAGAAACAACTGTACACGATTACTACAAAGAATCTTTGTTTAATGAGGCAGTGGTAAAAAACATCAGCACCTAATTAAATCAAAGAAACATTCATTGTATACGATTAAGCAAACGAGTTATAACTTGTTACAACTCTTCCTTGGGGTTACAATTCCGTCTGAATATTTCTTAGTGACGGAGCGCCGGTTGGAGCATTCGTTCAGAAAAACACGTTTGCATGGAACAAGAACTCGGTATTACTACGCGTGTTATATATAGAAAATATACAGAGTGCTATAATGGACATAGCATTAACTGAAAACTATTTTTTATTAATGCGATCTTGCAAGACATTGTTCTACCCGACGAGTGCGTGAAAACGGGAAATGCGTGCGCGAACAAAATTACACTGCTGTTCAATAAAAAGAGTGAACTGTATAATTTAATTAAGAAAGTTGTAAATATGTGTAAAAGCGATTGCATAACTGCTAATCAACTTGAATCATTTGCCGTACAGCCACACGTCAAAATGTATATACTTGATCCAAGTAAGCCGTTATTTAATGTTCACAGTATCTTAGGTAATTTATAAAGCTATAGAAATTCTTTGGAATATATGCAAGGAGCAGGATATCAAGTACCCTTTTAGGCCGTACGATGAGCTTCGTCATAAACAAGCGCAGGAATGGTTGCTGGAGAATATTCGCAAAGGCATTGGACATTGTTAAAAAAACCTTTGTATGGTGAGATGAAATAAAAAACGATATAACAATATGTTGCGTTTTTATTTATTGTTAAGTAGTTACAATAATATGCTTATAAAAGTACATTGTCATCATCGATCCACGAATATTCGTTTAATCCCAACCATTTGAAGTACACTTTATTCTTCTTACGGCGAATGACCTTTTCTACCATGTACACATTCGGATATTTACACTTTTACAGTTCCTGTCCATATAATCCACCTAGTATAGGTGACCCTTCATGTCTTCTAGCAAGTACTTGACCGGATTGGTTACATGTACTTTTAACAATTTTGAAAAGTTCACTAGACCAATTTGGTATATAACCTTTATCAAATATGCTTTTAGATTTTACTAATGCGATCAATGTCGCCCATGTATCGTTTTTATTAATGATTTTGAGATTCGAGTGTACATTAAGCGTTGTATTATCATTTACTTCGCTAGGTTTCATTCCGATCGTTCGATGTTTACGATTATTGTATTCTGACGTTACTTCCTCGAGAAGTCCTCCAATCCATACGTATTTTCCACGCAGCCCAAATTTTTTGTACAGAGTATTCTTGATGGCCCTAAGCACTTTTTCTGCTATGCTAGCCTTTTTCATGCTACAGGTGGAGTAGTGATTAATGTTATGTTTTATCATCAGTTTATCGAAATGATTATTGTGTTGTGATTAAAGTGTTATTGTTAACTTTTTTCCAGCATCTGTTTGCAGATTTTTAGGCGTCCGTTCTTTAAAAATGGTTTGCAAAGCTTTTCTCGCATCCGTATCCGTCTTCGTCTTCAATCCTCTTGTCCACATAGAAACAGTCGATAACTACCGGTATGTATTTGTAGCCTTTATTCTGTTTGGCGTACGGCACAAATTCAGCTAAATCGGTTTGCCATAGATCATCGAATCCTTTAATAATAGTGCGTCTACGAAGGAAATTTTTGCGTGCCGGTTTATGCAATTCGTTTACCACATTTCATCCTCTATCAATTTACTTACAGGTGTTTTAGTTGCATTCAAATCTGCCTCCACTACCTCAACGTAATTACGGACACCATCTTTTTTTTTATGATTGTGGACCTGAACAGGCTAAATTAGGCCTATCGTGCTAAAGCACTCAGGAACACTTAGGAGGATGGATAGAGGGATAATGAATTGCCAATAGATGCCTATGAACAGCCACCTTAAATTTTCTCATATCATAAGTGAGAGGAAAACAGGAACTAGGGAGATTATTCCAGAGTTTAGAAGCCGTGTAGAAAAATGTGGATTGCGCCCGTTTGGTACGACAAGTGGAGATTTGTACTGCATACTGATGATGTAAATGAGCGAACCGAGTGTTTCTCGAAAAGATAGCCCGAGATGGTATCAAAGAATATAATTCAGCAGCACAATAGCCGTTGTAATAACGATAATACAAAGATAGAACTGAACCATCCTTCTATGCTCAAGGGACTGTATGTGAGAAGTTATGGACGGGTCATTTATAAGCCTAATCGCTCTCTTTTGAATACGATCAACGATATCGAGAGCGTATTGGGGAGCACTAACCCAGAGGTGAGAATTATATTCCAGATGAGGCCGAATTTGGGCCTTATACAGCAGAAGGAGTTGTCGATCTATAAGCGACTTCACTAACTGGAGTCAACACTCGAGGTATCCTCTATTTATGGCATCGGTATCTTCTTGAGTTTCGGGCACCTGTCTTAAGCGGTTCCCATTTAATTGGAACCTCGTCAGTTGATAGCGCTGTAAGGTTAGCGCATCTTGACGTTCGATGGGATTGGCTACATTACTTAAATTCTTATTTTTCACATTGAACTTAACATCGGTAATGGAGAATTGTTGCGTTTTAGCAGTTTATGGAATTGATCGTGGGCATGAGAGCGTCCAAACTTGTCCATCGTTGTGCAAACTATAGTTGAATAACAAAATGTTTGGAGGGTTTCACAATATATCGATCTTCGTATCGTTCTTCCACGTTTGGTATGATATCGTTGACGAGTCCAGTATTACCGGCTATTTTTTCCGCCCACAGGACTTCAAAATCTTGAATCAATTCATGCATGTTGTTCCAGTATTTGTATTCAGCCGGTCGCCCAGTTTTTTGTTAATATTGTAACTTCACCCCTCTTTTTCTCCTTTACCTCTGCCTTCTCCAGTAAGGGTTTAATTATCCCTGTATATTTCTTGGCACGTGTACCTTTCAATTGTTCATCCGGGTTGTTATCGCGACGAGCTGCATTATTTGCAATCAAGATCTGTGTATAGTTCGCTTCGTCTTCGCTAGTTATTAGACGTTTGTCCGGTTCGTTTATGATTATTAGGTCATAGAGATTGATCGTACCATTGTACCGAACTCCCTTAATAACGAAATCATTTCCATCCATCTTCACTGGTGTCTTGCCAATTGCCCACTTATCGGTCGAAATGTCCCAAAGAACTCTATAAGTGGTATCAATTGCATTCGATGCATCGCTTCGCATGCGTTCTACGTATGTTCTCTAATGGATCATATTCTTCCAGAAATTCTCTCGATGCAGAGGTATTGAGTAAAATAGAATCGGTCGTAGTCGCTACGAACCCCACTTGGGGTTCAATATTTCCAATCACACTTCTTTGAAAATACGGAAGTCGAGCGAATGGACTAACATAATTACTCCCACTTCGTTTATTAATTCCTCGCAAATGATATGGTATTGATACCGTGGTACTTTACTGCTGCATCGGTGACACACACACACACACACCCACACGCAAACATCCACACACGCACGCACGCACACGCACGCACGCACACACACACACACCCACACACACCCACACACACCCACACACACACACACTCATATACCCACACACATCCACACACACACATACACACCCAGACCCACACACACACGCACGCCCACACACACCCACACATACACACACGCGCGAAGCTTGGCCAAAAGTTGTGAAATGAGCTAAAAGTCGATTTAGCGATAGTGAAAAAAAAGTCGATTGCATAACCTTCTATACCTACATAGTATATATATATATATATATATATATATATATGTGTGTGTGTGTGTGTGTGTGTTGAGATGATTCAAATTACGTGCAAGTAGCTATGTAATTTGCATAGTGAAGTTTTACTTTAGTTAGTACGAAATGGTACATTTCATTAAATAATTCTAGATAAGAATGATTAATAAACATTGAGATGTTTGAAAAAATTAAATATTTCTTAATATAATTTAAATAATGTTAGTATAATTTAATCGACAGCACGGTACATAGAAGTATAGGATATGTTTGTTATCGTTTTGAGTTAATTCAAGTTTTCATTTAGTTTTGTAAGTTTATTTAAAACAATATTCCCTCACGACATGTGATACAGGTTGTGGTTGAAAGAAATAATGTTAAAACTAGATTTAGGCTGGTATCAATGTCGCAATTCACATGTACGCAGCCAAGATTAGTGAAAACATTCGTATTTGTGCGTTAAACTCATATTAGTGCAAAAATTATGAAAAAACAGAATAAGCACATTAGTGAGTGACTATAAAACATGAATCATGCAGCAGCTCTGGGATTATTGTGTGTAATCAACAATTTATGACCTTAAACTAGTGATTGACAACATTCCGACACTAGTCGTAGGAGAACCTATGAACCTACGAAAGTGATCAAATAAATTAATTTGTGACTTGAACATTAAGTTTAAACACTTACATTAACAATTATTGTGTTTAAAAGTGTGAAATTTAACATTAAAATTATAAAAACAAAATGAGGTTATGTTTTCTCCTCGCATATAAATTTTTGTAAAAAGTATTTTGAATTGAGACAATTTATATAAAATAAATTAGTAGAGGCAAAAATAGTAAGGTAGCGTCAAGTTTATGTTATAATTCCTTATATTTATGTCCATTTTTGTTAATTTTAGTTTTTAAGAGTATTGGTAGAATTTAAATAATTTTCCTCTCAAATTGGCCGTAGGCATGTTTAAGATGGATATTTGGGTGTAGTAGTATCCCCTATTCATGTAGAGGTAGTTTCCAGGCCTGAAAAATTCATAGAATTAGTGGAAATTCAATAAATAAGTGTAAAAATTAACGTAGTTATTAAGTGTAGGAATTAGTCCGTGTTTGGTTTCAAATCATAGATAAAATTATGTAGATTATGGAAATGTTTTTGGTTTTAAGATATGTAAAAGGGGGCGAAAGTTATAGGGCTTTAAAGAAATATCGTAATGTAAAAATTACAGTAGCCAATAAGAATTCAGGAAATGTTCTTCGTAACTAATGAAAACATTCGATGATTTGGTTGTCGACGAAAATCATATAAATACAAGTGCTTTAGTTTCACAAACTCTCTTAATTTTCATCTTTTGCAACAACTTGCCAAAGTAAGCTGTTGCCAAATTTTTTTGAAAATAATTTTTAAAACAAATTAACGTCACTTCGGTAAATTAACAAAGTGCGATTTAGTATCGGAAGTGTTAACAAAACAAGTGATAGTCTTTTGTCGAGAAATAATTAAATTAAGGTTAGTTTACCTTTGTAAATTTCAAATCGGAGGTTTTCGATTAGTTATAAAATATTTCCGCAGTTTCGACTTTGTTTGTATTTAAATTTATATTGTTTATGTTGGTATGGATATTTAATTGTGTTGTCTTCGTGCTTTTATCATTATACACCTTGTTTATCAAAAGTGTGTTTAATTTACAACAACCTTCAACGATCCATGCTTTTCAAAATTTATGTTGAACTTAATTAAAAAGAAGTGATGAGCCTAAAAATAAAGATTCGTCAAGATTCTAATAACAATAGTGAAACTTACCTAAGTGAATAAGCTGTTCATATATAAGAAAATTTGGATTGTCGTGGAGCAGAATTGCAGTTCGCAGGAGCTGTTGTCTTCAACCAACTTCAATAGCAGTAACCCACAAAAGGAGGACATTGTATGTGAGTACTTTTTTGTTGACATTGATACTTTATTGTTATGTTCATAATTTCTATCCTTTGTTATAATCATGATGTGCAACAACAGGTATGCATGTCCAAAGGGAATGTTATTTGTCCTAAAAATTTAAATGGTTTATATTAATTGTTGTTTATTCAAACGTGGTTATACTTACTTGTATGTCGAATTTCATTTTAGTTAGTCAAATCATATGTTTGCGTATTCACAGCGCATGCCCACGTATACTTTTAAAAGAGTTTTGTTATGTACAGGGTGTAACACAGGTATTAATGCGAATTAAAAATTATAATTCAATTTACTTAATCAATTTATATAATATAGAAATAATAGGACATTATCTCAATGTGCTTCAATCATATTAACTATGATTATTGTATTCAAACAATCAATATAATTAAAATTCATAATCATTTATTTTACAATGTTAAAAGTAAAGTTTCTTCTAAATTTAGATCCCTATCCCCTGTTGATGAGTCTTATTGTTCTACCGAACTGTTTGTCATGAAGTTTGACATAGATTATTGTTTTTGCATTTACAATGTTGCCTATTTTCGTAATGAATCTTTCATAAAAGAGGTTGCATAATTATCCTTAATGAATGTTATTAAAATTATTTCATTTCTTTTAATTTCCATTTTGTAGATTGGAAGATCGTGGGGTGTTCACACCTGATATTTGATACATGAGTTAAATTGTCAAACAAAAAGTAGCATGTCACGTTTTACCCGGGAAAAACCATAGGCCTGGGAATATTGGTAATATCGATTAATATACGCTGTCTATTCAAATCAATCGGGAGTTCCTATCTTCAAAAATGGACCAATGAGTCGGAATACCACTATTAATTAATACACACCGTTTATTTAAACGGTTAAACAGTTTGAATAAGCGATACTGGTACTTCCCAGTATGTCATAACGATGGTGTTATAGTTTAGAACACTCACAAACTGTCAAAATAAAAGTAAACGTTTAATATTAACTCGGCTAAGGAAAATATAGGGTAGAAGCTTTTATCATTTAATATTAATAATAATACAAATTTTTATTCACAGTATACCTGTATATAAGCAGCTCTATTTGTATTTGTATTATAGATATCTAGAGGCATATAAAAACAATGTCAGTCAACGTCTAATCAATAAAGATTGATGTAATTCATTTATCAACTAAACTAAACATAACTTAACAGGGTGTCAGAAATGGGATATCGATAAGGAATCTAAAACTACAACTGGTGAGAGCAGTGTGCAAGCGTATTACAAAGGAAAATTTAAATTGAATTCTAACGTAATTGGTCCCTTAAACGTTGAAGGGAATTGAGCTCATAACTGTAATGTTTGGTATCAGAACTTCAAAATATTTCTACGTGCTAGCGGTCTTGGGGAGGAGAGTGAGACATCAATATTTTCGCCCTATATAGGTACTAACGCATTGCCAATTTTTACGTCATTAAGCCTCGATATGGATTCATGTAGTTACAATGATTTAGTTTCTAAATTTGATTCTCATTGTGCTCCTAAAAAAAATTTAACCATCGAACGGTATAATTTTATAACAAGGGCGCAGAAAGGTGAATCGATTGAAGAATTTGCAGAAGCCTTAAAAAACCTTTGTTTGTCATGTGATTTAGGTGATTTACGGGAAAGTTTGGTACGTGATGTACTTATTGCTGGACTTAGATCAGATTATAGAACAATTAAAGAGAAGTTGTTACAAGAAGTTAGTGTTGATTTAGCAGAAGCGGAAAAGACTGCCGAAGTATGGAGAAAACACATCAAGATGCTGAAAATCTCAATAGGAATACTGATGTTGAGATTCAAAAGGTGATTAGTATTCGAAAGCAGAGCTTCCCATCGTCTAATGGCCCACAACAGATTAGTAATAATAATAAACATTGCGGATTTTGTGGTCAACTTCACAGGTATGTGTCCTGCATCACAGGTTACGTGTAATTATTGTGGAAAAAAGACATTATGCGAAGTGTTGTAATAGTAAAAGACATGTTAGGTGTACCTATACGCAGTGATAGTTGTTCATATGATTACGACGAGGGTCAGGAATGTTTCGAAGGTGACATGTTTATTAATGGTTTTGTAAATTACGACACTGGAAAGAAAGTTTCGTGGAATGTAAATCTAATAACAGAAAATCAATTAGAAAAATGCAATATAGCTACAGGAGCGGAAGCAAATGTCTTTAAAAAAATTTCTTTAGATCTTAAATACTACTCCTGTTATGTTAACGTCATTTTCCGGGAATGTCATCCCTGTCGTGGAAAAAGCGGTCATAAAATGAGGTGTTAATAATAATGTTGCCAACACAATGATTGTGAGACAATCTTGAGTTTAAAAACTAGTGAAGGTGTAGGCCTAATAAAAAAATTATTTTCAGTATCACATAGGAGTCACGAAAGTATATTAAATGAATATCGTCACGTAATTTATAGGTTTGGGCTGTTTGCCTGGTATTTGTAACATTACTATTGACCATAACGTTCCATCGGTGGTGAATGCTCCACGAAAAGTACCTATTAGTTGATACGATAAATTAAAAGGTGAGCTAGAACGAATGGAGCATCTTGAAGTGTTGTTGAAAAAGTTATTTATCCTACAGATTGGGTTAATTTTAGTGATTGTAGAAAAGAAAAATAAGTCTATTTACTCCTGTGGCTGAGGGTGGTTGTGTAAGGATAGTTATGTATAGAGGGTTACCCTGCGGAATATTTTAATATACTATCAGGACATAAAAAAAATTGGGTAGACATCTGGGGTCCTGGCTGGATTTCAGAAAATGACGTCATAAGTTATGCGTATTACCGGTTCATGGATATAATAGGCTCTTCCAAAAGTTGTGCTAAACCATTGCAATATGGGTATCTAATGAAAGCTACTGATTAGAAGAACATGTTTTAGCATCAAAAAATTCATTTCTATTTATATGACGTCATTATAGTTATACTTCCAGTTCATTGAAATGCATAACTATTATGTTTCTTCATCATTAATGATGAACCTACAGAAATAAAACAGAAGTTCTTGGGATATGACGATATATTTTCATAAATGGATATAATATAGTAACTAACAAATTCTTACAATCTTGTTGAACAAAGCTACGTAATTACAGTTATTTAACTTAATAAATCAACAGGGTAACTCACGAACTTCTTTTAGTTAGAAACAGTAGCCTACTAAAAAATCACCATAACTTTTTACTATCAGTCTATATGAGTGTTTTGGCAGTCTATGTTCTCAGGTAGAACAGCTTGACATTTACAGAAACTGATACATGGAATTGCATTACGTCTGCATTCACAACTTTGTCTTGCGCACTTCTTGCATTTGCAGCCTAGTATAAGGTCGTCTGGTAGAATTTTTCTATCATTAGAAGGAAGTAGTAGTCCATCTAGAGAGTACTCATAGCCATATTGAAGGGAATCCAGTTTTCTGGGTCTCTCCAGGCATGTTGTATACATATGGGTTATGTAGAATGCTCTTCGGATGTGACTGGTGATTTCTCTACTTGTTGGAGCAAGATCTTTCAAGGAAGTAGCTTTACTGTGATGATATAGCCAATATCGTAGTTCGTCTAAAGTTTTGAACTAAGAGTCCTTCTTAAATAGTTGAACAATGTACGATTCAGCATTTTCTGAACATTCTTCTCCATAATTTGCACTCCTTCCAAACCCGGTAAGATACATCACGGGATTTGCTTTTAGCGCAGCAGATTTGGTACCAACTTTACTTGTGTTGTCGCAACCGCTTATAGAATGCACAGATGGCAGAATGCGGCAAACATCAGAGCCTAATTTTGCACACAAAGTGCGCACAGGAATGTGCCGAACTGAATTACCAACACCTGCCCGAATCCAAACTTCCTCCAGTCCTTGTTCATTTAAAACATTCCAGTAATAAATTAGGAGAACCAAAACGTCTGTGTCCGAAGACAGCACAACAATTCTTTTATAACCTGCTCTTGCAGCATACATTGCATGGGGTATGATGCGTAAATCAGCTTCTTCGATGTAATAACATAGCTCAGGAAGTTGTACTATGCTGTTCTGGAAACTAACTGCAGGAGTGGGAGCATCACCGTCTGTACCACTCATTACAACTGTAGCATGAGGGAACTTTGTATTTGCTTCAGAGATGATGCGTTCTTTCAAAAAAACCTGTAACTTTGTCTTGTTACTACTTGAAGGCCAGAATGTGTTTAGGTTTTTGGGCAGAGGAACATTAGCTGCTATGGAGTGGATGTCTATCGGTGTTGTTTTTGTACGACGAAGTCTTTCAGCATCTTTCACAGATCCTGCAACATATGTATCGAAGATAAAATCCATCCTTGTAGCACTGCAAGCCCTGCTACGAATCATATTTAGGAAGCCATCACCGAATGAACCATAGTTTTCGTGTTTCTTCATTTCAATACCCCTTATATTTGCCATAACATCGACAAGACATGCAGTTTGGAGCTGATCCCATTTATCTTGTGTAACAAAATCACTGGGTTGTAGAGTTTTTTCAAGTTCTGTCATCAAGTTGCTTTTAATAGCTTTGGTGATATTCCCATCATTTTCAAACAAATAGTTATTTGAAAGAACAATGTTATACAAAAAGAGAGTCTTCATGTTATAATTCCGTTCACGTGCAAGATCGAGAGTTTTTGCTCCTTCATTACCATCTTTCGTTGTCCTTTTTTTACCAATAGCTGTTGATGTTCGTATGTTGCGTTGCTGGAATGTTGGAAGATTTTGGCTATGAATGACATCCCAGATTGTACTGCTTTTATTAATGAATCTTTTATCACGGAAAGAAGTGTAAAGTTCAGCACCGATATTTTGGAATTGTAGAAGCTTTACAGCCACTTCTGAAGGAACACTTTCCCTAGTTAATATATTTGCAGGGTTTTGCCACCTTCTGTGTCCTGCATCATAAATGGATTAGCATATGACGCTACATACGCAACCATGGCGCGAACACTGTCTTCATTCTTTTGTGTCTCTGAATTGTTGAACTCATGGTGTAAGCTCAATTCACTATTGCTTGTGTTAATTCCACTAATATCTCTATATACATTGCTTATTGCCAACAGCTCATGGTACAGAATATCCCACTGAGCATTTTTTTCTTTGTATTGCCAATTATTCCTGAAGAACTTTTCTTAGATCTATTAATCGTTTGCTCAAGAGCCATTTCTACCCCCACTGCACTAAAACACCTCTGAGATCGTTTTATAACAAATCCTCCTTTCAGGAATTTTTCATATATATCAGGAGTTGTTTGCGGTAATTTAATCATATCTTCTAAGAAAATTGAACACCACCGAGCATAATTTGAGCAGTCAAATACAAGAAATAATGGCATAACACGCTTCACAGTATGTAGAAACAAGAGCCAGTTGCCTTCTCTGTCCGATCTCAATAAATCTTTCAAATACGTAAGCATTAGCAAAAAGTTGTCCCAGTAGATGCAAGTTTCAGAATTGTTTCGTCTTGTCTCCATAAATTTAGATAAGTCGTTTTCAAAACCATCGATCTTTTCTGAAATTTGCTTGAAAAGCTGCTGACATCTAATTTTATTCTTGCAAGAAACCATTTTCTGCAAGTTACATATTTCTTGAAATAGTTCTTGATGTAACCCATGCTCAAACTCCTTGAAAAATTCGATCAGTTTTAATCTTTCCATTGCTTCTCCTAGAAGAAATATTCCTTTGACTGATCGGTTATAGTTTGAACCTTTCAATACCGATTGTACTACATTTACTCTAAATACACCTATCTCTGTTAACACAGTCCCGGCGCCACTTCCTCTAAGGGATTTGCCCATGCAACCAAGGAAGATTTTTATCATGTGAAATGAGCCCATCATTAGCACAAGATCCTGGAACTCTTCTGGTCGAATTAGTTGAATTTCACGAGCAATGTGAAACACACCTTCATCACATACAATTGGTAGCTTGGCTTGACTTAGTTGAGAGCGTACATTTTGAAAATTCTTCATGGCTGTGTAAACGGTATCATATTCCGTGACTGGATAAGGAAGCACTGGTAGAAATCCAACTGCACCCTCTGGTATTGTTTCTTCGGTAACAATTGAGTTGAATGCACTCCAGGAGGGAATGTTTTGAGGATCTGCTGTAGGAACTGTATTGTGTGCGGTCATACCAATTCGACTCAAAGACCAAACCAAGTCCTTCCTCTGCATAACCTTGTAATCTTCTGCTGTTGCAAGCTCAGCATTTTTTTCAACTTTGTAACTGTCTGGTAGATTTGGTTTTTTAGTTGGCTTAAAGAATTTTCTTAATTCCTGACAGGGCAATTCCGATTTGAAAGTTTTACCTCCGTGTGTAACATTAGTTTCAGATATTAGTGGCTTGCTATTATGTCCATTTCCTTTATCTTGGAATAGCACCGATACGGTATCGTGGCATCCACCTATTCCAGACAAGGTAGCTTCGTTATGGTCGAAGTTATCAAAAGCTGCCATTGTGAATACCGCTGCATCAAAGTGATTTGGCAATGGCACATTACCTTGACTGGTTTCAACAACAAATGAGGCCAAGTCATTGTGATGTCTCAATATTTCATCGTAGCTAATGCTTAAGCCAAAATGGTTTAAACTCTTGACGAGTGTGCTACTCTTACAAATTTCATGCACTGTTAATCCAGTCATCACATGCAATGGGGTTCTTTTTCTGCCCTTATGCAACATGTAATACATTATCTGTACCAAAGACAGCATTTTCAATCTTTTTGAATCTGAAACATGTTTTCCATCATTTTCATCTTCGTCATTGCAGACTTCATTGAAACACTTAGATTCAAACTTGAATAATTCAGAGAGAAATGACAGAACTGGTTCTGGAATAGTAATATCTTTCCATGACTTTTCACAATCTTTGGCATCACAAAAATTGTCTTGCAAATTGAAATTCATCTTCAATAATTCTTCTCTAATTGACACAGGATTCTCCTAATCAGTAGCTTTCATTAGATACCCATATTGCAATGGTTTAGCACAACTTTTGGAAGAGCCTATTATATCCATGGACCGGTAATATGCATAACTTATGACGTCATTTTCTGAAATCCGGCCAGGACCCCAGATGTCTACCCAATTTTTTTTTATGTCCTGATAGTATATTAAAATATTCCGCAGGGTAACCCTCTATACATAACTATCCTTACACAACCACCCTCAGCCACTGTAGTAATTAGGGTTCACGGTACTTTTCACTGCTTAATGCTCAATCTGGATTTTGGATGATTAAATTAAATCAAAATAGTACAAACCTGTGCTTATGCTTTTGGAAGTTGCAAATTTTTAAGATTACCATTTGGGATTATCTTGTGCTCCAGAAATTTTTCATAAAACCAAGTCGGATATATCTTTATATATACCGGGAGTTTTGGTATATTTAGATGACATATTGGTTCACAGCAAAACTTTAGAAAAACATAATGTAATCTTAGAAAAAATACTTGCAAAAGCAATTGAAGTTAATTTAAAGTTTAATAAGGAGAAATGCCAGTTTTTATTATCTGAAGTTAAATATTTAGGGCATATTTTTGATGAAAATCGTGTAAACCCACAGATATCTTACTTAATAACTAGATAAACAATCCTTGAAACCATGTATGATCCGAATTGAAACTGCGCATAGGGATATTAGAAATTGCGCGCTAGTGAATACTGCACTGTGTAAACATAAGCCACCATATGTGCAAGAAGGCAAATAGTTGTAATTATATAATATTATTAGTGACCTCACTTGAAAAATTGTAGATTTTCTTTTAATTTTTGCTGTCATTTTGACAAAAAGGTACTGTGCAGCTTCTCATATTTCACTTCTACAAATAGTAAACTCGAAAAGAGCGAAAAACCGAGGTTAGAGAAACGCTTTTTGACAATTACGATTGAAATAATTGAACTTCGCAATTCTAATGATACGACTGCGCATGTCCGAACACCCCCAACTTGTAAATTTTCGACCATTTTCGACCTTACTGAAATGTTCAATTTGTCTCGTATTTTAAACGCGCCGCCATATGCTCTGGCTATCTAGTTATTAAGTAAGATATCTATGGTAAAACCAGATCCTTCACTCAAGCACCGGTTTTAGCGTATTTTAAACATGATTTACCTATAACTTTGTCCATGGATAGTTCTCAGTTCGCGGTCGGAGTGGTTATTTTTCAAAATAACAAACCAACTGATTTTGCATCAAAATCATTGAATAAGACTCAATGCAATTATGCTCAAATAGAAAAAGAGCTATTTGCAATTCAGTTTGGTTGTACAAGGTTTAAACAATTTATTTATGGTCAACTGATAACTGTTGATCCTCCGGACGAAGATAATATGGAGGAGGAATTACGTATACATGCAAATTTGTTTATGAGCAATTTGCCTATTACACCGAAAAGTTGAATCAAATACGGTTGGCCATATTAAATGATGCAGATTTTCAAAATTTAATGAAATACCATTTTAAAGGATGGCCAAGTTCAAAGAACAAGATTGATCTTACGATAAAATCGTTTTTTTAATATTAGGCATGTGCTTGATGGATTACTATTTAAAGGCACTGCCTTACTAATCAAAATTTTAAGAAATTAAATATTGCGTATTTTGCACGAAAGTCATTTAGGTATAGTTCATTCGTTTAACTTATCCCGATTGATCGATGAATCAAATGCGCACTTGTGTATGACTATCCTTTTTTACATATTGAATAGAATATGTATGTATGTATGTTATAATGCTGTTTGCAAATAAAAGACAAAAGTTTTTTTACGTAGGGGAAGGTGGGGCAGCCTCATACAGTTTTTATATTTTGTCTTATAGAATGTTCTCAGGTCTCAATATCTGTATCGATTCATCAAAAACTAATAGTCTTACTATCTGACTTTATATCAAAAATATATAATTAAAAATGTATGAATGTACCCCGCATGTGGGGCACTCTCATATAGGCTATGGGGCAGATTCATACATGTGAAGAAATACACAAATTGAGCGTGAAATGTTTAATTATTTATCAAAATCAAAATATCAAAATACAACGTTTTCGAAAACAAAATATTAATGGACTTTATAAAAAGAGAGATCTTTGTTAAAAGTTAAAATACTAGTAGTCCTAGCTGTCTTGGCTGATTTAGGATCCGGTAATATCAAAACTATATTTGATAGATCTACTGATGCTTCATCTTTGACGTCTGGAAATACAAATTTCATAGACGATCCTGGTTTCTTCCTCAAAAATGAAGCCATTACTTCTGTCAAACTATAGTGTTTGATGATTTGTCCGACATAGTAAATAACAGACTTCTTTTTCTCAAATTTTACAAGTACATAGGCACCGTTCTTGATATTTTCAGGGTCAACAGGCTCTTCATAACCATCTTCTTCTTCGTTTTCTTCAAGCACGTCGAAATGAAGCAGAACTTTCTCTTAGGCTGACATCTGTTTCACTGTCGCTATTAATTGTTTCAATCTCTTTGGTTTTATTTCTTTTTAGTTTACTTGATTTATCACAATCTTCATTTAATAAACTTAACGCTCTCTATATTTCCCTTGCTTTACTTTTCCGTTCTCTTCCTAATCTCTTCATCTCTTTATTTTTTCCAATTCTTCAATTCTAGTCTTCCCAGGCGTGTCCGTATAAATTCTTGATTTTCCAAGTGATCGACCTTTTTTGTTTGTGTGCGTCTTTGAACTTTCGGGAAAGGCCTTATCATTTCTGACGTCTTCAATACTTTGGAAGTAGATGGTGCAGGGTTATCAAAATCACTGTTGATGCAAGATGATGTGAAAGCAGTGAACGCGAGACATCTCTGGACAAAGTCGGTGGTGTTCGAGCAGGAACATCACCAAGTTCAGCACTAACTGTAACAAGCTCATCACCAGCTATTCCAAGCTCCTCACCACCAGTGCTTTTATTGGGATTTGTTACAGGATTTGAATGATACACCTGAACCGGCGCAGTCATCATCATTGAAAATCAACTTATTAAAAGGCCATATTCCGGTTTTTTCATAAGCACTGGTGATATACCTACCATCGAATGACTCCAAATAAGGTATCTTTATGAGTTTTCGGATATTATAGATATTAAGTCTTTCCTGGGTTGGAAACGTGCCAGTCATTGAATGCTGTTTTTAATTTTGACTTTAATGGTCCAAATACTCCAACATCTAATGGTTGAAGGCGATGAGTCGTGTGAGGTGGAAGGGAAAGGCACACAATCCCATTGTCACGGCAGTAGTTGATTGAATCTATAGAAATGTGACTTTCATGATTGTCACATAAAAGCAATATTGGATTTTCTTTCGAACATAAGATGTGTTTCTGGATGTGCTTTAGAACATCAACATAAATGCTCGAGTTTATCGAACCATTTCTCGTGGCTACACCTAAAGAGCCTTCTGGAGCACCTTCTAAAAAGTGGTGCTTATAATGTACTCGAGGGAAGATGAATAAGGGCGGTATGGTGTTTCCACTTGCTGAAATAATACCACCAAATGTGACCAGTTCTCTTGTTTCAGCAGACACTATTTGACCAACCTGGTTTTGACTCTTGTCAGCAAAAATTTTTGGTGTGCTCAAAACAGTAGAAATAACAGATTAGTCGTAGTTGTGATGCAAATTTGGATTCGAATACTCAATTTTCGCTACCAAGATCTTGTGTTTTGCGTAATTTTTTGATACGGCTTTGTAGTGGTCGTGCATTAACTCCATATTTAGCTGATGATTTCCGTAAAGAGAGTTTGTTTTTCAAAACTTCATCGATAGCTTTTAACATTGCCTATTCGTCCACCTCTCCACTCCTACTTCCCTTTTTCTTGTAATTTCTGACCATATTTTTTGTGTAAAACAAAATTATGATATCACTTCAATCCTAAAAACTAAAATAAAAAAAGTGGGGCACATTCATACAGTATGGATGTACCCCGCTTACTGCTGTATGAACCTACCCCATCACAAGGAAATGAAATAAAAATATTCCTAAAAAAAACAACCATATATATATATATATATATATATATATATATATATATATAATTATTCACGTATCAATTCACAAACTTGACCCTATTATCTTTTAAATAAAATAGTACTGAATAATCTAGAAAACAGTTTTTATCAATAAAAAGATGTTCAAAGTGAGGTTATAAAATTACTTACGCGTGGCCAAATCGCTTTCCGTGTCACCTCGCCGTGCGTTTCACACCGACTGCTGTCAATTGATGTCGTTCAATTGATGTGCGCCTAACAACAGATATCTCTATTGTATGAAGGTGCCCCTTGTATGAATCTGCCCCACTTTCCCCTATCGTAGATGTACGCACGTAAAAGCATATTATTTTCAATAAAACTTACAATATAATAACGTAGCAGATGAATTTTGGTAAGTTATTCTAAAATGTTGCAAGTATTTTGTAAATATTTGTAGGTTAAGACCAACGAACTCTTCCAAAGAAAGGAAGTAATTGTTCCTATAGTTTTTTACATAAAAGTGGAGGTTCTAAATCTTTGACGGGATCGGGCATATAAACGATGTAAAGATTAAAGTATTAGATGCTAAGGTCGCCTTGAGTAAATATCACCGGGCCCGAACACTGCACTCTTGTCCGAACTGTAACGGCAATATATTCTATAACTCAAATTTGTGAGTTAAGGATTTTTTATTTGATTTATTCATAAAGATTGAATTTTTAGGAATTCTACTAATCATTATGCTTTGAGAAAACATTCGAATTCCAAAATACGGACGCATAATTTCATTCATCGGTGTTTACACTTGCTTGTGTAGAAAATTATTGGTGTATTCAGTGTAATTGAATTATAGTACTTTTTATACTCTTAATCAAAGTATCGTTTTAAACACATTATAGCCCAGTGTTTCTTACTGATTCAGTACATTATTACACCATAATGTAATAAAACATTTGACTATTTGTCCATTCACATTTAAGCATGATTGTGTTGAAAATAATTTATTGGTATAAAATATAATGTTAATGTACAATAACATTTATGTTATTAATCAAATATTTATTAAGTTTTTGAAGAAAAATATTTGTTTGCGTTAAGAATTCAATTAAAAATAAGAAATTATGAATTTTCTGTAAAAACGAATTAATCTTTACCTTAAATGAACACTAGAAAGTAATGTGGTTCCGAAAAGAACCGATCTTTTAATAAGAAATAAACAAACCAGCGAGCGTACATAACCTCAATCAACAAATAAGCAAATAAAGAAAGGTTGCTTATATTTTTGCTCTAAATTACAGACGACGGTCATTTCGTGATACCGAGCTGGTAGCGTAGTGGTGACACGACCTGCTTAACATTCGGGAGGTAATGGATTCGATTCCCGTTACCGTCTACCTTGTATGAGGTTTTTCAGGGGGTTTCCTCATGCACATGTAGCGGCATGGTCCACTACGTATATACAGGGTGTGGCATTAGTGCGTCGAAGTACGATATATCCCCGTTAGTAAAGGAGATATCAAAAAAAGTTATTACAAAAATTATAGGCAACTTCAAACTTCCCATTATAAAATTATTTTCGTATCTACAGGGTGTTACATATTACCAGGGTGAACCACACATACCTTTTTTTAAATGGGACACCCTATATATTATTTTAAATTTAGATGAAGCTCATCTCCCCCATACTTCTAATATAGGGTGTCATTACATTATACAGGGTATTTCAAAAGTTATGGTCAATTGTACACGAAAATCATTCTCATTTCAACGTCCTGTATACCCTAGACAGAACAACTTAACAATAATTTTTTACAGGCATAACTTTTTAACATTGGTACAGTATTACGAGAAAGTGCTATTTCTTTATTATTGCACCAATTGAATATAGAGCGAGCCAAATCTCGAACACATGATTTGGTCAATTTTCAAATGAATCACTCTGTATTTTATTTTAAAAAGTGAAAATACACTTTATGTTCTTTCATTTTTATTAAGTACTCCCTATAGCTAAAATCGTTAATTTCTGAGATATTTTCAATTTAATAACAGAAAGAGATTTTTTTTAAATTTCTATTATAACAAGTTAGCTGTGAACAAATACAAGTGTGACAAATTATTATAAAAAATTCAAAAAACATCGGTTATTAAGACAAAATTCTTGTAAAATTAATTAATGTACTCCCTATAGCTAAAATCGTTAATTTCTGAGATATTTTCAATTTAATAACAGAAAGAGATTTTTTTTAAATTTCTATTATAACAAGTTAGCTGTGAACAAATACAAGTGTGACAAATTATTATAAAAAATTCAAAAAACATCGGTTATTAAGACAAAATTCTTGTAAAATTAATTAATTTCATAATAAATGTTCAAAATGTCTACCGAAAACATCAATACAGCATTGAAGTCGATCTTCAAATTCTCGACTGATTTTCTTAACATTCTACATTAATGCTTCTCGTGTTCTATTCTTCATATCATCTTGTGTGGTTAGAGGTATTTGATACACACGGTTTTTCACATAACCCCATTTGAAGAAATCAATTTTACTTAACTCTGGTGAACGAACTGACTATGCAATGGGTCCTCCTGTTCCCACCCATCTTCCAGGAAATTGGGTATTAAGATGGTTATGAATTAATCTAGTGTAGTGTACCGGAGCTCCATCGTGTAACATTCACATTCTTTGACGAACGTTAAGAGGAACGTTTGCCAACAGTAATGATAAATGATTTTTTAAAAAGTCCAAATAAACCTCGCCATTCACTGTTTCATCGAAAAAAATATAGTCCAATTACGTGATCTCCAACTATACCACCCCAAACATTCAAAGGTCACCTAGTTTGACTATGAGTTGCTATACGATGGGGATTACTTGTCGAATAATAATGGAAATTGTGTCTATTCACAGTTCCATTTTTATGAAACGTGGCTTCGTCTCCTAAGAGGACAAAATCAAAGGAATCCGCCTGATTGTGGATTTGTTATTGAGCCCATTAACAAAAAGCAACCCTTCTGGGATAGTCATCTTCGAGTAACTCTTGATGCAACTGGATATGGTATCGATGCATCTTATTTTTACGCAGTATTCTTCGGACGGACCTGTCACTAATATCATGCTGACGCGAGATTTCACGAGACATGTGGATTATGCGTAACTTCAAGCTACACGTTAAATTCATGTTGCTCGTTAAGACAGGTTCCTTTCCTTTCCTTTTTTTCATAAACTACTGAACCCGTACGATTAAAACAATCTACTAGCCTTTCCAACGTTATTTTCTCGGGTTGTTTTCAGGCGGGATATCTCTCTTTGTAAATTCTTTGTGCCAATAAACAATTTTTCATACATTCTCCCAGTACCCATATCATGTCTGTTAATTCCTCAACAGGAAAGTTCATTTCAAACAGTATTTAAGTGTTTACAAATTAATAAACACTACACAATCTCAAAGAAGTTTGTTAAATGGCAAGCTACTAATTATTACTGAATAATATCTATCTGTCATTTGTTCACGGCTAACTTGTCCAAAAAATCTCTTTCTGTTATTAAACTGAAAATATCTCAGAAATTAATGATTTTAACTATAGGGAGTGCTTAATAAAAATGTAAGAACATAAAGAGTATTTTCACTTTTTAAAATAAAATACAGGGTGGTTCATTTAAAAAAAATTGACAAAATCATGTGTGCGAGTTTTGACTCGCTCTATATTCAATTGGTGCAATAACAAAGAAATAGCACTTTCTCGTGACACTGTCCCAATGTCAAAAAGTTATGCCTGGAAAAAAATATTGTTAGGTTGTTCTATCTAGGATATACAGGACGTTGAAATGAGAATTATTTTCGTGTGCAATTGACTATAACTTTTGAAATACCCTGTATAACGTAATAAAACCCTATATTGGAAGTATGGGAGAGATGAGCTTAATCCAAATTTGAAATAATATATAGGGTGTCCCATTTAAAAAAAAGCATGTTTGGTTCACCCTGGTAATATGTAACACCCTGTAAATACGAAAAAATTTTATAATGTGAAGTTTGAAGTTGCCTATAATTTTTGGAAATAACTTTTTTTGATACCTCCTTTAATAACGGATATATCGTACTTCGACGCACTAATGCCGCACCTTGTTATGCACACCATGTGCGGCTGCTTAGGCGAATGCTGGGGTAGCACTTTCCCCCTCAGAACCTTATCCTAGGCTGAGCATACCCATCCGTAATCCCACTATACATATATACATAATGTATGTATGTATGCTGGGAATCCATGATTGTGGCTGAAGGAGCTTGGAAAGCTCGAAAAGCTCGCCCGCCCTCCCTCTTGGAGAGGGAATGAAATACGTGGCCTTTTCCTCTCCTTTCAATTTCATGATTTATTGCATACATGACGTCATCGGGATAAGTTAAACGAATGAACTTTGTAACAAAATAATAAAATACTTATCTTTTTGGGATTTTTAATGGTGTACTTTAAATTATACAATCTAAACGTTTCGATAACACTTACAGTTATCTTCGTCAGTAGTAATGTTAGTTAAAATTGTTAAAGATGTAGTAAACAATTTTGTCAAATTTGAAAAATTCAAACATAAACATAAGCCTGCTATTAATATAACAGTTTGAGAAACGTATAAGCCAACTATAAAATTGTAGTAAAGAATAACTAGGTCATTAAAATTAAATATTGTTAAACTGCCTCAAAGATGACAAACCAGAACACTCTCTACGGCGAAAGCTAACGATGAAATTTGCCAGCCAAAAACACATTTAACAAAATTTAATCGAGTTATGATGTAAGTGTAAAGTTGTGAAAACTTCAATTTTAAAATGATAGAAGCATTCACAAATCCAAACATTACATCAAAAATAACCCAGTTGAATCTAACAAAGAGATATCTTTATCAATAATTGGAAGTGTTATTAACAATGAAAAGCACAATGCAGAACGTTCTTTGTAATTTTTAATTTCAATTTAATTTCAACTACTTATGTTAAATTATAGTGCTGTGGAAATTTAACATATAATTGATAAAGCATTTGCTTCAAGGTCTAGGAAAAACACAGCAAAAACCTAGACATACCAAAAGTTGAAAACAAATTAAAATCAAGGCGTATCATTATGCTCTTTTTAATTATAAGATGCCAAAACCTATTTAAACGGAGATTTTCTTCTTGTCTATTAAAATTATTCGGTGTTTATATATTTCAATAGCTTCACGTTGCAAACGAACATAATAATGGTTTGTCTTGACAATATTTTCATATTGTCAAATTGAATGTCATGATTTAAATTATTCAGGGCATGGTCAGCCACAGCAGACCTCTGGTTGACCCAATCTACAAAATCTCATATGTTCTTTGCGTCTTGTATCAAAGCTACGTTTTGTGGTCCCGATGTATACTTTTCCACATGAACAAGATAACTTATACACTCCGGAAGATGATAAAGGGTTTGACACATCTTTAGGTGATCTTAAATGTTCTTTAATTTTTCTTGTAGGTTTAAAAATAGTCCTAATGCCATGTTTGATTAGGATTTTTCAATTCTATTTGTAACATTAGCTATAAAAGGAAGAAAAGCAGTACCAACATTAAGAACTGGTTTTTCTTTAAGGTTACGCCTAGAAGGTGTAATAACATTATTAATATCTGTAAGTGAATATCCATTATCTTGTAAGGATTTTCTTAAATATTTATATTCATCATTCAAAAATTCAGGGTCACAAATTCGTTTTGCTCGATCTACTAAAGATTTAATTACACTAATTTTTGACGTGGATGGTGGTTGGATAATTTATGAAGGTATCTATCAGTGTGTGTCGGCTTTCTGTAAACCTTAAAAGATAGTGAATTATTATTTTAGATATTAATATGTCAAGAAATGGTAAACTTCCATTAGTTTCTTTTTCCATGGTAAACTGAATACTAGGATGTATACCATTTATAAAAACCAAAACTCATGCAGTGCTTCTTCTCCATGTCTCCAAATAACAAATGTGTCATCTACATATCTATACCAAACTGAAGGTTTTTAGGTGTATTTTGTAACGTTAATGTTTCAAATTTTTCCATATAAAATTAGCTATAACAGGACTAAGGGACTACCCATTGCTACACCTTCAATCTGTTCATAAAATTTATTATTCCACTGAAAATAAGTTGTAGTAAGACAGTGCTGAAAAAGAATGGTTATGTCCTTTGGAAAAAGATGATCTATGTATTCAATAGTTTCTTTTAGAGGTACTTTTGTAAAAGTGAAATAACATCAAAACTGACCATTATATCACCTCTTCAATTTTGAAACTATGCATTTTTTCAACAAAGTCGGCAGAATTTTAATGTAATGGGTGTTTTTCCTATATGAGGTTGTAATAACAATGTAAGATGTTTTGCAAGGTGATATGTAGGAGAACCAATTGCACTAACAATAGGCCTTAAAGGAATATTAGGTTTATGAATTTTGGTAAACCATATAGTTTTGGTGAAATAGCTTCAGAGTTAGATAGTTTCTTCTTTATTTCTTCAGGAATAGATGATAATTTAATCAGCTCTTTAGTTTTAAAAGAAACTTTTTGTTGGATCTTTCGGTATTTCATGATAAGTTTCTGGTCCCAACAATTGTTCTATCTTAGTGTTATAATCGTTCATATTTAATATAACAGTTGCATTACCTTTATCTGATTTTAATATTATAATATTTTCATTGCGTTTAAGATCAAGTAAAGCATGTCGTTGACGAAAGGATAAGTTGCTCTTTGGAGGTTTTGTTTACGTAATATGTTAACGGTGTTATATCTAACTTCATTAGCAGCATCAAAAGGTAATAATCTAATGGAGTTTTCGATGTTGGAAATTATATCTTCAAAAGGTATTACTCTTGGTGTTATCGCAAAATTTCCTCCTTTAGAAAGCGCTTGAATAGCATAATCTGAAACAACATTATCAGAAAGGTTTATAACTGTTTTTCTACAATCAATAGATGGTCTATTATTTTGTTGTTTGTATAATTTATTAAATTTTTCTTTTTGACGTTGACATGAGATGTCAAAATTTATTTCCATAGATTTAAACGTTATAGAATCAATTTTATCCCAATCTTCTTTATTCAAAATAGATGAAATTTCTAAATGTAAATATAAAGATTTTTATCGGTGTTATCCAGTAACTTCCTAGTAATATGTATTTGATTACGTAGAAGAGCATTTTCAGTTCTTCTGTAAATATTATTCGCTTGCTTGTTATTAAAATTTCTTTTAATATAGATAAACTTTAGGATAATCTTTGGTCTCGGCAATCGTAATAAAAAGTGAGTGACGATAATAATTGTGCTTTACGTTTCTAATTTTTCAAATTGTCTGATAAAACGATAAGTTTCCTCCCATAAAGGACTGAAATATGAAAATGTAAACTTTCACCATTAACACTCATAATAAAATACTTATCTTTTTGGGATTTTTAATGGTGTACTTTAAATTATACAATCTAAACGTTTCGATAACACTTACAGTTATCTTCGTCAGTAGTAATGTTAGTTAAAAATTGTTAAAGATGTAGTAAACAATTTTGTCAAATTTGAAAAATTCAAACATAAACATAAGCCTGCTATTAATATAACAGTTTGAGAAACGTATAAGCCAACTATAAAATTGTAGTAAAGAATAACTAGGTCATTAAAATTAAATATTGTTAAACTGCCTCAAAGATGACAAACCAGAACACTCTCTACGGCGAAAGCTAACAATGAAATTTGCCAGCCAAAAACACATTTAACAAAATTTAATCGAGTTATGATGTAAGTGTAAAGTTGTGAAAAACTTCAATTTTAAAATGATAGAAGCATTCACAAATCCAAACATTACATCAAAAATAACCCAGTTGAATCTAACAAAGAGATATCTTTATCAATAATTGGAAGTGTTATTAACAATGAAAAGCACAATGCAGAACGTTCTTTGTAATTTTTAATTTCAATTTAATTTCAACTACTTATGTTAAATTATAGTGCTGTGGAAATTTAACATATAATTGATAAAGCATTTGCTTCAAGGTCTAGGAAAAACACAGCAAAAACCTAGACATACCAAAAGTTGAAAACAAATTAAAATCAAGGCGTATCATTATGCTCTTTTTAATTATAAGATGCCAAAACCTATTTAAACGGAGATTTTCTTCTTGTCTATTAAAATTATTCGGGTGTTTATATATTTCAATAGCTTCACGTTGCAAACGAACATAATAATGGTTTGTCTTGACAATATTTTCATATTGTCAAATTGAATGTCATGATTTAAATTATTCAGGGCATGGTCAGCCACAGACCTCTCTGGTTGACCCAATCTACAAAATCTCATATGTTCTTTGCGTCTTGTATCAAAGCTACGTTTTGTGGTCCCGATGTATACTTTTCCACATGAACAAGATAACTTATACACTCCGGAAGATGATAAAGGGTTTGACACATCTTTAGGTGATCTTAAATGTTCTTTAATTTTTCTTGTAGGTTTAAAAATAGTCCTAATGCCATGTTTGATTAGGATTTTTCAATTCTATTTGTAACATTAGCTATAAAAGGAAGAAAAGCAGTACCAACATTAAGAACTGGTTTTTCTTTAAGGTTACGCCTAGAAGGTGTAATAACATTATTAATATCTGTAAGTGAATATCCATTATCTTGTAAGGATTTTCTTAAATATTTATATTCATCATTCAAAATTCAGGGTCACAAATTCGTTTTGCTCGATCTACTAAAGATTTAATTACACTAATTTTTTGACGTGGATGGTGGTTGGATAATTTATGAAGGTATCTATCAGTGTGTGTCGGCTTTCTGTAAACCTTAAAAGATAGTGAATTATTATTTTAGATATTAATATGTCAAGAAATGGTAAACTTCCATTAGTTTCTTTTTCCATGGTAAACTGAATACTAGGATGTATACCATTTATAAAACCAAAACTCATGCAGTGCTTCTTCTCCATGTCTCCAAATAACAAATGTGTCATCTACATATCTATACCAAACTGAAGGTTTTTAGGTGTATTTTGTAACGTTAATGTTTCAAATTTTTCCATATAAAAATTAGCTATAACAGGACTAAGGGACTACCCATTGCTACACCTTCAATCTGTTCATAAAATTTATTATTCCACTGAAAATAAGTTGTAGTAAGACAGTGCTGAAAAAGAATGGTTATGTCCTTTGGAAAAGATGATCTATGTATTCAATAGTTTCTTTTAGAGGTACTTTTGTAAAAGTGAAATAACATCAAAACTGACCATTATATCACCCTCTTCAATTTTGAAACTATGCATTTTTTCAACAAAGTCGGCAGAATTTTTAATGTAATGGGGTGTTTTTCCTATATGAGGTTGTAATAACAATGTAAGATGTTTTGCAAGGTGATATGTAGGAGAACCAATTGCACTAACAATAGGCCTTAAAGGAATATTAGGTTTATGAATTTTGGTAAACCATATAGTTTTGGTGAAATAGCTTCAGAGTTAGATAGTTTCTTCTTTATTTCTTCAGGAATAGATGATAATTTAATCAGCTCTTTAGTTTTTAAAAGAAACTTTTTTGTTGGATCTTTCGGTATTTCATGATAAGTTTCTGGTCCCAACAATTGTTCTATCTTAGTGTTATAATCGTTCATATTTAATATAACAGTTGCATTACCTTTATCTGATTTTAATATTATAATATTTTCATTGCGTTTAAGATCAAGTAAAGCATGTCGTTGACGAAAGGATAAGTTGCTCTTTGGAGGTTTTGTTTTACGTAATATGTTAACGGTGTTATATCTAACTTCATTAGCAGCATCAAAGGTAATAATCTAATGGAGTTTTCGATGTTGGAAATTATATCTTCAAAAGGTATTACTCTTGGTGTTATCAAAATTTCCTCCTTTAGAAAGCGCTTGAATAGCATAATCTGAAACAACATTATCAGAAAGGTTTATAACTGTTTTTCTACAATCAATAGATGGTCTATTATTTTGTTGTTTGTATAATTTATTAAATTTTTCTTTTGACGTTGACATGAGATGTCAAAATTTATTTCCATAGATTTAAACGTTATAGAATCAATTTTATCCCAATCTTCTTTATTCAAAATAGATGAAATTTCTAAATGTAAATATAAAAGATTTTTATCGGTGTTATCCAGTAACTTCCTAGTAATATGTATTTGATTACGTAGAAGAGCATTTTCAGTTCTTCTGTAAATATTATTCGCTTGCTTATTAAAATTTCTTTTAATATAGATAAACTTTGGGATAATCTTTTGGTCTCGGCATCGTAATAAAAAGTGAGTGACGATAATAATTGTGCTTTACGTTTCCTTAATTTTTCAAATTGTCTGATAAAACGATAAGTTTCCTCCCATAAAGGACTGAAATATGAAAATGTAAACTTTCACCATTAACACTCATAATAAAATACTTATCTTTTTGGGATTTTTAATGGTGTACTTTAAATTATACAATCTAAACGTTTCGATAACACTTACAGTTATCTTCGTCAGTAGTAATGTTAGTTAAAATTGTTAAAGATGTAGTAAACAATTTTGTCAAATTTGAAAAATTCAAACATAAACATAAGCCTGCTATTAATATAACAGTTTGAGAAACGTATAAGCCAACTATAAAATTGTAGTAAAGAATAACTAGGTCATTAAAATTAAATATTGTTAAACTGCCTCAAAGATGACAAACCAGAACACTCTCTACGGAAAGCTAACGATGAAATTTGCCAGCCAAAAAACACATTTAACAAAATTTAATCGAGTTATGATGTAAGTGTAAAGTTGTGAAAAACTTCAATTTTAAAATGATAGAAGCATTCACAAATCCAAACATTACATCAAAAAATAACCCAGTTGAATCTAACAAAGAGATATCTTTATCAATAATTGGAAGTGTTATTAACAATGAAAAGCACAATGCAGAACGTTCTTTGTAATTTTTAATTTCAATTTAATTTCAACTACTTATGTTAAATTATAGTGCTGTGGAAATTTAACATATAATTGATAAAGCATTTGCTTCAAGGTCTAGGAAAAACACAGCAAAAAACCTAGACATACCAAAAGTTGAAAACAAATTAAAATCAAGGCGTATCATTATGCTCTTTTTTAATTATAAGATGCCAAAACCTATTTAAACGGAGATTTTCTTCTTGTCTATTAAAATTATTCGGGTGTTTATATATTTCAATAGCTTCACGTTGCAAACGAACATAATAATGGGTTTGTCTTGACAATATTTTCATATTGTCAAATTGAATGTCATGATTTAAATTATTCAGGGCATGGTCAGCCACAGCAGACCTCTCTGGTTGACCAATCTACAAAATCTCATATGTTCTTTGCGTCTTGTATCAAAGCTACGTTTTGTGGTCCCGATGTATACTTTTCCACATGAACAAGATAACTTATACACTCCGGAAGATGATAAAGGGTTTGACACATCTTTAGGTGATCTTAAATGTTCTTTAATTTTTCTTGTAGGTTTAAAATAGTCCTAATGCCATGTTTGATTAGGATTTTTCAATTCTATTTGTAACATTAGCTATAAAAGGAAGAAAAGCAGTACCAACATTAAGAACTGGTTTTCTTTAAGGTTACGCCTAGAAGGTGTAATAACATTATTAATATCTGTAAGTGAATATCCATTATCTTGTAAGGATTTTCTTAAATATTTATATTCATCATTCAAAAATTCAGGGTCACAAATTCGTTTTGCTCGATCTACTAAAGATTTAATTACACTAATTTTTTGACGTGGATGGTGGTTGGATAATTTATGAAGGTATCTATCAGTGTGTTCGGCTTTCTGTAAACCTTAAAAGATAGTGAATTATTATTTTAGATATTAATATGTCAAGAAATGGTAAACTTCCATTAGTTTCTTTTCCATGGTAAACTGAATACTAGGATGTATACCATTTATAAAACCAAAAACTCATGCAGTGCTTCTTCTTATACGTTTCTCAAACTGTTATATTAATAGCAGGCTTATGTTTATGTTTGAATTTTCAAATTTGACAAAATTGTTTACTACATCTTTAACAATTTTTAACTAACATTACTACTGACGAAGATAACTGTAAGTGTTATCAAAACGTTTAGATTGTATAATTTAAAGTACACCATTAAAAATCCCAAAAGATAAGTATTTTATTATGAGTGTTAATGGTGAAAGTTTACATTTTCATATTTCAGTCCTTTATGGGAGGAAACTTATCGTTTTATCAGACAATTTGAAAAATTAAGGAAACGTAAAGCACAATTATTATCGTCACTCACTTTTTATTACGATGCCGAGACCAAAAGATTATCCCAAAGTTTATCTATATTAAAAGAAATTTTAATAACAAGCAAGCGAATAATATTTACAGAAGAACTGAAAATGCTCTTCTACGTAATCAAATACATATTACTAGGAAGTTACTGGATAACACCGATAAAAATCTTTTATATTTACATTTAGAAATTTCATCTATTTTGAATAAAGAAGATTGGGATAAAATTGATTCTATAACGTTTAAATCTATGGAAATAAATTTTGACATCTCATGTCAACGTCAAAAGAAAAATTTAATAAATTATACAAACAACAAAATAATAGACCATCTATTGATTGTAGAAAACAGTTATAAACCTTTCTGATAATGTTGTTTCAGATTATGCTATTCAAGCGCTTTCTAAAGGAGGAAATTTTGCATAACACCAAGAGTAATACCTTTTGAAGATATAATTTCCAACATCGAAAACTCCATTAGATTATTACCTTTTGATGCTGCTAATGAAGTTAGATATAACACCGTTAACATATTACGTAAAACAAAACCTCCAAAGAGCAACTTATCCTTTCGTCAACGACATGCTTTACTTGATCTTAAACGCAATGAAAATATTATAATATTAAAATCAGATAAAGGTAATGCAACTGTTATATTAAATATGAACGATTATAACACTAAGATAGAACAATTGTTGGGACCAGAAACTTATCATGAAATACCGAAAGATCCAACAAAAAAGTTTCTTTTAAAAACTAAAGAGCTGATTAAATTATCATCTATTCCTGAAGAAATAAAGAAGAAACTATCTAACTCTGAAGCTATTTCACCAAAACTATATGGTTTACCAAAATTCATAAACCTAATATTCCTTTAAGGCCTATTGTTAGTGCAATTGGTTCTCCTACATATCACCTTGCAAAACATCTTACATTGTTATTACAACCTCATATAGGAAAAACACCCCATTACATTAAAAATTCTGCCGACTTTGTTGAAAAATGCATAGTTTCAAAATTGAAGAGGGTGATATAATGGTCAGTTTTGATGTTATTTCACTTTTACAAAAGTACCTCTAAAAGAAACTATTGAATACATAGATCATCTTTTTCCAAAGGACATAACCATTCTTTTTCAGCACTGTCTTACTACAACTTATTTTCAGTGGAATAATAAATTTTATGAACAGATTGAAGGTGTAGCAATGGGTAGTCCCCTTAGTCCTGTTATAGCTAATTTTATATGGAAAAATTTGAAACATTAACGTTACAAAATACACCTAAAAAACCTTCAGTTTGGTATAGATATGTAGATGACACATTTGTTATTTGGAGACATGGAGAAGAAGCACTGCATGAGTTTTTGGTTTTTATAAATGGTATACATCCTAGTATTCAGTTTACCATGGAAAAGAAACTAATGGAAGTTTACCATTTCTTGACATATTAATATCTAAAATAATAATTCACTATCTTTTAAGGTTTACAGAAAGCCGACACACACTGATAGATACCTTCATAAATTATCCAACCACCATCCACGTCAAAAATTAGTGTAATTAAATCTTTAGTAGATCGAGCAAAACGAATTTGTGACCCTGAATTTTGAATGATGAATATAAATATTTAAGAAAATCCTTACAAGATAATGGATATTCACTTACAGATATTAATAATGTTATTACACCTTCTAGGCGTAACCTTAAAGAAAAACCAGTTCTTAATGTTGGTACTGCTTTTCTTCCTTTTATAGCTAATGTTACAAATAGAATTGAAAAATCCTAATCAAACATGGCATTAGGACTATTTTTAAACCTACAAGAAAAATTAAAGAACATTTAAGATCACCTAAAGATGTGTCAAACCCTTTATCATCTTCCGGAGTGTATAAGTTATCTTGTTCATGTGGAAAAGTATACATCGGGACCACAAAACGTAGCTTTGATACAAGACGCAAAGAACATATGAGATTTTGTAGATTGGGTCAACCAGAGAGGTCTGCTGTGGCTGACCATGCCCTGAATAATTTAAATCATGACATTCAATTTGACAATATGAAAATATTGTCAAGACAAACCCATTATTATGTTCGTTTGCAACGTGAAGCTATTGAAATATATAAACACCCGAATAATTTTAATAGACAAGAAGAAAATCTCCGTTTAAATAGGTTTTGGCATCTTATAATTAAAAAGAGCATAATGATACGCCTTGATTTTAATTTGTTTTCAACTTTTGGTATGTCTAGGTTTTTGCTGTGTTTTCCTAGACCTTGAAGCAAATGCTTTATCAATTATATGTTAAATTTCCACAGCACTATAATTTAACATAAGTAGTTGAAATTAAATTGAAATTAAAAATTACAAAGAACGTTCTGCATTGTGCTTTTCATTGTTAATAACACTTCCAATTATTGATAAAGATATCTCTTTGTTAGATTCAACTGGGTTATTTTTGATGTAATGTTTGGATTTGTGAATGCTTCTATCATTTTAAAATTGAAGTTTTTCACAACTTTACACTTACATCATAACTCGATTAAATTTTGTTAAATGTGTTTTTGGCTGGCAAATTTCATCGTTAGCTTTCGTAGAGAGTGTTCTGGTTTGTCATCTTTGAGGCAGTTTAACAATATTTAATTTTAATGACCTAGTTATTCTTTACTACAATTTTATAGTTGGCTATACGTTTCTCAAACTGTTATATTAATAGCAGGCTTATGTTTATGTTTGAATTTTTCAAATTTGACAAAATTGTTTACTACATCTTTAACAATTTTTAACTAACATTACTACTGACGAAGATAACTGTAAGTGTTATCGAAACGTTTAGATTGTATAATTTAAAGTACACCATTAAAAATCCCAAAAAGATAAGTATTTTATTATGAGTGTTAATAGTGAAAGTTTACATTTTCATATTTCAGTCCTTTATGGGGAGGAAACTTATCGTTTTATCAGACAATTTGAAAAATTAAGGAAACGTAAAGCACAATTATTATCGTCACTCACTTTTTATTACGATGCCGAGACCAAAAGATTATCCCAAAGTTTATCTATATTAAAAGAAATTTTAATAACAAGCAAGCGAATAATATTTACAGAAGAACTGAAAATGCTCTTCTACGTAATCAAATACATATTACTAGGAAGTTACTGGATAACACCGATAAAAATCTTTTATATTTACATTTAGAAATTTCATCTATTTTGAATAAAGAAGATTGGGATAAAATTGATTCTATAACGTTTAAATCTATGGAAATAAATTTTGACATCTCATGTCAACGTCAAAAAAAAATTTAATAAATTATACAAACAACAAAATAATAGACCATCTATTGATTGTAGAAAACAGTTATAAACCTTTCTGATAATGTTGTTTCAGATTATGCTATTCAAGCGCTTTCTAAAGGAGGAAATTTTGCGATAACACCAAGAGTAATACCTTTTGAAGATATAATTTCCAACATCGAAAACTCCATTAGATTATTACCTTTTGATGCTGCTAATGAAGTTAGATATAACACCGTTAACATATTACGTAAAACAAAACCTCCAAAGAGCAACTTATCCTTTCGTCAACGACATGCTTTACTTGATCTTAAACGCAATGAAAATATTATAATATTAAAATCAGATAAAGGTAATGCAACTGTTATATTAAATATGAACGATTATAACACTAAGATAGAACAATTGTTGGGACCAGAAACTTATCATGAAATACCGAAAGATCCAACAAAAAAGTTTCTTTTAAAAACTAAAGAGCTGATTAAATTATCATCTATTCCTGAAGAAATAAAGAAGAAACTATCTAACTCTGAAGCTATTTCACCAAAACTATATGGTTTACCAAAATTCATAAACCTAATATTCCTTTAAGGCCTATTGTTAGTGCAATTGGTTCTCCTACATATCACCTTGCAAAACATCTTACATTGTTATTACAACCTCATATAGGAAAAACACCCCATTACATTAAAAATTCTGCCGACTTTGTTGAAAAAATGCATAGTTTCAAAATTGAAGAGGGTGATATAATGGTCAGTTTTGATGTTATTTCACTTTTTACAAAAGTACCTCTAAAAGAAACTATTGAATACATAGATCATCTTTTTCCAAAGGACATAACCATTCTTTTTCAGCACTGTCTTACTACAACTTATTTTCAGTGGAATAATAAATTTTATGAACAGATTGAAGGTGTAGCAATGGGTAGTCCCCTTAGTCCTGTTATAGCTAATTTTTATATGGAAAAATTTGAAACATTAACGTTACAAAATACACCTAAAAAACCTTCAGTTTGGTATAGATATGTAGATGACACATTTGTTATTTGGAGACATGGAGAAGAAGCACTGCATGAGTTTTTGGTTTTTATAAATGGTATACATCCTAGTATTCAGTTTACCATGGAAAAAGAAACTAATGGAAGTTTACCATTTCTTGACATATTAATATCTAAAAATAATAATTCACTATCTTTTAAGGTTTACAGAAAGCCGACACACACTGATAGATACCTTCATAAATTATCCAACCACCATCCACGTCAAAAATTAGTGTAATTAAATCTTTAGTAGATCGAGCAAAACGAATTTGTGACCCTGAATTTTGAATGATGAATATAAATATTTAAGAAAATCCTTACAAGATAATGGATATTCACTTACAGATATTAATAATGTTATTACACCTTCTAGGCGTAACCTTAAAGAAAAACCAGTTCTTAATGTTGGTACTGCTTTTCTTCCTTTTATAGCTAATGTTACAAATAGAATTGAAAAATCCTAATCAAACATGGCATTAGGACTATTTTTAAACCTACAAGAAAAATTAAAGAACATTTAAGATCACCTAAAGATGTGTCAAACCCTTTATCATCTTCCGGAGTGTATAAGTTATCTTGTTCATGTGGAAAAGTATACATCGGGACCACAAAACGTAGCTTTGATACAAGACGCAAAGAACATATGAGATTTTGTAGATTGGGTCAACCAGAGAGGTCTGCTGTGGCTGACCATGCCCTGAATAATTTAAATCATGACATTCAATTTGACAATATGAAAATATTGTCAAGACAAACCCATTATTATGTTCGTTTGCAACGTGAAGCTATTGAAATATATAAACACCCGAATAATTTTAATAGACAAGAAGAAAATCTCCGTTTAAATAGGTTTTGGCATCTTATAATTAAAAAAGAGCATAATGATACGCCTTGATTTTAATTTGTTTTCAACTTTTGGTATGTCTAGGTTTTTGCTGTGTTTTCCTAGACCTTGAAGCAAATGCTTTATCAATTATATGTTAAATTTCCACAGCACTATAATTTAACATAAGTAGTTGAAATTAAATTGAAATTAAAAATTACAAAGAACGTTCTGCATTGTGCTTTTCATTGTTAATAACACTTCCAATTATTGATAAAGATATCTCTTTGTTAGATTCAACTGGGTTATTTTTTGATGTAATGTTTGGATTTGTGAATGCTTCTATCATTTTAAAATTGAAGTTTTTCACAACTTTACACTTACATCATAACTCGATTAAATTTTGTTAAATGTGTTTTTTGGCTGGCAAATTTCATCGTTAGCTTTCGCCGTAGAGAGTGTTCTGGTTTGTCATCTTTGAGGCAGTTTAACAATATTTAATTTTAATGACCTAGTTATTCTTTACTACAATTTTATAGTTGGCTTATACGTTTCTCAAACTGTTATATTAATAGCAGGCTTATGTTTATGTTTGAATTTTTCAAATTTGACAAAATTGTTTACTACATCTTTAACAATTTTTAACTAACATTACTACTGACGAAGATAACTGTAAGTGTTATCGAAACGTTTAGATTGTATAATTTAAAGTACACCATTAAAAATCCCAAAAAGATAAGTATTTTATTATGAGTGTTAATGGTGAAAGTTTACATTTTCATATTTGTAACAAAATGTTTCGAGCAAACCAGATCAGATCAGATCCACAGTTTATTGGCCCAATATGAATGTGGAAATTAAAAAATCGTAGAACAATGTCACGTATGTTTAAAATTTAGAAATTCAAATCCCAGAGAACCTTTACTTCCACATGCGTCTTCAACTTTAAAGTTGTAATAGATTTTTTCGAGTATGGTTAATTAAAGTACTTGTTAATAGTTGATTATTTTTCGAATTTCCCTGAAGTGATGACGGTGCCTTCAACTAAATCAAATGTACTATTCAAATAATTAAATCGATCTTTGCTAGACATGGAATTCCGTCTATAATTCTTTCGGACAATTTGATAATGAAGAAAGATAGTAAAGAATTCAAAGATTTCGTAAGAGACTGGGGTATTATTCATAACACTTCTAGTCCAAAATATGCAAGAAATAATGGTTTTGTAGAAATATCTATTCAAACAATAAGAAATATATTTAATAAATCTAAGCAAAACGATTCGGATCCATACATTCGTTTATCACAATTTAGAAATAACCAAAATGATAGTGGATATTCTCCCTCTCAATTGTTAATGTCACGTAGCCTTCGGACAACATTACCAGTGACGGAACATATTTTACAACCGAAAATAATTGACTATTCCAAATACAGACATTATCAAAATGAAAATGTGAACAAAATGAAAAAAAGTTGTGACATTAAAACTAAGCCACCTAAACCACTATTTTAAAAAAAAATCTCGACTCATCATCAAAATTACTAACTATATGAACCAATAACGAAATACGTTTTTAAAATCTTAAACCATGCTTTACTAAAAGATGGGTCATAAGACACCTCTCGCCGGCCCGACCATTGT
Source organism: Vesta saturnalis (assembly GCA_036346205.1). NCBI lineage: Eukaryota > Metazoa > Arthropoda > Insecta > Coleoptera > Lampyridae > Vesta > Vesta saturnalis. The sequence continues at coordinate 4,290,994 of JARFJB010000002.1, forward strand.
ATGCATAAATTTAGACAAAAAACTACAGTAAATGTTCAAAATGACGGCCATCATTGGCGATACACAAATTTACTCGTCTTTTCTTATTTTCAAATAAAGCTACCAAAGTGTTTCCATCGATGTTTTGAACTTCTCTAATAATTGCTTCTTGTAATTCTTCTGAAGTATGTAAACGGTTTTGAAACACTTGATTTTTCAAATGTCCAAATAAAAAGAAATCTAAAGGCGTCAAATCAGGCGAACGTGCTGGTTAAATTCCTCTGCTGATTAGTCTCTCATCAAAAAATTGTTGTAAAAAAACTATGCTTGCATTAGCAACATGTGGTGGTGCATTGTCCTGCTGAAAATACCCATTTCTGATTTCATCATCAACTCTTCTATGAATGGTTGCAATATGTGTGTTGGATAACGTCCAGACTCCTATTTTCAATGGGTGAAGATTGTGTTCAACAAAATTGTGTGGATTGTCAGCTGCCGAACTCCGCAAATTTTTATTATTTATGTAACCAGGCAAGTGAAACCGTGCCTCATCCGACATAAATGTCAAATAACTCTATGGATATCTATATGAATGACAAAATTGTTAATGAATCACAAACATTTAGTAATCATAATCAGAATCCTGGTAAAACAGATAGACAAGTCACTCGTTGTGGCAGGAAAGTGGTAAAACCGCGTCGATTTACATTCTCAGAAGAGAACGATAGTTATTAAAATTTTTGATTGTTTAATTTTTTATTTTGTTAAAGGAAGAACATGTTGTTTTATAAATATCTAGAGGCATATAAAAACAATGTCAGTCAAGGTCTAATCAATAAAGATTTATGTCATTGATTTATAAAACTTAACAGTCATTTACTTATAAACTAAACATAACTTAACAAAGACCTTTTTATTAATTATCAAAGAACTGATTATTATATCACAGCCATGTTATATTCTTAGATTAGTTTCCTAAGTTGTTTAAAAATTGTCATTGCAATTGCTTAATTTAATTAACTCCATTAATACATAACGTCTAAAATAGCCAGGTTCATTCAATATTTTTGTGATTTGGATAATTCACACACGAATTAAGAGAAAAAATTGAGAGGGACAAATTTAATAACAAACTTTTTACAATAATTTTACTAGTTACCATTTTAAGACATTTACGCAAGATAACAGAAAAAATTATCATTTAAGATTCTATTTGCTAGTGTAAACGAGATAAAACTAAGTAAATGAGATTAAATTATGGGTTGATGGTCACACCTTAATAAGAAATTTATACATATTATATGAATTAAGTTGTATTTTATTATTAAATAAATGTATTGAGATAATAACCTTTAATATATTTTTATGTGTTTATAATTTGCAGGATATGGTAGAAATGAACACTTGTGGGGGGTCTAAGTATGTACACGAAATAATGTTTGATAATTCGGGCCTAACAACACAATCACTAGCATACAAGGTTAAGAGTGTGATAAAAGATCCAATTCAATAATGGAACAGCATGCCAACACAGTTTATCTCGAAATTATCAGTTATAAATAATGATAGCCTAACAAACTGATAAGACGATTCAAATAAAATCACGCGAGCTTTCTGCATCATCCTTTATCTTAATTTAAAACTAACGATTAACATCTCATCTATCTATTGTGTTAATTATGTCGCTTAACAACGCGTTTTCTACAGTCCGAACAACCGTAAGTAAAATATATATTAAAAATTAACAATACGACTGTTACATCTTTGTAATAGAGGTGTGATAAACATTTTCAGTCGTTCTGGTCATTTTAGTTATTGGTACATTTTACAGTAACTTCTTTAATATTAATCCATACCTTTATTTTGTAATTAATTTCGGTTATTTTTCTAGGGGGGATCACCAGTATTAAATATCTTAAGAACATACTCAAACTCAGCAAGCACAACAAAGTTATTTATTGATGGTAAATTTCAAGATTCTCAAACAACACAATGGATAGATGTTCACGATCCAGCTACCAACAATATCGTTACAACAGTACCTAAAAGTACAAACTCTGAAATGAATCAGGCTGTTGATGCTGCAAAAAACGCATATCGAAGCTGGAAAAATACTACAGTTTTAACTAGACAACAAATTTTGTTCAAATTACAAGCCCTTATTCGTCGAGATGTAAAACGCATTGCAGCCAATATTACCTCGGAGCAAGGAAAAACCTTGGCGGACGCTGAAGGAGATGTAATGCGAGGGTTGCGTAAGTAGTTTCCATTTAAACTATGCCTTTTGTTATCACAATCAATTTATATAGAGGTAGTTGAACACTGTTGCTCAGCGGGTTCGCTTCTTCTTGGAGAATCTTTACACAATATAGCAAAAGATATGGATTGTGTTTCTCACAGGCTTCCTTTGGGAGTGACTGCAGGAATTTGTCCGTTTAACTTTCCTGCCATGATTCCGTTATGGATGTTCCCAACGGCTTTGATTACTGGTAATACTTCTGTCATAAAACCCTCAGAAAGAACTCCTGGCGCGACTATGATAATGATGGATTTGTTAAATGAAGCTGGCTGTCCCCCGGGTGTTGTCAATGTGAGTTATTAACGCATAGACATAAAAAAAAGTTAAAAATAACTACTTTTTAGGTAATACACGGTTCTCAAGATTCAGTGAATTTCATTTGTGATAATCCAGAAATTAAAGCGATAAGTTTTGTTGGATCAGATGCTGCTGGTCAACATATCTATAAACGTGGGTGCTCTAATGGAAAACGAGTACAGTCAAATATGGGAGCAAAAAATCATGCAGTTATTTTACCTGATGCAAATAAGGAAGCAACACTTGACCAAGTTTGTGGAGCTGCGTTTGGTGCAGCCGGTCAAAGATGCATGGCAATCAGTGTTGCTATTTTAGTTGGAGAAGCGCAGACATGGCTTCCTGATATTATATCCAAGGCAATGAAATTGAAAGTTAACGCTGGTTGTGAACCAGGCACTGATATTTGTCCGGTTATTTCACCTGCTGCGAAAGAAAAAATTTTAAACTTAATCGAAAATGGTATAAATCAAGGAGCTAAATGCGTTCTGGATGGGCGAAGCGTGGTTGTTGAAAAGTATCCAAATGGCAATTTTGTAGGTCCCACAATTCTTACAAATATTGACACAAATAATGACTGTTACAAGGAAGAATTATTTGGGCCAGTACTGAGCATTATGACTGTAAATACACTAGAAGAAGCTATAGCGGTTGTGAATGGTATGAGATACGGTAATGGAACAGCATTATTCACCACAAACGGTTGTTATGCCAGACAATTTGTTAATGAAATAGATGTTGGGAACGTAGGTATTAATGTACCAATTCCTGTTCCACTGCCTATGTTCAGTTTTACTGGGTCAAGAGGTAGTTTTTGGGGTGATTTGCACTTTTATGGAAAACAAGGTTTTAATTTCTACACTCAAACTAAGACTGTCACATCCATGTGGAGAAAAGGACAATCACAGGTGAATGGATCAGTTGCAATGCCTGTTCATGGTTAATCGCCCTTTAAATAGCATAAACCACATTTAGTATTTTTTATTTTTAAGTTCACAACACGATTTCGCGAATTAGTGACACATTTTGATATGATTGTTACATTTTATTATTTATTATTAAAATGTTTAATATTCGTGATTATATGTATATCACATATTATTAAACGTAGAATGGTTGGTTGATATATTACTTATACCATCATTTTGAAATCAATATAGAAAGTAGTTATTTTCTTGCAATCAAGTTAATAACGTTTATAAGCACACACAGCGCACGTTTGATATATATATATATATATATATATATATATATATATATATATATATATATATATATATATATATATATATATATATATATATATATATATATATATATATATATATATATATATAATATATATATATATATATATATATATATATATATATATATATATATATATATATATAAAGAAAAAGGTAATCTTGACCGTGTGAAATTAATAATGATAATTTTTTTTGAGGGAGCAGTCAATTTAATAAAGTCTAATTAGACCAGGGTTAAAAGAAGACTTATATATGGCAAGCTTTCGAGACTGTTTAAACTCTTTTTCAAGACAGCTAAAACACAACAGCAAAATAAAAATCGTTACATAAGAGCATGTCTTACAACTGATTAATCTAATAATACAACGTGATCAATCTCAAGTGTACTGTAGTGGTATGACAACAATCCCTAGTTGTTGATGTTGTTGTGTTTTGCAGTTGGCTGCTTTGGATTTTTAGTGTGGTTTTAGTCGTTTTAGTTTATGTCATATTATACCTTCGTTTTTCACTTTTGTATTTTCTTGAGTTATTTACAAACTGTCTATATCAAGACAAATTATATATTCTGAATTTCAAATTGTGATCGAATTTAATCGTCATGTCGTTTTCAATCGAACACGAGACATTCATTGTTGTGGCTCATTTTCGTAGCGGCTTCCAAGATGGTAATGGGAAATGGCATTATTCATTGCAATCATGCATCGATCAATTTACTGTTGAGTACCCAAATGAAACTATTAGTTACGAAACATTTAGTCAAGATCATAATCGATTGATAGCTCGATTCATGGAAACTGGTAGTGTTTTAAAACGCAAACGTGAAGCTTGACACCGTTAGACTTTTTTCTTTCTGGTTATTTAAAAAACAAAGTGTTCAGCAGAAGATTGCATACTCTTCAAGAATTGCGAGATGCTATAACTCACAAAGTTCATAATATTGGTGCCGAAATGTTACAAAATGTATTTGCGAATATGCAACGTAGGGTTAACTTATGTTTACAATTTAATGGCGGTCATTTTGAACATATGCTGTAAAGCAAAGTGTGATAACTAATATGTACCTAAGGAGTTAAAAAAAATTTGTAAAAGACATTGTCATTCCATAAACATGTACTGTAAATTTTATTTATTTATAATGAAATTATAACATTTAAATACTTAAGATTCATTTCATATTTTATTTATTTTGTTGTATTTTATAGGGATGCAGTCTAATCAAATACAAAATAGTCATTATTTAAATTAAGATAATATTTTATAATATGTATAAGTTAATGACCTTCATACAGATTTGAAACTGATCGTAGTTTTTACTCGAACCATGCTCTAGAGTAGCTAGAGCAATACAGCTTCTTACCAACCTATCAGTGGTACCAACTTAAATATTTTGATCACACTTGAGATTGATCACTCGTTAGTTATTTTCGTAACTGGTGTGCTGTTTACACATTTATCGGTGCGAGGCCGTTCTCTTTTACCCGAGGCGTAGCCGAGGAATAAAATATAAGGCCGAGGAACAAAAATGTGACAGCGCAACAAAATTTAAAATTTTTGTAACCATGTGTGCCAACGAGATAAAATGTATACAATTTATTTATAAAATACAGACATTGGGAGAAACAAAATATTTATAACCGATAAAACAGAATTAGACTTTATTAAATTGACTGCTCGCTCAAAAAAAATTTATATATACAGCCTGATTCAAATTCCACCATGGAGATCTCGCTTATTATAAGAGCTAGAATATACGTTTAAATTTGGCAAAGTTGCTAAATTTATTGCTGCTTAATAATTTGAAAAGAAATTTGAAATATTTCGATGCGTTTTTTTTTATCTGAAAAAAACTGAAAATTGTCGTTTTCGTCTTTTCGTTATAACTATTTTATTTATAATTATTTTTCAAATCTGTAAAAAAATTTTCATTGCCACTTTTTATTCATCATTCAACTATCTAAATAGATTTTTTTTTGCTCAAATCAGAATCATTATTTTTTAACCAACTTTACTTTTTTCTTATGGACGCCATATTTGATTTTTACATAAAAAATTTCCATATTTTATTGCGAATCCAAAAATGTATCACACTTTATGTTTTGCATTATTTTTAATTTCACAATTTAATTTTTTGTGGTTGAGTTACATACGTATAACTCCAGAATTAATAAAAACAAAAGTACTGACTCAACCACTATTAAGACTTGAACTATTTTGTCAGTAAACTTATTAAGAAATATCAATAATAAAGAAATGGTTTATGGCTAATTTTTATTTAAACACGAAACTAAGAAGCTAAGTAAATAAATTGGCCCAATCAAGAACAAATAACAACAAATAAAATTATTTAGAATTATGTAATTAAATTTACAGTAAGTGTTCGAATATCAAACCATTTTACCTTGTACATAGTTGAATTCGTTTTCGCATGTTACTTATAACCCGTTGAATAGTACGAGCTGGAATTCGTTCGAATTGAACTAAAACACTATTCCGCAGATCATCCACATTTCCATATTGCTGATTATAAACGGCATTTTTAATTGCCCCCCAAAGATAATAATCTACATAGCGCGATCTCGCCGGCCATTCAACGACACCACGATTGCCGATCCATTTATTAGCGAATCGCTCATTTAAACATTGCCTAACATTAGCTGCATTGTGTCGTGGAGCACCATCCTGTTGCCACCATACGCCTTGCACTTCATTAAGTGGAATATCATCAAAAAATCTAACAGCTGGGTTCTCAAAAAATTTAAATACCTTTCTGCATTAAGAGTTCCTTGGTAGATATACGGGCCTATAATTCAGTTATTCCATGAGGAAACCCAAACATTAAAACCAAATCGTTGCTGATTTCTAATTTATCTATTCTCTCGAGGATTTTCTATCCACCAGAAATGTTTATTATTCCGGTGAACATCCCTGAATTAGAAAAGTAACTTTCATCAGTCCATACAATCTTATTTAGAAAATTCCTATCTTCATTAATTCGTTCGTGCACCCAGTTGCAAAAACGTAAACGCCTATTTGCGTCTCCAATATGTAATCGCTGGCTAACGTGTATTTTCTGGGGTTTAAAATTTGCCTTTTTCAATGTTCTCCAAACTTTGCTTTGTGGTAGTTGAAGATTTGTACTTATTTCGCGAGTGGGTGTTAACAGATTTTCATTTACCTAATTACAAAATACTCAAAGATTATTTTAATGATGAATGTTGAAAAGTTATACCTCTTGAAGTATGGCTTCTTTAGTTACTTGAGAAATTCTTGTGCCATAACTATTTATGGGTTTTTGAAAACTCCCGTATTCTACTGAATTGCGATGTAATTTTAAAAAGTAAGTCCAATTTGGTTGCCGCCTCTCTGGATATGTTTACAAATAACTTGCACTTGCACTCTGCCCATTTCTTTTGCACAAATAGTAAATTTTTATCATGTCACTACATTCTTCGTTTGTAAAATTCATATTTACTTGACATAAGACAACATAATAAATAAAATGGCATCGCTTCTCGCCAGTCAATTGTTTAGTTACATATAACGGGTTTGCCAATGACAGTGACAGAATTAACAAAAATAAAAAAAAATTAAATTGTAAAATTAAAAATAATGCAAAACATAAAGTGTGACACATTTTTGGATTCGCAATAAAATATGAAAATTTTTTATGTAAGAATCAAATATGGCGTCCATAAGAGAAAATAAAGTTGGTTAAAAAATAATGATTCTGATTTGAGTAAAAAAAAATCTATCTAGATAGCTGAATGCGGAATAAAAACTGGAAATGAAATTTGTTTTACAGATTTGAAAAATAATTATAAATATTTCAAATTTCTTTTCAAATTATTAAGCAGCAATAAATTTAGCAACTTTGCCAAATTTAAACATATATTCTAGCTCTTATAATAAGCGAGATCCCCATGGTGGCCCTCGAATTTGAATCAGCCAATATATATATATATATATATATATATATATATATATATATATATATATATATATATATATATATATATATATATATATATATATCTTAAGTTTTCAGTCCTATTACTCTGTTGGGAATGACTTTATCTTCAAATCTATCATGGGTTGATCATTTTCTATCAGCTACTCGTAAAATAGGCTTGTACAGATCTAAGCAGTACTTTACCTCCCGATAACTCTTTCTCCTGTATAAGGTCCAAATTCGACTTCATCCGGAATATAATTCTTACCTCTGGGTTGGTGCTCCCCAACACGATCTCGATATAGTAGGTCGTATTCAAAAGAGAGCGATTAGGCTTATAAATGACCCGTCCTCAACTTCTGACATATGGTCCCTTGAGCATAGAAGAATCGTTTCAGTTCTTTCTTTGTATTATTGGTATTACAATGGCTATTGCACTGCTGAATTGCATTCTTTGATACCATCTCGGACTACCTTTGCTAGTAATACTCGGTTCGCTCATTCACATCATCAGTATGCAATACAAATCTCCACTTGTCGTACCAAACGGGCGCAATCTACATTCCTCTATACGACTTTTAAAGTCTGGAATGATCTCCCTAGTTCCTTTCACTTATATAAAAAAAATTAAGGTAGCTGCTCATAGGCATCTCTTGGCAATTCAATGTCCCTCTATCCATCCTCCTAAGTGTTCCTGAGTGCTTTAGCACGATATGCCAAGTTTAGCCTAGTTAGGTCCACAATTATTTATATATATATATATATATATATATATATATATATATATATGATATCTTTCATAGTTACTTAATGATCGATTATCTGTTACATATTCTTATACATATTGAATTATAACGGGAGTAGTTTGTTTGGTCACGTTTTACAGATAGAAATTCACCTTAGGTAATTTCGATATAAATCTTGCGAAAATTAAAAAAAGATTCTGCGTATAAAATACCAAGATTAGTATACAAAAATCTTAAAATATGTGTATGAGCAATATTATGTTTTTTATTTTTATTTGTCTAGACTATTTTACATGTTCAAGTTTCCCCTACACCAAAGCATAACTATATATAACTATACAAAGGTGCTATCGATTACCTTCAATATCTAATTATAAGATCAAAATTTAAATACCATATTAGTACTTACCTACTTCCTTCATAGCGTACTATAGGTAAATTTGACTATACACACACAACATAAACTTATCACGACAAGTCATCCTCTCTTTGATATCGCATTCGAACAGAGGTCGTGCTTTGAACTTAGCGTTTTCACGGTAACCGGTCCGAGCATCGTAGTCTTCGCCACTTCTAAGTTAGGTCTGTCACTGCTTGAATACGGACAATACTAGGAAGCGGTTATCATCCAGGAGAGGAACTACAGCCAGTAGCAGCAGGACAACAAAGAGAGGATGAGATAAGGATACAGAACACAAGAACACGGAAGAATCCAGGACACCACCATCACCAACACCTAGGATCGACGTCGAGACTGAAGCAGTTAGCAGTTAATAAGACTTTATTGATTTTAATTGTTTTATTTTAACATTTCCTTTCCTCCCTTTCTATTGGGTCTCTGACTACCAAGCCTTTTTGTCCTCGGGGTGCGAGGCTGCACCTCGACGGAGACCCTTTTTTCCGCAAACAAATATTCCAGATTTCCGTTTTACAACCCCTAACTAGCAACAATCGTGATGTTAAAGCATGGTAACCACCGTGCTACACTCAAAGCTGTCTCCCCAACCCCCGACGCAGCCCGACCCCCTTGTCGGAAGGTGCGCAGTTTAATCTGCGACGTCACCTCGGCGACCCCACAGTTACCCTTACCCAACTCTCCGGTCCTTGGTCCTCAACCCTACTCCTAGACCTCCCTCTTTTTTCTGCCACATGTTCCCGATCGGTGAAATAGGATCAATCGTATCCTCGACTCGCTATCCCGTTCCTACCAACGGAGAACCGACGCCTGCGTTTTAGACACGCGGACGAGGGTTGCTGTATTCCGAGAACACAGTCCTTAAATCCTTCCAAAATGATTATCACGTCAGCGACAGTTAACGCCAGAGTCGTTCGTCGAAAACGCTCTCTACACCATGAACACAACATACACAACCTCGCAATTACTGAAACAAAACTAACAGACAGATGCACACTTAACTTTAACATTTATTACTCCTACCTACAAAACAGCAACTATAGAACCTCCCTTATCGTCAGAAATTGCTTTCCGTCCACCCGATTTCAACTTCTTCCGCACTTGCAGCATCTCGAATTTGTTGCTGTGACGATGCACTTTCACCCTCCGATTGTTTTCTTCTCTTACTACAAGCCGCCCGGCTACAAAGCGTTTTCTGATGACCTCCTAATTTACGCTTCTAGCCTTCCCAACGCAGTGATCCTAGGGGATTTCAATGCCCGCCACACCCAATTCGGTGACTCAAGAAGCAATGACAACAGCTATCATCGGCCTTGCTACAGTTGCCGCTTTTGTTAGTCACTAACACACAACCTACATTTTTCGAGCATTTGGGTACTTCTGTAATAGATCACATCCTTGTTTCCAAACCCATAACCCACTATTTCTACGATCACAGATCATCTACCACTACTGGTCAAAACTTTATTTTGTCCAGCCCCACCAGTACCTCCGCTTTGTACAGTATTTCTTCTGTGGAGAAGTGAAAACCTCTTAGGGGCACCAAGCGCCTTAAGATCTATCAACACATGGTAGTGTGGGACTATACTTTCCTCTAGATCAGTACTACCCACTAAAACCACTCCTGGCCTAGTGTGTATACCATGCAGGTGCCGTTTATCACATTTCTTCTGCATGGCGTAGCCTTATTTATTTTTCCTTTCAGCTTATGTGCTTTGTGTTTGTCCTTTATCGTCTAGCTCTTTGTTTATCATTATGGTTCGAATCATGTCTGTTACAGCGTCCCATTTGCCCTTTGTTTCCAGCAAGAAACCTGCTACGTTTCCTTCTGTTACCTTGGCGCCACACTTTAACTCCGCTTTCGTTCTTTCATTTTGCCATCTTGCACAACAAAAGATTGTGTGTTGAGGTGTATCCTCTTCTTTGCAGTAGTTGCAAGTACTGTGCAACTTTTCTTAAACCTTGTCAAGTATGAGTTAAAATTACCATGTCCAGACAGTGCTTGTGTGATGTAATAATCAATTTCTCTCCATTTCCTCATAAGACCATTGTTGTATGTCTTTCACAAAGGTTTTACCCAGCCATCATATTTTTCCCAGTCTTCCTGCCACTTCCAGAATTTTTTGCCCTGCTCCATTGATTGAGTAAGTTTTAGTTATCTTGTATTTCGTCTCTTTTAGCAAGAGGGCAGCTGGTGCATTCCTGCTATTGGTAGTGCTGCTTTAGACGATACGGTTCTATATCCAGATATTACTCTGTGCCTATAATGTTCTCATAATGTTTATATCTTATCACGTTTTCACAAATCGTTGCTCCGTACATTATAGTTAACATGACAACGTTTGCCAGTAGCTTCTTTTTTTCGCTTTTGGTCCTTTGACGTTTGGCGTTATTCGAGTAAGCGTTTCCAAAATCCCATTGGCTCTCCGACAGGCCTTTTTAATGTATGTCGACATTTTTATGTTTTTGTCTATGTAAATTCCCATGTATTTATTTTCATTATTGGTTACTATTGTTGTTCCATTTATTGTTAGTTCTACACTTTTTGTTTTTCTGTCGCTCGCTAATAATAAACTTTTAGTTTTATTTACTGCTATAGATAATCCCATATTTTCTAGTTCCTCCGTTGTCTGTTAGAGCGTTCGGCGGTTTCTTTTAAGTAGTCAATATTTTTGTCTTTTATTGTCAGCGCTAAGTCATCAGCATAAACCACTTTCTCGACATTCTTATCCAAGTCCAATTTTAATATTCTGTTATAATATATGTTCCACAGCGTAGGTCCTAGAACCGAGTCTTGTGGTACTCCACAAGTGGTCTTAAACTTATTCCCGTCTTCAGCTATTATGTGTCGCTCTGATAGGTAGGACTGTATTATTTTAACTAAATAATCGCTGATTCCGGCATTATTTACCGCATTTACTATGTGCTTCCACGGAGCCAAGTTAAAATCGTTTTGGGCGTCGATAGCTATCGTAAGCGATGCAGCCTGGCTGTGTTTTTGAATATTAAGCAATCATTTCACAGGGTCTGACACGCCAGTCTCCTTCACAAAATCCGTAACCTTAACATCCTCGATCCTTTCTCCAAACTTCTACTGTAGTACCTGACTAATCGGTCAATTCGAGTCAAAGTAGGCAACACCTTCCCCAATCCATTTCAACCAGGCGAGCCGCAAGGTTCTGCTTTAGCCCCGATGCCTTACACCATCTTTGCTTCCGACATTCCCGTTATAACACAACCCGGAGTGGCCATTGCACAGTTTGCGAATGACACTGCTTTCCGGTCAGCGCATCGGAACAGCGGAAAGGCATCCCACCTCATATCCAAAACAAATCTAGACAAACCTATTCCAGGAACTTCTAAAGAAAATACATAACCTGTGGTTATCTCAGATTTCGATCCAGGATCTTGGCCATCTAGTTTGTCTGATGCTGGAAGTTTTTGTTAGTAAAAGATGGTCTTGCTAAGCCATTAAAGGAAATAAATATCCAGTTAATAACACTGGTCGAAATTTCAGTGCGCGTTATTATACAAAAACGGAGAAAAAGTACTGCGCAACTGGTAAGTCTATTTCACCATAAAAAAACTGGGTGTATTGTTTTTGCTGTATGCTTTTTAGTCGCTCTTTCAGTTTTCTTTCCACTGAAGGATTTACACGTTGGAGGCACCTCAGTGACACTTTAAAAGAATATGAGTCATCAAAAATCACATTCTTTGCCAAATATCCTGGATTGAATGTGGGCTTATTGATGCAGAGACAAATTATTGGTGTGAGGTGCTTCTACGTATTGTGTCAACAATAAACATGCTTGCTCAAAATTATTTAGCCATTAGGGATACTAGTGACAAACTTTATGACTTTCATAATTAATTTTTTTTACAAATCATTTAACTACTAGCTCAATTTGGACCAATAATGGAAGAACATGTTCGCAGAGAGCAGGAACCTAAAGTTCACTATCTTGGAAAAGGTGTCCAAAATGAAATGATCTATCTTTTATATTCACATATTAAATCACATATTGACGAAAAAATTTACTCGTTTTGTTTTGATTCGTCAACCTTTAGATGGGCCATATTATTAAAATATATTAAGGGACTAACTCTAAAACCACTCAGAGATACTCGTTAGGAAAGTCGAGTAGAAGCTCTAAAACCATTAAGGTATCCATTGGGAAGTAATATGATACTTCATTAAGTTCTAACGTGATAAATTAACTTGGGGATTTTTAGAGCGAGTTTGAAATTTTTATGCCGGTTGTGTAGGCAACACACGTTGCGTCCATTAGAGGAAGTTTGGTAACCTGGTGTGTGAGAATTGAATTTTAAATAAATTTAAAAATGTAACAATTTCGGAAATTCCAACTGGTTGTTAGATACTAGGTATGAGGGAGATTTCTTTCAGTAATCTTTTATAAAAATTTTACTTAATAAAAGTTACATGCAGCATTACTGCTGGTTTTTTCAGTTAAAAAAAAGAATTATACTAAGTAGTATATTTTCCGTTTCTACGGACATTAAAATTTCTTAACAAACGTTTTTGGTCAGATCAAGAGGCTCTTCCTTTGATTATGGTTTTGGTCCTTTCGTTCCCTTCAGTTCAATGTGGTAACGGATTATTTCACCTGCAGATGAACTATTCCCTTACACCTTCGGTTATGAGCGTATGGTTAACAGTTCTTTGTGACTACTGAACAGGGGTGTACGATATCCCGCTGGAAGAAAATTCGAGGGGTGACGTCAATCTGGCCTCGTTTTCTCCAAAAGAACATAAATCTTTAGTCACGTAAGACACCTATTTACCAACAACTGATTGGTGAGTCTTTTAAATGTTTAATTACTTCATAGCGGAATCCTGGATCTATAGACAATCGTTTAAGTGCAACTTCGAAATACTTTAGAAGTGGTTCGTTATTAAACGAATTACAGCTGCAAACATAACACGGTTTCCTAGTGGTGTGTTATACATACATTTAACTGTGACATTGCTTTGAGTTACACCTAATGAGGTTATGTACCTGAAATCGTAACTGTTTAATTAAGACTTAATCATAATTAACTCCATTCATACCTACTGAGGTGTTCACTTTTACTTTTACTGATTTATCTTCAGCAGTACTTTATTTTAAGGTGCCTAACTGATTAAGATTTGGAATTTTAAATACATTATAAGCGGCTCTGACAATCTGCAACTGTTCACCTTGAAGTTTGCTGCTTCAGTATTTAACTAATATTTTGTACAGAGAGATCCACATTGTAATCTAACAGTGATTTAGTTTTAGCGAGTATGTAAATATTGAGAATGTAGATTAAACTAATACACTGCTGTCAACCATTTTTTTCATAATTCATCTTTTTCGCTTACATCCAAAACCTTATACTGAAGTATATAGGCTACATCAATTGAGTAGGTAATATAATACCTTACTTCATGTAATCATTTAAATTTGTTATAATGTTGAATACTAACGAATTAATGAAAACTTTCGATTAAATTTGAAAGTGCTGCTCGTGCTGTCAAGATATCCAATACTGACGAATTAATGAACCGTTTCAATTAACGTTGAAAGCGCTGTTCGTGCTGCCAGAATAATTGAGGGTAGATAATCAAACTAAAACTAATTTAAATAATTTTATGAAGTGCTAATTGCTAAAAATTAATTGAAATTTTCACAAGGTACCGGATGTGCACACGAAAGACCAGCTTAATTTTAATTACAGATTATTTCATATGGTAGACCTATTGTACATTTTTATATATATTTTGTATATAAAAAATTTGGTGGTGAATCCTATAACGAGACCGTAAACACCTCAATAGACATATCTTTTGATACAAAATTATTACCTCCTAGATTGGTCATGGAAAGAGGTGTAAAATCCAACTTGAAGTTGATGTTAATATTTTCTCTGTTCTAGGTACATTCTAACGCTCCGAATATAATGCAATACATTTAATTTTTAATTGGGATGTGTTTATTATATTGAAACGTTCATTGTAAAGGTAACTGTAATTTAGAGGACAAGTAAAGCACTGTACAAAATCACTACCGTGCTGTTAGGCATGCTATAATTAATAAGTACATTTAGACTTCGAATAAAATTGATCAAAACAAATCTACAAACTGGACGTTACACGTCTGGAAATATTAGATTAGGCCGATCAAAACTCTATTAAACGATATGTCACACTTGATATCTCATCCTAAAATGTACAGACCGGAAGTTACACGTCTGGAAACAGCAGGTTTAGCTTTTTCAGTTCAAGATACTGTTAAACGACGTCACACTCGATATCTCGACTGAAAATCTACAGAGCGGAAATTAATTGCTTCGAAACATCAGATTTGGGTTTATCAGTTCAAAATACTGTAAAACGATTTGTTGCACCCAATATCTTAACCGAAAATCTACAGACCGGAAGTTACATACCTCGAAACATTAGATTTAGCTTTTTCAGTTTAAAATAGTGTTAAACAATGTCACACTCGATATCTCAAATTAAATCTACAGACCGGAAGTTAAATGTTTGGAAACACCAGATTTAGCTTTTTTAGTTCAAAATACTGTTAAACGATTAGTCGCAGTCAATATCTTAACCTAAAATCTACAGAGTGGAAGTTACATACCTGGAAACAGCAGATTTGGATTTTTCAGTTCAAAATACTGTTAAACACGATGTCACACTCGATATCTTAACCTAAAATGTTCAGAGCGGATGTTAAATGTTTGGGAACATCAGATTTGGCTTTTTCAGTTCAAAATACTATTATAAACGATATGTCGCACTCAACATCAACCTAACATCTACAGACCGGAAGGTACATACCTGGAAACATGAGATTTAGTTTTTTCAGTTCAAAATACTATTAAACGACATGTCACTCGATATCTCAACTTAAAATCTACAGACCGGAAGTTAAATGCTTGGAAACATTAGATATGGCTTTTTCAGTTCAAAATATTGTTAAACAATTTGTCGCAACCAATATCTTAACGTAAAATCTACAGACCGGAAGTTACATACTAGAAAACAGCAGATTTGGATTTTTCAGTTCAAAATACTGTTAAACGATGTCACACTCGACATCTCAACTTAAAATCTACAGACTGAAAGTTGCACCTTTGGAAACACCAAATTTAGCTTTATTATTCATTCAAGTATGAAGAAGCTAATTGTAATTAAAGGTATGTGAAAAAAAGTTAATAAACCTATAATACTAACGACTGTAAAATTTATGATCGTTACAGCCCTGACTTCATTACACCGCTGAAGACATGAAGATTACTATTTTTTCAGTCTTTCTGAAATGTTTTGCTTTTTCAGTTCAAAATAATATTAACGACATGTCACACTCGATATCTCAACTTAAAATCTACAGACCGGAAGTTAAATGCTTAGAAACATCATATTTGGCTTTTGAGTTCAAACTACTGTTATCCGATTTGTCGCACTCAATATCTTAACCTAAAATCTACACACCGGAAGTACCATACCTGGAAACAGCAAATTTGGATTTTTCAGTTCAAAATACTGTTAAACACGATGTAACACTCGTTATCTTAACCTAAAATCTTCAGGCCGGATGGTAAATGTTTGGTTACATCAAATTTAGCTTTTTCAGTTCAAAATACTGTTAAACGATGTCACACTCCATATCTCAGCTTAAAATCTACAGACCGAAAGTGAAACGTTCGGAAAGACCAGATTAGGCTTTTTCAGTTCAAGATAGTATTAAACATGTCACAAGCGATATCTAAACTTAAAATCCACTGACAGGGAGTTAAATGTTTGGAAATATCAGATTTGGCTATTTCAGTTCAAAATACTGTTCATCGTGATGTCACACTCGATATCTTAACCTAAAATCTGCAGACCGGAAGTTAAATGTTGGAAATATCAGATTTAGCTTTTTCAGTTCAGAATACTGTTAAACGATGTCACACGCGATATCCCAACTTAAAATCTACAGATCGGAAGTTAAATGTTTGGAAACACCAGATTTGGGGGTTTCAGTTCTAAATACTGTTAAACGATATGTCGCACTCAATATCTTAACCTAAAATCTACAGACCGGAAGTTACATAACTGGAAACATGAGATTTAGCTTTTTCGGTTTAAAATACTATTAAACGACATGTCTTACGCGATATCTCAACATAAAATCTACAGGCCGAAAGTTAAATGTTTAGAAACATCAGATTTGGCTGTTTCAGTTCAAAATACTGTTACACCATATGTCGCACTCAATATCTTAACCTAAAGTCTACAGACCGGAAGTTACATGCCTGGAAACAGCAGATTTGGATTTTTCAGTTCAAAATTCTGTTGAACATGATGTCACACTCTATATCTTAACCTAAAATCTTCAGCCCGGATGTAAAATGTTGGAAACATCAGATTTAGCTTTTTCACTTCACAATACTGTTAATCGGTATGTCACACTCGGTATCTCAACTTAAAATCTACACACGCCTAGAAACACCAGATTTGGCTTTTCCACTTCAAAATACTGTTAAACGATATGTCATACTCAATATCTTAACTTAAAAGCTACAGACCACAGTTTAAATGTCTGAAAACATCAGGTTTGGCTTTTTCAGTTCAAAATACTGTTCAACGATATGTCATACTCAATATCTTAACCTAAAATCTATAGACCGGAGGTTACATACCTGGAAACATGAGATTTAGCTTCTTCGGTTTAAAATACTATGAAACGATATGTCACACGCGATATCTCAACATAAAATCTACAGACCGGAAGTTAAATGTTTGGAAACATCAGATTTGGCTTTTTCAGTTCAAAATACTATTAAACGATATATCATACTCAATATCTCAACTTAAAAGCTACAGACCACAAGTTAAATGTCTGGATACATCAGGTTTGGCTTTTTCAGTTCAAAATACTGTTAAAATATGTCATACTCAATATCTCATCTTAAAATCTACAGAGCGAAAGTGAAATGTCTGGAAACATCAGATTTGGCTTTTTCAGTTCAAAATACTCTTTACGATGTGTCACATTCGATATCTCGACCTAAAATCTACAGACCGGAGGTTGCACTTTTGGGAACACCAAATTTAGCTTTATTACTGAAGAAGCTAATTGTAATTAAGGGTATGTGAAAAAATTTTAACAAACCTATCATGTTAACGACTTTAAAATTTGTGATCGTTACAGAACTGACTTTATTACACCGCTCAAGATATGAATATTACTAATTTTTCAGTAAAATAGCAAGTTTTTATTTTTTATAATATTATCTTGAAATGCCGGATTCTTGTGGTTATAGATAACACTTGCTGTGTCGTGTCTAGTCATACTATCGCCAACTTTTGGTATAACAACATGTTAATAAAGTGATATATTTTGCTAAAATGAAATAATTGTATTGGTTTTACTGCTGGAATAAGTGAAATTCAGTTTTTCTTGTCATCTTAAACTTTATTTATTTTTAGATATTACAGAAAGAGATTGTGAAGTTGCGTCTTTACGGTATGGTATTCGTGGTTCCAAAAACTTAAACTTACATTACTCAATAATTGAAATTATCAGAATGGACGGGATATCAGTTTCCTATCTCGAATTAATTCAGATGGTGCTCGGTAAGTAAATGCCCTTTATTATTTATGTCATATTTTTTCGATTTAAGACAATAAGTGTACAAACTTTAATATAACATTATCCCTGAAGAATAATTATATAATAAATGCTGCCAACCCTTAGCAACCGCACCCTCCACGCTGAGTTTGGTAGATAGTAAGTTATGTTTATCTAATGAGATATTATTACAGAACCTCACATTCTAACGCCAAATATTTCTTTCATCCACCACAGCAAGTAATCCAAATGTGTTAAAGATGTAGTTGTTTCTTTAGAATGTCCTTTGTAACAATAAATTACTATTATCGTGTGTTCATTTACCCGCATGCTATTATCCCCCATGTGCTTACCCCAATACACTCATCCCTAAGCAACCATCCGCGCATAGTCATCCCCTGCTTACTTCTTACGCAGGCATCGGCATGCAACCAGCCACACTTAGTCACCCCCATGAGCTAATGCAACTATCCACATGAAGCTGCTTACCCTTTTGTGCCCATCCCTAAGCAACAATCTACGTACAGTCATCCCCTGCGTACCTCTTATGTAGACATCGGCATGCGACCAGCCACACTTTGTCACCCCCATGAGCTAACGCAACCACCGACTGACTGCCGTTTACCTCTATCTACCTATCCCTAAGCAACCATCCGCGCAGTCATCCCCTGCTTACCTCTTATGCAGATATCGGCATGCAACCAGCCATACTTAGTCACCCCCATGAGCTAATGCAACCAACCACATGCTGCTGTTTACCCTTATGTGCCCATCCCTAAGCAACAATCTACGCACAGTCATCCCCTGTTTACCCCTTATGTAGACATCGGCATGCGACTAGTCACACTTAGTGACCCCCATGAGCTAATGGAACCACCCACATGCTGCCACTTACTCCTATGTACACATTTCCTAAGTAACAATCCGCGCAGTCATCCCTGCGTACCCCTTATGCAGGCAATGACATGCAACCAGCCACACTTAGTCATGCGCTAATGCAACCACTCACATGCTGCCGCTTGTCCCTATGTACCCATCGCTAAGTAACTATCCGCGCACAGTCATCCTCTGCTTAGCCCTTATGCAGACATCGACATGCAACCAGCCACACCTAGTCACTGCCATAAGCTAATACAACCACCCACATGCTGCCGCTTACTCCTATGTACACATCTCTTAGCAATCATCGGCGTAGTCATTCCCCTGGTTACTCCTTATGCAGACATCAGTATGCAACTATTCGCACACATCCGTTATGATGTCATGCTTAATGTAGCTTACTCCCGCCACCAATACTTTAATTGTGCATACGCAGTACTTGGTCACGTGACTGAAACGACGCTTCTGATTGGCTGCGGGTACCAAAAATGGCCAGAACGGACCTTTAAAAACTCCATGGGGGTTTTGGGAAAACAGTTGCTCGAGCCCGTGCTGCTTATCTACTCTTGATAGTTTCCGGTTAGTAGCATGTTGTAACGTTGCGTCAATCAAGTTATAACTGGCTTGAAAATGAGTACTGTTGCGTAGCGAGTGAAGCAAGGAAACTGGAAGTAATTCATTTGTGTTAGTACAGGTATAAAGTATAATAATATAAGCATACTATTCAGAAGGGGCGCCTATTTAATCGACTTAACCCTATCGCCTTTGAGTGACCCTGTAATGACCAGAAATAGTAACTGACAGTTCATTGGATTGTCGGGAGAATACTGTCATCTTTTGCGGCCTAAGCCGATAAAGTTACTTTTAGCGGCTTACACCGCCAAAGTATGTTTAACACTAGTTTTCTAATTTGCGATGCAAATTTTGAAAGTAAGATTTCATACAATTTGAAGGAACAAGAATAGGTACCTAATAATCCATTAAGTAGTCCATAGGTTACCGCGACTTTTTCTTTGGTGCGGATATTTATATGTTTTATTATGCATTTTTTTTAGAAACAAGATACAGTCCTTACAAAATTGAAAATATACTAATACAAAAGCATATTGCCATTAATTATGCTAATAGTACATTAGAACTTTCCCTATTATTCATAAATTGAAAATGTCCAGTATTTGAGATTTTTTCGATCAATCATTGTTCATATTGGTAATACTGAGAATAACAGAACACATTTGTATATGTATAAAATGGAAATACCTAACAATATTTTATAAAAGTTAGCTTAATTCACGTAAATTATGGGCAAACTGTACTTTTTATTTGGCCTTCATCAAGGAAAATACAAACGTCAGTGCAATTACATCTACTAGCGAAAAATAAGAATGTGCGTTAATTACACAAAAATTATTCACACAACCTAGGATCGTTGATTATGTATGTCTTAGACTATGGTTTAAGATGTATATACATAATCAATGCTGAAATTAAAAAAACTAATTGTCTTTTGGCTAATGAAAATGGCAACATTGAAAATGTCAACGTTGCCCAAATATGAAATATAACCTAAATTTTATAAATAGTAAAATCATGAAAATTAAATGTAAAGTATGAGTATAATTATTAATATTTTAAATCAACTTGCTACTAAAAAGTGTACGTTTAAATTATCATGAGAAATAACAACTTTTAACGTATATTTAAAAAATAATTATATTGCATAACTATTATCTGGACTAATTGATAACTAGAATAATAAATAACTTATTGCTAATTATTTACAGAAACTGCACGCTTATGTATCAGTAAAGTAATGACCACAGTAGGAAATATTGGTATAGGGTTACTTATTTTGATTATACTTTGGATACTTACTTTACTTCTTTTCGTTTTTGCTGTCAAAACACAAAGTAACTTAGGTTGGTTTGGAATTGCTTTCAGTTCAGTTTTTACAATTGTACTAATTGCAATACCCACTGAACATAAAATTTCAGAATATCCACCAGAATTGGTAAGGTTGTAAATGTATGTAAATAATACTTTAAGTAACTAATTTTTAGGAACATGACTACAGTTACATTTATCGTACAGCATTCGCATGGTTTTTAATATTAACTGTAGTAGTAGGATTCGTTTCATTCTTTTTTCTACATTGCATTGAACCTGCACGGCCAAAGCCTTTATTACCTGAATGATAAACCATTTCATGATGTTAACACACTTAAAACATTCACTACAAGGACAGTGGGGCCTTTTATCATTATTCAAAAATGTGCTTTATGACAAAGTTAACATAATCTATCGCTCTCAAAATATATCCAGCTCTGTTTCGTTAAATAAAATTATAACAATAACAAATGATAATGAGTTCATGAATAAAGTTATGAATTCTGAAAATCCAGTTATTGTAAATTTCCATGCAGAATGGTGTGAGCCTTGTCATATATTAACACCTAAAATGAAGGAATTAATTGAACCCAAAAATAATATTGATCTTGCCATCGTTGATGTTGAAAATAATGCAGAATTAGTACATACTTTTGAAGTAAAAGCAGTTCCAGCTGTGATAGCGGTAAAAAATGGTTTGGTGGTTGATAAATTTATTGGACTTGTTGATGCAAATATGATAGAAAATTTAATTAATAAATTAGAAAAAAAGTTATAATAAGTATGGCGAGCTGAACTAATCTAATTAAGAAACATTGTTTCTCATTTTAAAAGCACATTAATTAGTTCAGACTCGCCTTAAACATAAACGATGGATTATAAAGTACTGATAATTTGTACACTATACAAATTTTTTATGATTTAGTTTTCAAGATTGTTAATTTTATTTCCTTGTATACATAATATATATAATTCATGTTTAAATAAATTTTAAGGTTTTATATTGTATTTTATTACTTATACATTTTGCTAAAGGTTTTTGTTTTATGCATCGTAGAGCACAACTTCACTGTAAATTTTAGATTCAATTGTGAATGTCATTTTGCAAATTTATTCAAACTTGTTCTATTTTTATTATAACCAACTTTTGATAGTTTTTACTTATGAACAAAGCCATATGTACCGCCTTCGTGAAAAAGAGATCAATCTTTGCATTTACAACAGTCAGACGTGAGGATTTGAAAATAGACCATTTTTAACATGATGTCTGTGCATTAAAAATATATCTGCTAAATTATGTTGTATTACCTACTATCTATTAATTTCTTTCTCATAAGCGTAAACAAAATTACCAAGTATAACTCGATTCTAAAACTGTTTTCACGTAAATTAGATTTCATTATTTTTAACATTAAAGTATTGAAACTTGCCTTGACAGAGTCTAAAGCTTGTATATCTGTTCATTTGTTTGTATTTATCATAAAATTATGGGCAAAGTGTAAATGCTCTTTATAAGCATACACATACATATAATTGTTAAAACCATATTTGCATTATAAAAATACAATGTTGGTGCTTTGCAGTGTGTGTAATTACACTAAAAAAACTTTATTACATTCGGAAACAGAAAGTTACATTTTAACTTATACACTATACTTGACTTGACTGTACTCTTCATACTACTTCATATAAGCGAGAATATGAATCAATTAAAAATATTCTTCCCTCTTCACCCTATATACTCATTGTGAAAGCAACATGGACAAAAGCCCACACAATTTTTTTAATGTGCTGCGTGTCGATTATTTATTTTGTAGTTATAATTATATAGTTAATAAATTAAAAGTAATCCTATTAAACTCAATTTCAATAATACTCCACCAGTTTCATCATTATTAGAAACTCAACCGTATTAGTAGCCATAGTTACTAGTATCCTAATGGATATTTTAAAAAAACCGCATCATTCTACGTCAAACCGTTCTGCTTAAAAATTACATATGGACTGGCGGACGGACAAGAGAACCATGTGTCTGCAATAAATAATGTTTGATTTAGTGGCGTTTTAAAGTCGTACTGCAACAACGAAGTCACTATAATACAGTTGTCATGTTAGTAGTCCAAGGCGTGAAGCGCTAACCGTATTTGAAGATCACTCCCCAAATGTCAGTCGCAGTTCTAGACTGAGCTAACGCGGCTGTTACCTTGCGAATGACAGGTAGCACCTTCTCCATATCAAAAGATTCAAACAAGCCTAATGTAGAGTCGAACCTTAAGGCGAGTTGGATAGGCGAGCCATTGACAGCGACGAGAACCGCATTTGGTACTTGCGGTTTACCAACATCGCCTAAAATCGCTCGGTTGTAACTTACGACCGTCCAGGTTGAAAAAGGCATCGCAGGCGGCGATGTCTTCTGCGACCGCCATGGGTCCTTCATCTTCTTCCAGGGTGGAGGACAAGGGAATTTCGGGCATCCCATGTGGCTCGTAGGGCTGTTTCACCACAGTTCACACATTTTACCCGATCAGTACATCGTTTATTGGACGAACGGCGCACTTCACACACTTTGCTGCGCCCCTAAAATAGCGCTGTGCATGACGGGAAGCTTGACACGGATGATACTTTCCGGATGCTAGTTTTTTCTTCTCAAGTTATCGTTGGTTAGCAGCTGCATCAGCACGAGAGAGATCGAACCTCCTGCAAAATTTAAAAACATGAATAAAATACTCACGTCACTCTCGGAGATTCCTACGGACTCGCTACATACCTCAGTCCTTGTCTAAGGTAAACCGGATCCGGATTCCTTCGCTGATTGCGTGAAGGCGATCATTTGTCGGTCCACTTCTAGGAGAACGCGACCCAGTTCTCCTTCTGACGAAAAATTACCAGCGGCACTGTCTCCCTGGCGTCGGCTGCGGCCGTCGCCTGCTTTATTGTTACTGGGCTATCCGTAAACTCCACCAGTGCCGTGAACGCTTTTTCCGCCTGGAGCGGCGTTAGCGTGAAAACTATCGGCGTTTTCTTATGCTTCTTCACGATGAGGGCTGGTGGATTTGAGGAGAGCGCCTGCTTCTTTCCTTCCTTCTACAATGTCGGTAGCGACGACAGTGGACGTCGAAGGAGTCGCTAACTGGCCTAGTTAGTGGGACGACGTTTGCTGGTGGTACTCAGGCATTTTCTGCTTCTCTGCGGGGCGGTGGTCAGTGGTGCATGGTCACTCGTTTTGTGAAACGGTAGACTAAACTCTACACAGTAGAAATGATAGCGCTGTAACCACTCCTCTCGCTACCCTACGACATCATAAAAACGAGTGAATTGTGTTGAAGTTAAATTTTTACGCTTTGACTAAAATATACTTTCGCTTGTCGGATTCAAACCTCGGATTCAGATTATGCGACCGTAACACGACGTTTTGTTCAATCAGGGTATACAAGGTACAGCTACGGGTATGAGGTAAGAGTTGCGTAAAGAATTTCAAATCCTTGCAGAGCACTAAAGCACTTTTTAAAGTATTTCGTGAACAATAAAATTTCCAATGAATAAGGGCTAAAAAGGTACTTCAAAACAGTACACATTATGAACACATTGAAAACTCCATTCTGAAGTAAATAGTGGAGGGACATTGTTTAAGATTAATTTAAAATAATTTTTGTGTGAAAGTTTATTGCGAGGTAATAAGCGTTAAAAGCTACTTACATAAAGCCGTAAAGTACTCCAAAGGTATAGAAACCGATTTAAACATCAAACAAGTAAAATTTGATTAATTTATTTTCACATGATTGATATATAAGTATGTTGCCTTTTTAAGTATTAAAATGCCCTACTTCTTCTCTAAAATTCACTAGGCTCCTTCTATTATTACGTAATCCGTGATTACTATTCATTTCAGTTAAATGTGGCAACTGTTAAATTAATTTTGATTTGAGGTTAGTGAGAACCGTCTAATACCAGCATACTTTTGGTGTAATAATAAAACATAAAAATCTAGAGGGCAAATAAAAAAATAGATGCATACGGGTGGAGCATTATCAGTACAGTATCATCACGCTCAAAAATACAGGTACAGCTAAATTTTGGCTGTGTGCATTTGGTTTGACGGCACATACCTAATCAATTGCATTAGCAGGCTACGACCATGAAATGTCAAAGTGACAAGAATCTATCAAATTTGCCAGTTTGACCAAAGCTTCACCTCTACTTGAAAATCGTAAGATGTCCGATTTACATACAAAAAATGTGTCTAAATCAAAATTTTACTGTAACAAGCTGTCCAGTATTTTTTGAGCGCAATGGTACAAGAGTACTAATTTCAGTAATTTCAATTGTGTATTTTCAATACTTTTTGAACAGTAAAGCAATCGTTTTCTGCAAAATAGGGCAAGGCCTGTGCGTATCCTTTTCCGCTTTTACAAGTTTGATATACATTTGATATACATCAGACACTTCCTTTGCGCTCATCTCATGCCATGAGCAGTAACATTAACGACATCCAAAAGAAATAAGCAATATAACCCACAAAATCTCATGAAATATATATATATATATATATATATATATATATATATATATATATATATATATATATATATATATATATATATATATATATATATATAATCAAAGTTGTTAATCGTGGCTGATTAAGTTAAAAACAATAAGAAAGATTTAGTGGGTAGCAGCCAAGGTTGTGGGGCTAGTTTAAAATAAAGAAAAGATCCTTTGTTCAAAGGGAAGCTTTCGGTAAATTTATTACCTTTGTCAACCAATCTACAAGAAGTTATGCGTTGATAATACATATAAATTAAGATAAGATAATAACTTACGATCGTGGATACAGTTAAAAACATTGAAGCAGCATTGAAAGAAGATATTTCAATTTAAATTTAAATTAGATGTCAAAATCAATTTTGGACTTTGACAAAAAAATTAAAATTATTGTCATAGTTATAGGAAAAACAAAGAAAATGGTTATGAAATCAATGTATAAGTAGATTAATATGTTGAATGTGATTGTGTGATAAGTGTAAAAGTGTTATGAATAGGATTATTTAAGATTATTTGAATGTCTATTATTACATAGGACTTTTACTTCTATGTGGGACATTCTGGAGATTAATACCAAATAGACCTATTCGTGATAACTCTTTAATTAATAAATTAGAAAAAAGTTATAATAAGTATGGCGAGCTGAACTAATCTAATTAAGAAACATTGTTTCTCATTTTAAAAGCACATTAATTAGTTCAGACTCGCCTTAAACATAAACGATGGATTATAAAGTACTGATAATTTGTACACTATACAAATTTTTTATGATTTAGTTTTCAAGATTGTTAATTTTATTTCCTTGTATACATAATATATATAATTCATGTTTAAATAAATTTTAAGGTTTTATATTGTATTTTATTACTTATACATTTTGCTAAAGGTTTTTGTTTTATGCATCGTAGAGCACAACTTCACTGTAAATTTTAGATTCAATTGTGAATGTCATTTTGCAAATTTATTCAAACTTGTTCTATTTTTATTATAACCAACTTTTGATAGTTTTTACTTATGAACAAAGCCATATGTACCGCCTTCGTGAAAAAGAGATCAATCTTTGCATTTACAACAGTCAGACGTGAGGATTTGAAAATAGACCATTTTTAACATGATGTCTGTGCATTAAAAATATATCTGCTAAATTATGTTGTATTACCTACTATCTATTAATTTCTTTCTCATAAGCGTAAACAAAATTACCAAGTATAACTCGATTCTAAAACTGTTTTCACGTAAATTAGATTTCATTATTTTTAACATTAAAGTATTGAAACTTGCCTTGACAGAGTCTAAAGCTTGTATATCTGTTCATTTGTTTGTATTTATCATAAAATTATGGGCAAAGTGTAAATGCTCTTTATAAGCATACACATACATATAATTGTTAAAACCATATTTGCATTATAAAATACAATGTTGGTGCTTTGCAGTGTGTGTAATTACACTAAAAAACTTTATTACATTCGGAAACAGAAAGTTACATTTTAACTTATACACTATACTTGACTTGACTGTACTCTTCATACTACTTCATATAAGCGAGAATATGAATCAATTAAAAATATTCTTCCCTCTTCACCCTATATACTCATTGTGAAAGCAACATGGACAAAAGCCCACACAATTTTTTTAATGTGCTGCGTGTCGATTATTTATTTTGTAGTTATAATTATATAGTTAATAAATTAAAAGTAATCCTATTAAACTCAATTTCAATAATACTCCACCAGTTTCATCATTATTAGAAACTCAACCGTATTAGTAGCCATAGTTACTAGTATCCTAATGGATATTTTAAAAAAACCGCATCATTCTACGTCAAACCGTTCTGCTTAAAAATTACATATGGACTGGCGGACGGACAAGAGAACCATGTGTCTGCAATAAATAATGTTTGATTTAGTGACGTTTTAAAGTCGTACTGCAACAACGAAGTCACTATAATACAGTTGTCATGTTAGTAGTCCAAGGCGTGAAGCGCTAACCGTATTTGAAGATCACTCCCCAAATGTCAGTCGCAGTTCTAGACTGAGCTAACGCGGCTGTTACCTTGCGAATGACAGGTAGCACCTTCTCCATATCAAAAGATTCAAACAAGCCTAATGTAGAGTCGAACCTTAAGGCGAGTTGGATAGGCGAGCCATTGACAGCGACGAGAACCGCATTTGGTACTTGCGGTTTACCAACATCGCCTAAAATCGCTCGGTTGTAACTTACGACCGTCCAGGTTGAAAAAGGCATCGCAGGCGGCGATGTCTTCTGCGACCGCCATGGGTCCTTCATCTTCTTCCAGGGTGGAGGACAAGGAATTTCGGGCAGCCCATGTGGCTCGTAGGGCTGTTTCACCACAGTTCACACATTTTACCCGATCAGTACATCGTTTATTGGACGAACGGCGCACTTCACACACTTTGCTGCGCCCCTAAAATAGCGCTGTGCATGACGGGAAGCTTGACACGGATGATACTTTCCGGATGCTAGTTTTTTCTTCTCAAGTTATCGTTGGTTAGCAGCTGCATCAGCACGAGAGAGATCGAACCTCCTGCAAAATTTAAAAACATGAATAAAATACTCACGTCACTCTCGGAGATTCCTACGGACTCGCTACATACCTCAGTCCTTGTCTAAGGTAAACCGGATCCGGATTCCTTCGCTGATTGCGTGAAGGCGATCATTTGTCGGTCCACTTCTAGGGAGAACGCGACCCAGTTCTCCTTCTGACGAAAAATTACCAGCGGCACTGTCTCCCTGGCGTCGGCTGCGGCCGTCGCCTGCTTTATTGTTACTGGGCTATCCGTAAACTCCACCAGTGCCGTGAACGCTTTTTCCGCCTGGAGCGGCGTTAGCGTGAAAACTATCGGCGTTTTCTTATGCTTCTTCACGATGAGGGCTGATGGATTTGAGGAGAGCGCCTGCTTCTTTCCTTCCTTCTACAATGTCGGTAGCGACGACAGTGGACGTCGAAGGAGTCGCTAACTGGCCTAGTTAGTGGGACGACGTTTGCTGGTGGTACTCCAGGCATTTTCTGCTTCTCTGCGGGGCGGTGGTCAGTGGTGCATGGTCACTCGTTTTGTGAAACGGTAGACTAAACTCTACACAGTAGAAATGATAGCGCTGTAACCACTCCTCTCGCTACCCTACGACATCATAAAAACGAGTGAATTGTGTTGAAGTTAAATTTTTACGCTTTGACTAAAATATACTTTCGCTTGTCGGATTCAAACCTCGGATTCAGATTATGCGACCGTAACACGACGTTTTGTTCAATCAGGGTATACAAGGTACAGCTACGGGTATGAGGTAAGAGTTGCGTAAAGAATTTCAAATCCTTGCAGAGCACTAAAGCACTTTTTTTAAAGTATTTCGTGAACAATAAAATTTCCAATGAATAAGGGCTAAAAAAGGTACTTCAAAACAGTACACATTATGAACACATTGAAAACTCCATTCTGAAGTAAATAGTGGAGGGGACATTGTTTAAGATTAATTTAAAATAATTTTTTGTGTGAAAGTTTATTGCGAGGTAATAAGCGTTAAAAAGCTACTTACATAAAGCCGTAAAGTACTCCAAAGGTATAGAAACCGATTTAAACATCAAACAAGTAAAATTTGATTAATTTATTTTCACATGATTGATATATAAGTATGTTGCCTTTTTTTAAGTATTAAAAATGCCCTACTTCTTCTCTAAAAATTCACTAGGCTCCTTCTATTATTACGTAATCCGTGATTACTATTCATTTCAGTTAAATGTGGCAACTGTTAAATTAATTTTGATTTGAGGTTAGTGAGAACCGTCTAATACCAGCATACTTTTGGTGTAATAATAAAACATAAAAAATCTAGAGGGCAAATAAAAAAAAATAGATGCATACGGGTGGAGCATTATCAGTACAGTATCATCACGCTCAAAAAATACAGGTACAGCTAAATTTTGGCTGTGTGCATTTGGTTTGACGGCACATACCTAATCAATTGCATTAGCAGGCTACGACCATGAAATGTCAAAGTGACAAGAATCTATCAAATTTGCCAGTTTGACCAAAGCTTCACCTCTACTTGAAAATCGTAAGATGTCCGATTTACATACAAAAAATGTGTCTAAATCAAAATTTTACTGTAACAAGCTGTCCAGTATTTTTTGAGCGCAATGGTACAAGAGTACTAATTTCAGTAATTTCAATTGTGTATTTTCAATACTTTTTGAACAGTAAAGCAATCGTTTTCTGCAAAATAGGGCAAGGCCTGTGCGTATCCTTTTCCGCTTTTACAAGTTTGATATACATTTGATATACATCAGACACTTCCTTTGCGCTCATCTCATGCCATGAGCAGTAACATTAACGACATCCAAAAGAAATAAGCAATATAACCCACAAAATCTCATGAAATATATATATATATATATATATATATATATATATATATATATATATATATATATATATATATATATATATATATATATATATATATAATCAAAGTTGTTAATCGTGGCTGATTAAGTTAAAAAACAATAAGAAAGATTTAGTGGGTAGCAGCCAAGGTTGTGGGGCTAGTTTAAAATAAAGAAAAGATCCTTTGTTCAAAGGGAAGCTTTCGGTAAATTTATTACCTTTGTCAACCAATCTACAAGAAGTTATGCGTTGATAATACATATAAATTAAGATAAGATAATAACTTACGATCGTGGATACAGTTAAAAACATTGAAGCAGCATTGAAAGAAGATATTTCAATTTAAATTTAAATTAGATGTCAAAATCAATTTTTGGACTTTGACAAAAAAAATTAAAATTATTGTCATAGTTATAGGAAAAAACAAAGAAAATGGTTATGAAATCAATGTATAAGTAGATTAATATGTTGAATGTGATTGTGTGATAAGTGTAAAAGTGTTATGAATAGGATTATTTAAGATTATTTGAATGTCTATTATTACATAGGACTTTTACTTCTATGTGGGACATTCTGGAGATTAATACCAAATAGACCTATTCGTGATAACTCTTTTACACTAAACAAAATGGTAAAATCCACACAAAATAAATCCCCTTCTGCCACTAAGGGGTAATCCGTTAATGGTTCATCCTATGATTTCTGTGTTTATCTAGATAAAGTATGTTAGAATAAATTATGTTTAAATTTTGAGTGTCACTTCTCTTATTCATTACATAGTCTGTACAGCGATATGGGCCATTTCTAAAACTTTCTTTTGAATAAATTTGATTCAGAGGTCAAGACTTGCACTTTGTCGAAATCAGGGCTGTGTCCAGTGGAATGTACGTGTTGTGACAAAGCACAAGCATCTTTTCTGACTCTTATGTCACTGCGGTGTGATGTAAGTCTATATCTAAGATTCCTTGAAGTCATGCCGATATATGATTGGTTACAATTACTACAAGGGATCTTATATATAACATTTGTTTTGTCTAAAATGGCGGTCTTATCCTTAAGCTGACTGAATAGATTGTTAACTCTTTTAATGTTTTTAGGGGCTATGATGATGTTCTTATCTAGTTTGAGAATTTTATTAATTTTAGGAGTAAGAGTACTAATGTAAGATATTGAACTGTATTTTTTTATTTCAGTTTCCACCTCTTCGTCATCCAATGGTTCATTGTTACGTAAAAGAAGACTATTATTGCTGATATTGTGTTGGTCTTCAATGTTAGGAGTAGAGTATAGCAGTTTCTTTAACATAGATTCAGGATACGAATTGTCTTTGAGTAATATAAACAGTAAATCTAAGTTTTTTTGTCTTAATGATGGATGGGATATTTTTGTGATCCTGTTTCTAAACCCAGAACTAAATTGACTTTCATTTTATATGTGTGATCTGAATAATAATTGAGGTACTTTCCTGAACTCGTCGGTTTCCTGAACCAGTCTAGGATTATGACATTAGAGTCATCTCGGATTAATAGAGTGTCCAGAAAAGGTACACTGTTATCAGTTTCTTTTTCGATTGTAAAATTAAGTTGGTCGTTATACCTGTTGAAGACTTCAAGGATTTCATCATAGTGATCTGCGGAACAGCACATATGATGTCGTCAACATATTTTTTAAAATGGAAGCTCAAAACTTAGTTTAGGGATGCAGGTATCAAGTAAGTCATCCATGACGTATTGAGCCACGATGGGGCTTAATTTGGAACCCATGGGCGTTCCTGCTATTTGTTTAAAAAATTGACCGTTGTATGAGAAAAAGGTGGAGTCAAAAATAAATTCTGTTAATTTAATAAAATTATCTTTGGTAAGCGAACAATGTTGTTCTAAATTAGCCCAGTGGTTGTGAATAGTTTTAAGTACTAAATTAATAGGTATGTTAGTAAAAAGAGATTCAACATCCAGACTAATCAGCTTAAAGTCGAGAGGAAGTTTGAATTGTTGATGAATTCTGCAATTCAAATGAATCTGTGACATAGTAATCGTTATTAAAATTGTAAGCCTCTGTGAAAATCTTGGTTACAAACTTTGTAATTTTTATGTTAGGAGCCTCAATACAAGAAATAATTGGTCTCATTGACAATATAGGTTTGTGTATTTTGGTAACCCATAGAACTTAGGAGCTACACCACTATAGCACATTAAGGATTTGGCTAGTTCATTAGTAATTTCTCTTTTTCTTTTAGACTTGAAACTAACTTATTGGATTTATTCTGAATATGTGTTGTTAAATTCTTGGGAATTTGCTTGTAATGGATTGTATCATTAAGTAATAATTGATTGCAAAGTTCATTATATTGTTCTTTATACATGATAACTGTTACATTCCCTTGTCTGCATTTGTGACAATAATATTTGGGTGACCTGATAAAAAACTTTTAGTTAGTTTATACCAATGATTAAATTCATTGAATGTAATATGATTATCATTCAAGAAATTGGTAATGACATTAGAAATTTGTAAACTAAGAATGTTACGTTTATCCTCATCCTGAATGTGATTAATGGCAAATTCGATTTCAGCTAAGAGATGTTTAATTGAAATATCTTGTCTACTAGCTGGTAAACAGAATTTAGGCCCTAATGACAGTAATTTTCTAATTTCCAAAGGAATATCCAATTGAGTTAGATTCTTGAGCCAATTGCTTTTGACTTTTAAGATAGATCTATTATGTGATTTGAGAGTGTTAAGTTTGTTGGTTTGTATTAGTTTACAATTATGGAAATGTTTATTATAAGATATGTTTTGCCTATTGCTAAACTCGGTCATAATATTTCTAGGAATTAAATTGTCAAGTTCCATAATTGTTTGGTGTAAAAAATTATTTAGTTCTTGGACATTCCTATGGTTAACTTTAATTTCTAGATTTAGTATTTTTATATTAAACCTCTTGATCATGTTCTGTATTTCTTGTTCTGTTCTATCATCTGTAGCATTGATAAGACGTATAATTCCTTTTGTCTGGTCTGTGATGTGTCGCGTGTAAGTCCAAGTTGTCTGCTTTTAAGTAGAAAAATCTTCCTATTCTTTGCTGCTGCTAGTTTGATGTTACCATTTGCCCATTTTTTGAAGAGTCCACTGCATCGGTTACCAAACCTCTTGCGGATATCTTCGTAGAAACCCATTCTATGTATTTAATCAAAGTTGTTAATCGTGGCTGATTAAGTTAAAAAACAATAAGAAAGATTTAGTGGGTAGCAGCCAAGGTTGTGGGGCTAGTTTAAAATAAAGAAAAGATCCTTTGTTCAAAGGGAAGCTTTGTAAATTTATTACCTTTGTCAACCAATCTACAAGAAGTTATGCGTTGATAATACATATAAATTAAGATAAGATAATAACTTACGATCGTGGATACAGTTAAAAACATTGAAGCAGCATTGAAAGAAGATATTTCAATTTAAATTTAAATTAGATGTCAAAATCAATTTTTGGACTTTGACAAAAAATTAAAATTATTGTCATAGTTATAGGAAAAACAAAGAAAATGGTTATGAAATCAATGTATAAGTAGATTAATATGTTGAATGTGATTGTGTGATAAGTGTAAAAGTGTTATGAATAGGATTATTTAAGATTATTTGAATGTCTATTATTACATAGGACTTTTACTTCTATGTGGGACATTCTGGAGATTAATACCAAATAGACCTATTCGTGATAACTCTTTTACACTAAACAAAATGGTAAAATCCACACAAAATAAATCCCTTCTGCCACTAAGGGGTAATCCGTTAATGGTTCATCCTATGATTTCTGTGTTTATCTAGATAAAGTATGTTAGAATAAATTATGTTTAAATTTTGAGTGTCACTTCTCTTATTCATTACATAGTCTGTACAGCGTATATGGGCCATTTCTAAAACTTTCTTTTGAATAAATTTGATTCAGAGGTCAAGACTTGCACTTTGTCGAAATCAGGGCTGTGTCCAGTGGAATGTACGTGTTGTGACAAAGCACAAGCATCTTTTCTGACTCTTATGTCACTGCGGTGTGATGTAAGTCTATATCTAAGATTCCTTGAAGTCATGCCGATATATGATTGGTTACAATTACTACAAGGGATCTTATATATAACATTTGTTTTGTCTAAAATGGCGGTCTTATCCTTAAGCTGACTGAATAGATTGTTAACTCTTTTAATGTTTTTAGGGGCTATGATGATGTTCTTATCTAGTTTGAGAATTTTATTAATTTTAGGAGTAAGAGTACTAATGTAAGATATTGAACTGTATTTTTTTATTTCAGTTTCCACCTCTTCGTCATCCAATGGTTCATTGTTACGTAAAAGAAGACTATTATTGCTGATATTGTGTTGGTCTTCAATGTTAGGAGTAGAGTATAGCAGTTTCTTTAACATAGATTCAGGATACGAATTGTCTTTGAGTAATATAAACAGTAAATCTAAGTTTTTTTGTCTTAATGATGGATGGGATATTTTTGTGATCCTGTTTTTTAACCCAGAACTAAATTGACTTTCATTTTATATGTGTGATCTGAATAATAATTGAGGTACTTTCCTGAACTCGTCGGTTTCCTGAACCAGTCTAGGATTATGACATTAGAGTCATCTCGGATTAATAGAGTGTCCAGAAAAGGTACACTGTTATCAGTTTCTTTTTCGATTGTAAAATTAAGTTGGTCGTTATACCTGTTGAAGACTTCAAGGATTTCATCATAGTGATCTGCGGGAACAGCACATATGATGTCGTCAACATATTTTTTTAAAAATGGAAGCTCAAAACTTAGTTTAGGGATGCAGGTATCAAGTAAGTCATCCATGACGTATTGAGCCACGATGGGGCTTAATTTGGAACCCATGGGCGTTCCTGCTATTTGTTTAAAAAATTGACCGTTAAAAGAGTTAACAATCTATTCAGTCAGCTTAAGGATAAGACCGCCATTTTAGACAAAACAAATGTTATATATAAGATCCCTTGTAGTAATTGTAACCAATCATATATCGGCATGACTTCAAGGAATCTTAGATATAGACTTACATCACACCGCAGTGACATAAGAGTCAGAAAAGATGCTTGTGCTTTGTCACAACACGTACATTCCACTGGACACAGCCCTGATTTCGACAAAGTGCAAGTCTTGACCTCTGAATCAAATTTATTCAAAAGAAAGTTTTTAGAAATGGCCCATATACGCTGTACAGACTATGTAATGAATAAGAGAAGTGACACTCAAAATTTAAACATAATTTATTCTAACATACTTTATCTAGATAAACACAGAAATCATAGGATGAACCATTAACGGATTACCCTTAGTGGCAGAAGGGATTTATTTTGTGTGGATTTTACCATTTTGTTTAGTGTAAAAGAGTTATCACGAATAGGTCTATTTGGTATTAATCTCCAGAATGTCCCACATAGAAGTAAAAGTCCTATGTAATAATAGACATTCAAATAATCTTAAATAATCCTATTCATAACACTTTTACACTTATCACACAATCACATTCAACATATTAATCTACTTATACATTGATTTCATAACCATTTTCTTTGTTTTTCCTATAACTATGACAATAATTTTAATTTTTTTGTCAAAGTCCAAAAATTGATTTTGACATCTAATTTAAATTTAAATTGAAATATCTTCTTTCAATGCTGCTTCAATGTTTTTAACTGTATCCACGATCGTAAGTTATTATCTTATCTTAATTTATACGTATTATCAACGCATAACTTCTTGTAGATTGGTTGACAAAGGTAATAAATTTACGAAAGCTTCCCTTTGAACAAAGGATCTTTTCTTTATTTTAAACTAGCCCCACAACCTTGGCTGCTACCCACTAAATCTTTCTTATTGTTTTTATATATATATATATATATATATATATATATATATATATATATATATATATATATATATTTAAATGGTAGTACACAACGTTTTGACAACACGACCAGCTTAGCATTCTAGAGCTTATAGGTTCAATTCGCGTTCCCGTCTACCCTGCATGAGGTTCTTTGAGGCAGTTTTCCTCATCAAACACATACTGCGGCACGATTATACTTCAAAAACGTTAATTATCGCAAGATACATTTTTGGCCAGAAACTGGAAATATATTTATATACTAATTCAGCTCGATGTCCTGATAACCGTAATTATGCTTAATGTTAATTTAATATTGTGGTGTAATTAGTTCAAATTAAGTTTTTGCCAAAAAATACAAAATAAAAATGCATGAACCCCTTTTCGCCAGTAAAGTAGAAAAACTCAATTTTGCCGATGACCTTTATGGTTTTTGCCAGCACGATATCAAGTTTATGCAACAGTGTCGGTTCCCTTTGCACGGTTCTTTTTAAAAGTACCCAATTGTTTAGTGACAACTAAAGCCCAAAATACATAAGTCGCATTGTAGTAAAGCACATACAAAGAGAAATCAGCTCGCGAGCAAATAATTCAACTTCAACAAACTGAAATAAAACTCATTAATACAAAGCCTTACAAGGGTACGTTATAAATAGATCACTAACATCGTGACCGATATATAAGTTTCGAGGTGTTAAATGGTCTGGCTTTCGAGTGTGTACCAACACGCAATTTGCTTTTTACAATTAATAACCCGCGGCATCCTATACCCATTCACCATCCAACTTTACACAATTATAAATATAACCAACAAACAAAAATCAATGCTAATTCGCACAAATACCAGAGGGAGAGGATCCTGTACTGTCGTTTTATTTTAGCAGATTTCAGCTTAATGA
Organism: Vesta saturnalis; assembly: GCA_036346205.1. Classification (NCBI taxonomy): domain Eukaryota; kingdom Metazoa; phylum Arthropoda; class Insecta; order Coleoptera; family Lampyridae; genus Vesta; species Vesta saturnalis. The sequence goes on from JARFJB010000002.1 coordinate 4,328,022, forward strand.
GTCCGCGTACGAATAAGATACCTTTGCAAGACAATGTGTGGTATTTAATATGTTATCTATACTGGTAAAAAGATTTGATGCGCGCTTTCAGTTGTATAAAAATACATACTTACACTAGAATAAATATTCCCTTAATTGAGCACAGACACAAATCCTTAACAGACGCGGTTTAACCCCGAAAGAAGACAACTTAGTGTTGGCGAATTCAAAAGAAAAATGTACACGCAAGAATTATTTTAAAGACAAACTGTTTACAATGAAGGTATTTAATTAACCCAAAAATCGATCTGGCTCGATTGACAAGCTAACTGCAACTGCTGTCTCCCCCGACTCAAACCTAACTATATCTACTCCCGAAAAACCACCTCCGTTTTTCAAAAGCAATAAAAAAACAGGAAACATTAATTTATATTGGAATAGTTTCATAATAGTTATTACACGACATCTTAATTTTAAAAATTTGTATTTGACTGTAACAACTTTATATTTATGTGTCTCGAGTTTCCCAGTAACAAAGATATCTTTTAATCGCGGCCCGTCCCGTCACAATTAATCATTAGATCAATGACATGTTTACAACTAATTTGAAACCACAGTTACAAAACACTTATAATACATCACACATTTTAATTTCTCAAGTAAGTGGATGTTATTTCTAGGACGCCCGTTTAAATTTACGTTTAAACGGTTAAATTAAGTATCCTAATACAAATGATTCTAGTAAATCTTGCGTATGCTGATCGTTATCTTTTATTTTTGATTTTTTTATACAATAAAAACAAAATGTATTATACAATTGCTGTAAATCTATTATAATTTTAAATTGTTAAATGTATTCACTGATTTCGTCAAAATTTTGTTCTTTGTACATTTTGGTTTATCGCTATTAAATATTATTTTAAACCAAACCGAAGTGAAGCGAAACTACCGAACGCATTGATTCGACGGTGAAGAAGGAACTTTTATAGTTTTAGGGCGTTGGCCATTATTCGGGACCAAAAACGTCCAATTTTTTTTTTATTTCCTTAGAAAAACGATCAAACGCATGGCCAAAAACTAATTGTTATGGTTTTAGGGCATTATTACATGGTACCAAAATGTCTAAAAAAATATTTATACACCACTCTCGTTAGTGAACACTCCGAACGAATTGGTTTAAATAACAAGAGTACACCTTTATGGTTTAAGGTCTTTGATAATTATTCAGGTTCAAAGATCGCCAATTTATTGGTTAAACGCATTGTGCGGTTCGCAAAAACAGAACTTTACCGTTTTACAATGTGAGTTATTTGGGGTCAACTGTATCCGTAATATTTATTTATAAAATATTTTGTTTGTAATTATCATGAGAATTGCTTTTAGGAAAATTTTATCTAGCTGTTTTTTAGTACTATGTGAAATTTTTCAGCTCTCCTAACTTATGTTAGCAATTGAAAAGGTTTCTGTTTTTTACGCGTATTTTCAATATATTTTACTTTATGGTGTGATTACTGATTTCGCTTATTTGGGAGATCACTTCATTGGTATTTTATAACTTATTTGAACGAAAGATGAACATGCAACAATATTAGTAGATAGGTAGACACTAATCCCTATGGTAATAAAGCAAAGAGAACGATCTGTTTAGATTAAATACTTACCACCCGATTTTAACACAATAACCATAAAATGATGAGAAGCGTAGACATCGTCCCTGACTAATAAATCAGGCTCGTTTTTATGTTCCAACCTGCATACACATGAGTAGGTATAGAAGGTTACGCAAGCGACTTATGTTCATTATCGCAAATCGACTTGTTTGTCTAAAAATTTAATTCACTTGTAAAAGGTTGTAAAACAGTGTGATTAACCGTGAACAAAATTTAGTATATTCGGCATTACTTTATTAAAGTTGACTTATTATGACAAAATGTACGTGAACAATTTATGTTTCCTGAAAGAATCTTATTTCTATACATAATTAACTAAAAAGTTTAGTCGAGTTCTAAATTCTTACGAATACAATACAAACACATTAATAAACAAATTGAAATATAAAAAATTGCTTTAGTATTAGGACTTGACTAGTTCATTTCAACATTTAAGAAAAAATTATACTTAAGAATTTCCTTACTCTACTAGAAGACGAAGTATATCCACTATGTTCTGTTTCTTTATAATATGTATAGCACCTTTTCAGTAGTCCATTTGATGCACATATTTCCTTATTGCTTGTTTCACAAATCACGTTCCTTCATGTTTAGTAGTGTAGGTAGCGGACCGCGAAAATTTTATTATTGTAAACGTTTGTCAAATCGCCATTGTTACCACGATAGAAAAGATAATTAGTGGATTTTTAATATCTTGATAATAAGTCGTAATTTACTAATATTTTCAAAATATTTTTTTATTTATATATTTTTATCTAAGGAATGTAGGATTGTTTGTAACTAATATGTATGTACACGCATGTTGGGGGGGGGGGGGGCACGCTTAAAAATGCTTTACTGAAGGGGCGTAACAAATCATTGGAATTTTTCTTATGCGCGCTCTGGATGCAAACATGTCATTGATCTAATGATTAATTATGACGGGACGGGCCGCGATTAAAAGATATCTTTGTTACTGGGAAACTCAAGACACATAAATATAAGGTTGTTACAGACAAATGCAGATTTTTAAAATTAAGATGTGTAATAACTATTATAAAACTATTCCAATATAAATTAATGTTTCTTGTTCTTTTATTGCTTTTGAAAAACGGAGGTGGTTTTTCGGGAGTAGATATAGTTAGGTTTGATTCGGGGGAGAGACAGTTACAGTTAGCTTGTCAATCGAGCCAGATCGATTTTTGGGTTAATTAAATACCTTCATTGTAAACAGTTTGTCTTTAAAATAATTCTTGTGTGTACATTTTTCTTTTGAATTCGCCAACACTAAGTTGTCTTTTCTTTCGGGGTTAAGCCACGTCTGTTAACGATTTGTGTCTGTGCTCAATTAAGGGAATATTTATTCTAGTGTAAGTATGTATTTTTATATAACTGAAAGCGCGCATCAAATCTTTTTACCAGTCTAGATAACGTATTAAATACCACACATTGTCTTGCAAAGTTATCTTATTCGTACGCGGACTCATTAAGCTGAACTCTGCTAAAATAAAACGACAGTACAGGGCCCTCTCCCTCTGGTATTTGTGCGAATTAGCATTGTTGGTTGTTGGTTATAATTGTGTAGAGGTGGATGGTGAATGGGTATAGGATGCCGCGGGTTATTAATTGTAAAAGGCCTGTTGGTACGCACTTCCAAGCCAGACCATTAAACACCTCGAATTTTTATTTTTATTGTTTTTATTTGTTGTATAGATGAGTAAGTAACCGGGGAGGGGAGCACGGTATTTTACTAACGCACTCAAAGTATATATCGGTCACGATGGTACTTGGTACCTTTCGCTTACTAGTCCGACACCTTTACCGCTGAGCCACTGAGTAATCCAATATATATTTTTAGGACTTATATGTATATATATATAAAGCTTTTTCGTGGTTGCGCAGAAGTTTATTGCGCATGTTGCGCCTAACTTCTCGCGCAGGTGTATTGCGCTTAAGCTCTTCGCGTATTATTGGAATCCATACGGTTTTACTCTCGGTCTTTTTTCAAATTTACATTTACCACGATTTCTGAAAGGAATTTATATAGTAAATCGTAAGGGACTTTGTTAAAAACTGGAGCATTAGAACATTAGAATTATAGAATCCTTAGGGATTGTGTTGTTCGAGGAAACGTATGAGCACCGGTTCTCTTTACGCTTTATAGGACTTTCTTAGTTGTTACAGTCAAGTTATGAAAATGATCGTTAACATCTCTGACAATGCAATGATTAAATTGGTAATATCCGATAATCTGTATATTCTTAAGTTATTAATTGGTGAAAGCACAAAATGAGGTAGCTTATTAAGGTGTTTTTCAACCATCCTTTGGGCTGTACGTCCTCATTGATCTCAGTAATGACTGGACCGATTTTGTGGACTGGTTCTTCATTGATTTTAGTTGAACTGTATAAAATGTATATCCACGAACTAAAGGTAAAGAGTTACGCTGTCATATCTCGAATTGACATCTACTGAAACATAAAATTATCTTTGTATCCTCTGTATTAGTTATGAAATAGGGATTAAACTTTGACAAAGCCATCTACTGTTAAGTTATAGCTTACTAGTCACGCACGAGCCGAACATTATTCACGATAAACGAGAACCAACGACATGGTTTAAAAAAGGAAAATCACAATTTAAGAGTTTTTAATATGGTGGTTTCAATGTGGAAAAACTAAATACCATAATTTGTGTGATTTGGCAGTATTTTAGTCTCGTTAATACTAATAAGTTTTTTTGTTTCTATAGATTTCGTGTAATATTTAAGCTGTTTTGAGACATTTGCTTTCCCTAGCTTTGAAGACCAGTGTAAAAGCCTACTTCGATTATGTATAATCGCCTTTCTAATAAGGGATTGTTTGATAAGACGACGCAGAAGCGACTCACTCCGTTTTTAAAATCCAGAAATCATAGTTAACTCAAATTAAAAATAACTCTTAATGTTGGAAATGTTTAGATACATTTTTAATACTCCATTGACAACAAAAGGGCTAACAATGTGCTACTGTTCAACTTAAATGATCTAAATTATTTTTTGTTTAGTTTTTGTTATGAACGAATAAGTTCAAAAGTAAATATGTAATTAAAAATTATTATTAATTTTATTAAATACATAAATAAAAAGATTACCTCGAGTAGGATTTGAACCTACGACCTGTACTTTGCTAGAATACCGCGCTAACCAACTGCGCTATCGAAGTACAAGCCCCAATCGATGTAAACTCTGTCTTTATGTATCTAGAACTGATGTAAATTCTAAATTTAACGAGATAACAATAAAATTACTTATATTAATGGAATGCAATATCGCAAGGATACTCACATACCAAAGCAACTTGACTAATATTAAATTATTATAAGTTTTTGTTATCAACGAGTACGTTCAAAAGTAAATATGTAATTGAAAATTATTTAATTTTACTAAATACATAAATAAAAAGTTTACCTCGAGTAGGATTTGAATTTAGAAATTTAGGATTTATATCAGTTCTACATACATCAAGACAAAGTTGACATCGATTGGGGCTTGTACTTCGATAGCGAAGTTAGTTAGCGCAGTACTCTAGCAAAGTAAAGGTCGTAGGTTCAAATCCTACTCGAGGTAAACTTTTTATTTATGTATTTAATAAAATTAGTAATAATTTTTAATTAAATGATCTAAGTTTAGGTTGTCCATTATAACAAAGCATTTCTATAATGTTTTAAAAATGAAACTTAATAACCACAAACAGATATATCATGCACCCAATTGAGGTATTAGTATTAACGAGACTAAAATACTTATGGGAAAGTTGTCTGGCCTGCTTAGTATTTTGTAGTAATATAATTTAGTGTTGTGGAAGATAAAGCCGTTTTCACGCGGATGACAAGGAAAAAACATCATAAATCTATTGAGAACAGTTTTGCCAAAGTTTTAATCTTATCATCTGATTTAGCGCTTCCATTTCATCGCCAAGCCCTACCATCGTCAGTCAACTCATCACCCTATTTCCGTTTTGGATAATTTTTAGTGGCTGGCATAAATGTCGGCATAATTTTAATTCTTCTAAGTTTTGAATTAGAGTTTATGGATATCCTTACAAATATGAAAAACAGAGTGGCCTACTTATTAATCTGCACATAGATGGAATTTCTTTGAGAACTGGAATTTCAATCCGATGGTTAATAATTCCCGTTTTATACCCAAAACGATCGTTAATATTAATGATGTGTGTGCTTGTGCAAGTGCGTGTGCGAGTGCGTGGTTGTGTGCGTGCGTGCGCGCGTGTATGTGTGTGTGTGTGTTAGTATCCACAATAACTTCAGAACGACGTACGTACTTCAAATTTAGTATTTAGCTTGTTTTTGTTTAGAACTTAAAACATAGATAAAAATAAACAATAAAATAAAAAATTGTTTAATTTTTAATTTGGCTACTCTATGTTACGCTAGTATTGTAGGAAGATAAAGCGCGGTTGTCGAACAGCTGTGGGACCGGCAGGTAACAGACAGCGCGGCACAGTACGCAGTTAGGTGTAATAAATAGTGCGTTAGCGAACCATTGTTTTTAAGGGTTGTGGGGCTGGTTAGTATAAAAGGGGCAAATTATATATTAGAACACTCTAGCGCACGTCTCTTATGTACATTAGTTACTAAAAGATGATTGCACTTTATGTGCCCTTATAAGGAGTTGAGGTAAAGTAAATTAAGGGTTAAATACCTAGTCTATTTTTCACTCTTTCTTACATTTTAAAACTGTATAGGGCGACTTTTACATTCAACGTAGACCAAATAAGCATACTTTAATTGGAATAGCCTGTTCTGCTATTTGTTCACCTACCACTCAAAAATCTTTTGTTTAAATTGTGTTAAATTTCCTCATTCTCTGCTGAGCTTAATTAAATGAACTAAGCAGAAGTGATGTACCTTCTATATGTTTAATAAAAACAAATGCTGTAGAATCTCGCAAAACAAGGAATTAAATTTGCCCAGACCGTAGTTTATTTTAATAAAAAAAACCATGTGGTTTGTATCTGTTGTCAAGTTTTCTCTATGTAACTAAATTAAAAGAGAACTATACGAATACGCATATTTTGTCCGCCCTATGTTACGTTTGATTAATTTAATGCCTTTTTCTGTAAATGTGTCATAAGGGTAAATTGCCACAAGTGTTATAAACCACACGAGTCACAAGTAAAATGTTCATGTCAATTTAGTATTTTTTTACCGTATTTATTATTACGTCGGGACAAAAAATCAGAACTCTTCTTTAGTACTTACCTCATTACCTACTTATCATCAAATAAATTTTAAAACCTATAGTAACGAAAAATACAATACATAACAAAAAAAAACAAATCACAGAAAGACCAAGTTCATGTTAACCAGGAATTTCTCTCAAGGTCAAGGTCACATACACATTTCAAACATCAAAGCCAATTAGAATGTTCAAGGTGAAGGTTGCTCACATTGCCTGCATATTCTTCAAGGTAATCCTTTCAGGTACGCACCCTCCGCTCCAAGGTCGAAGCGCCCAAGTACATTCCTTTTCAAGGTCAAGGCCGTCATACACATTCCATACATGAAAGCATATTCCTCAAGGTCATTGAAGTAACTAGATTTGAAAAAGGAACTCGAAAAGTTATTAGATTAGTTTTCAAGGTCATTGACGCTCCCCGTACAGATTGCCCACTTCAAGGTCACGTGGTAGGAAATGGTCACTCTCATTGTCAAAGTTATTAACGTATACACACACCGCTTCAAAGTCTTCTTAGGATTTTAAGGTATAGGGATGAACATTCTCGTTTTGTCAAGGTCTCACGTTCAGGGTTCAATTGGGAGTATATAAGAGGATGCTCTTCCACCAAGAAATCAAGGTCGATTCTAAATCAAATTTTGGTGAGAAATTTCAAGGTCGATTCTAAATCAAATTTTGGTGGGAAATTTCAAGGTTAATTAAACTTTTCAAGGTCAAGCCCCCATCAATTCTAAGAAGTTCATTGACCTCTGTCTCAAGCCCTGAGGTGTTATTACAATTCTCAGGGGGTATCATACAGATTGTTGCCCATGCTAAGCATGTTTCAAGGTCATCAAGCAATTCTTGAAAGTTTGCTTTGCAAGGTCACGCCCGCCTGCAAGGTGGTTCCTTTTCCCAAATACAGATAGACGTTTCCCAAAGATAGATAGCCGTTTCCCAAAACAGGGAATCTGTTTCGCAACACAGGTAACCGTTTCCTCCCATTTCAAGGTCACACTTCTGAGAAAATAACAAAGGCGATCCATTGTTCTGGTCGAGTTAGGGTCATAATTCCTAAAAATAGATTGTTATCCAGATACCACCACCAACAAAGGTGATCCATTGTTCAGGCCGACGCTTCAAAGTCTATGCTTACAGTTTTCAAGGTCACACCTATGAAAAGAACAAAGGCGATCCATTGTTCTGGTCGAGTTAGGGTCATAATGCCTAAAAATAGATTGTCATCTAATACCTCCACCATTTCAGTCTCAATTCTGAGAAATCAATTTTCAAGAACGAAGGCGACCCATTGTTCAAGCAATTCAGCCGACGCTTCAAGGTCATTTAACAAATAAAATATTTTTTATAAAACTTGTAATAGATTAACCACAATATTCATCGATATACAAATAAAAAATTGATTTAAGTCAATATACATATTACGGGAAGTTTGATGCACTGTCACTTAACACATAAAAACACAAATTAAAATCTTTTAACCATACAGTTATGTAAACCTAAATTTCAAGGTCAATTCCGAAAAATCTATTTTCAAGGTTAAAGGTGATCCGAACTTATCCGACCTTACCCGATCTTATCTCTATATAAGTAGATAAATAACAGTCCCACGTCAGTCGATACATTGCAATCGTGACAACAAATTACCTAAAGTGTTGTGAAGAGCAGGTATTATTACATAATCACCAGTGTGTGCGTCATATTTTACATTACAATCGTGACTAGAAGTTTTATTGTATACCTAAAGTGTTGTGAAGAGCAATTAGATATTTGTTAAGAGGTCATTGTTACGTGTGTGCTGTGCTTTATATTGTGACAGTAACTATGAGTACGCCAAGTAGCAGTGGGATAGTTAATTTAACAAGGCGTGTTATTCCTTTATTGAAAACAAAAAAGGAATTTGCGAGGCACATCCGTATATTTGATAACAATATTAAGCTATTACAAGATATAATTAAAAATAAAATGTATTATGAGATCAATGAAAGTCTGATTAAGCTTGAGAGCAATTTAGCATTGCTCAAGTGCTATCTGGTCAGATTGAGGCGGTTAAAGAACGCTTTAAAGAAAGTGGGTAGTGGAATTGTCAATAAAAAAGGATACATAAATTACGTTGGTACCCTCTAGACTCATGTTTTAATGGTAGGTTACTTACAGCAATTATAATCAATATATCAAACATTAAAGACCCTTTGATATTTTTACGAAACACACATGATAGCTGTGCACGTAAGATGAAATTAATGTTAAGGCAATCCATGCTAAAGGTGAATGTGGTCTTAGCATGCAATTTCATGCAACCCCAAAATCATAGTATTGAGTTGAAGACTTTTGCAACAAAAAATTGCGTTATTGATATTTCAACCAATTTACATGTGTGGTAGAATGAAAACGTGTATGATAAGTTACGGATAAAATTAGAGTTTTCCGAAAGGGATTCCGGTTGGGCATTACATGAAGTTTTACATTTAAAAGTGAATATCAATAGCTATGTCCCATTTAGAGGTGGTCGTTCAACTTATGTTAAAGTTTCCCCCTTCATAGCAGTAAAGCGTGCAGTAGTGAATGTTAAAAATATCGATGAGTATTGCCGTTGTTTTGGCATTATACCCCGCTTCACGAGATTCAAATCGAACTTCTAGCTATCCTCATTTTAGAGATGTTTTGAAGTATGAGTCTATTCACTTCCCCATTCGGCCGGATGATGTAAAGAAATTGAGAAACTAAACAACCTCATTGTGTTCAGGGAAAAAGTATATTACCGTTTGTATTAAGTGAAAATCGAAATAGTGAGAGGGAGCCTATAAATCTTACAGTAATTTCTAGTAATGATCACGTCACGGGTGCTGATGTTATTGATACCGTTTCACGTGGATAAAAAATATGTCAGCTCTTGTCTATAAACAACTATCGAATAACATGTGCAAGAAATTTATCTGTTCCCCATGCTTAAACCATTTTTCTTCAAATCGCCTTCTACAAAAACATATCACTCACTGTCGGCAACTTAATCAATGCTCTGCTAGGCTGCCTACCAAAGCGGGAATGAATTTGCAGTTCAAAAATTTCGTATTCCAAGAAAAGGTACCATTTGTAATTTATGCCGATTTAGAAAGCGTTTTAGAAAAGTGTACAACAGACATCGAAAGTAACACTCTATTTCACTTCAAACATATACCTTTCAGAGTTGCTTACTATTTAAAGTGTTCATACAATGATTCTTTATCGGGATTTAGGCTTTATAGAGGAAAGGATTGCATTCAATGGTTTGTTAACGAGCTTCAAAGTATTGCACATTGGACCACCGAAATAATCAATCAAATAATTCCTATAGATACTTTAAGTTCCAGTCAGATTGAGCAATTTGAAAGTGTCACGATTTGTCACATTTGCCGAAAACCATTTACTGATTCTGATATAAAAATTAGAAACCATAATCATCTTACAGGGGCAGTTCGGGGGGCAGGGCATCAGACATGTAACTTAAACTACACAGACTACCAAATTCAACCAGTTGTGTTTCATAATTTATCAGGTTATGATTCACATTTTATCATTAGAGAATTGGCTAGTGTTCCCGGTTCAATTTCACTGCTGTCCATAAACAAAGAAGGATATATCTCCTTCACGAAGGTAATAGAAGGCACCAAAATTAAGTTTAGATTTATTGACTCTTTCAGATTTGAGTAGTAGTATTGAAAAATTGTCAGACTATTTGGAGGGTAGTAAAAAATTGATTACCCGCGCTAATTGCAACAATGATGCCGAATTTTCTGTAGTAGTTCGCAAAAGCGTGTTTCCTTATGAGTATATCACGCTCCCTCTCAAAGAAGCATTTTTCAGTCATCTTAATAATGAGGGAATCAATGATGAGAGTTTTGCGCATGCGGTTAACGTTTGGAACAAATTTAGTATTAAACCGTTAAGGGATTTGTATTTAAAAACAGACGTTCTACTTTTAGTGGATATTTTCGAGAACTTTCGGCAAACTTGTTTAAACACTCACGAGCTTGACCCTCTGCACTATTATACAGCTCCCGGTTTAGCAATCGATGCTATGCTTAAAATTACACAAGTAAAGTTAGAACTATTTACAGACATTGATATGCTAATGTTTATTGAAAGAGGGATTAGAGGTGGTGTAGCTCAATGTTCAAATCGGTATGCTAAAGCTAACAATAAGTACATGGGGGTAAAATCTGATCTCACTTCCGAAAGTGTGTATTTAATGTACTACGACGTAAATAATTTATATGGATCCGCGATGTCAGAATTTCTACCATTTGGCGATTTTTCTTTTGTTGCTAATTTTAAAAACTATAGATTTAATAAACCACCCCAATGATTCGGAAATTGGTTATATAGTCGAGTGTGACTTAGACTATCCCATAGAATTACACGAGTCACGGTGATCTACCGTTGGCACCTGAACATATGGTTCCGCCCGCATCTTATTCCAAAATGAAAAAGTGACTGCTTACATTGTATCCAAAACGTAATTCATTACAGAAATTTGAAAGTATATTTAAAATATGGATTAAAGTTGGTAAAAGTACACAATGTATTACGTTTTAAACAGTCCCCATGATTAAGAAAATATATTGATTTAAATACCGCCATGCGTCAGCAATCTCAAAATGTATTCGATAAAAATTTCTATAAATTAATGATTAAGTGTTTTCGGGAAGCTGATGGAAAATGTACGTAAACATAAGGATATACGGCTAGTAACGAAATGGGAGGGTCGCTATGGTGCTCGTGCTTACATAGCAAAATCAAATTTTCATAGTTGTACAATATTTGACAATGATATGCTAATCATTCAAATTAATAAGCTAGAAGTATATTTCAATATACCTATATATGCGGGATTCAGTGTTTTAGACGTTCCAAAAACTTTTTTATATAATTTTCATTACGATTACACGCTACTCAAGTTTCATAATAATGCTAAGCTGTTGTACGCGGATACGGATAGTCTCATATACGCCTTTTCAGTTCCCGATATCTATGAATGCATTAAAGAGGACATTGATAAATTCGATACATCTGATTATAGTCCAGACAACATCTTTGGACTCCCATTACTAAATAAAAAGGTCCCCGGCTTAATGAAAAATGAAAATTATGGCGAAATTATGGTGGAATTTGTAGGGCTTCGCGCAAAAATGTATGCTTACGCGGTTGACGAAGCAGATCACAATTAATGATTATAAACAGGTTTTGTTTGATGGTAGCGTAATAAGGCGTTATCAACACCTCATAAGATCAAAAAAACATGATGTGTTTACCATTAAACAAAATAAAGTCATACTTAATCCTTATGAAGATAAACGCTTAGTAAATTTCGATTTCACTGATACTAGACATTGGGAGTGTAACTTTCAGTAAACAATGAGCAGTGTTAAAGACAAATTGCAGGAAGAACTGCAGTACAGTACTGATCAAATCTACAGAAAGTACCTGAAGCGTTCTTTGAGCTCCCCTGAAAGCTATACATTTATACTGAATATATTGCAACATATTGTTATTCCTGATGAGTGTTTTAACTGGTGTGCTATAAATTCAAAGTGTGCAAATGAAGTTATTATTAAGACATTATTTGATAGAAAAATTAACTTAAAGATTTATGAAACTGTGAACCGATAAAGGTTCATTAACTTTTAATGAAGTAGATAGGATCTTTTGATGATATGAATTTACTTGGTGACATATCCCTTAAAACGTACATATAAAAGTTATTATGGGGTGATTCATTGTGTACTTCGACAAATATTAGCGTTGAAAATATTTTTTATAAAGACACTTTCTCTATTATAAGTGAATGTATTGAGACAGCAGCATATTATGCTAATTACAAGTACCTCGCTATTTTAATTGAAATATTATTAGAACAAATCATTACATATAAGTTTCAATCGTGGGAAAATAAAGAGCACTACAAAATTTACCGCTGGATATTGGAAAACATCGAAAAAGGTGAAACAAACTGCCTGGGATGGACATGTGGACCAGATTCGGGAATATGGCCATCCAGCAATTTAAACAATTATAAAAATACTTTAGGTTTATTATATAAGATGATGTAATATTTAAAAATAAAATACAATCATCTTTTTTTATGTTTTTATTTCATCTAAAAGTTAGAAATAATCCCTATAACTATATTATAAAACTAAATCGTGTTTATTGGTTCATGATCTTTCATCCAATCCCCACCACTTTATTATTCTTGGAGCGAAGCACTTTTTCGACCAGATACACATCTGGATACCTTGTTTTCTGCAATTCATGTTCATAAAAGCTTCCCAGTACAGGTGATCCTTTCATGTCTTCCAACATGTAGGTGGTTGGGTTAGTAATGCGAACTTTTACAATCTTAAATGGTTCACTTGACCAATTGGGGGTGTACCCTTTGGCGAAAATACTTTTAAACTTACTGATTCGTACTACGTCACCCACACGATAACGATTCCAATCAACTGCTTTTATGTGAGTGCAAGCCTCTAGCTTTGTATGAATACCGACATCTTTGGGCTTCATTCCTGTAGTTCTATGCTTAGGATTGTTATAATCCATCATTACGGTGTCAATTGTATCTATCCATTTATATTTACCCTGTAGGCTGAATGATTTATACAGAGCAGACTTAATAGTCCTGATAACACGTTCCGCAATTGCGTCCTCCTTTCTGCGATAGGTGGAGTAATGGTTGACTCCATAACGCTGCATTAGTTTAGTAAAATGCTCATTGTAGAATTCTTTTCCTGCATCCGTCTGCAAATTGGAAGGTTTCCGACCCGTTTTGAAGATTGCTTACTTGGCCTTGGCAACTTCCATGCTCGATTTCGTTTTTAATCCTTTGGTCCACAAGTATTTCGAAAAACAGCCAATAACCACTAAAATATACTTGTAGCCCTTATTTTGTTCGGCATATGTGTTAAATCCTGCCAGATTTGCTTGCCAAAGGTGATCATATCCCTTAATTATTGTGCGCCCTCGTTTAAAATTTCTTCTTGCGAGTTTGTGCAATTCGTTGACGAGTTGTAATTTGGGCATGGTAGTAATTTATCCACAATTTCTTTAAGTTGATGTAGTTTTTCCTCCAACACTAGATAAGCGTTAGAGTTTCCTTTAACAGCTTTCTGAACTGCTTGCAGACAAAAATCAAGGTATCCTTTACTTATAGCATCACCATCTTCTTCCGGGTCCGCCAACTGTGTCAAACGGTTTCCATCCAACTTCAATTTTGTCGATAAATAGTATTGCTTGGTGATGACATCTTGAGGATCTATGGGGTTGGCAACATTGCTAGTCTCTTATTCTCGAATTGATTATCACCAGTAAGTAGAAACTGAGGAGTTAATTTCTTGAATTGATACTAGACATGTGACCGTCCACATTTATCAAGGAGCATTTTAGTTATGATATGTCGACATCAATGCATTCTGATTTATATTGTTCAGAAAACGAGTGTGTGGTCTTTCAATGTATCCATCTTCATACAGTTCTTCTACAATTGATATTATATCATTTACGACACCTGTGTTTCCCGCCAATTTTTCTGCCCACAATACCTCTAGATCACGAATTAGTTCGTGTACATCATTCCAATATTTATATTCGATCGGTTTGTTTGTTAATTCCTTAAAAAACATAGCTCCACCTCCCTGAGTTGTGGGTGATGATTCTGACAGCAAGGGTTTGATTAATTGTGTATACTTTTTGCCGCGGCTTCCTCGAATCTGTCCACTAACATCATAATCTCGCCTTGTAACATTCGTAGCTTCTAAAATACGTTTATAATTCTTTCTATCCTTTGAATTTACTAGATTCAAATCGGGCTCATTCATAATAAGCAGACCATATAAACCTGGAGACCCTTTATACTTGACACTTTTAATGATCATATCGTTTCCTTTAATTGTGACGGGGGTATTACCAATTGTTCATTTGTCTGTTTTGGTATCGTAGTGGACTCCATAAGTGTGATCAATAGCACCTTCAAGATCCCTCATAATACGTTCAACGTATATACGAGGCAATTCCTGGTACTGCTCGAGAAATTCTTCTGAGATGGGCTCATTACGGGAATCATCTGCGATACTAAGAGGTTCTTCTTCTTCCTCGGTATTAATCTCTCCTGCGACAGATGTTTCTAGGAAAGATGGTGTACGAGGAGATGGAGGGATTTATTTGAAAAAACGGGGCTTGTAGCACTTTTCCTTGCTAATGAGGGTGAAATGAAGCCTGGAGCTAGCAGGCTAGTAGGAGTAGTAGCATGCTTTCTTCGAAATATGAACAAAGGTGGGTTTTTGGGATTAACGTCAACGGACTCCTTTTTGGGTGTTTTTTTATCAGGATTGATTTTATTCACTATTTCAGTTAGAGGTTCTATTAGAGGTTTATAAGCACTTTCAAACGTTCTTTCATTATCAATGCGGGCAGTTTTAAGACTGTTATATTTCTGCTGTATTATTTTACGAGCTTGAATAATTTTTCGCTTTAATATTATCTCCTTATTATCCATTGTAGCAAAATTGGAGTTTGAATAGATAGCTGTTAATACCTAAACGGATGAGTAACTACTAAATCACTGAAAGGAGGTTAAGGTATTATACAGGGTGTAGCAAGACAGGTTCTAGTTTACCCTGAGCTACCTAAACTGAGCAGTTAAGGTATTATATATTCATCAAACCTTTTCCTATAGCGACCATTATTGACTTCAACATCCTTATTTATGACTATAAAACCAAAGGGATCTATCCAGCACTTTGAAAAAATATTCCGAAACAATGTCATGCTTATGGTGAGGCTTATATGATCCGCATACACATGTTTTAAGTTTAATTCATCTTGCTCAAATAATATAATTAGATTCGCATTGTCACGAATTAATTGCTTTGGAATTTTAGTGTAAGTTTAACCCAAATAGAAACAGTCAACATCGTTACCCATAGAAAAATATGCCCTTATGTTATTTTGCTTTTCACAGGCGATATCATCAGAGATAAAGATAGAGTTTGCTTTTGCACAATTCGGCTCATTCACACCTTGATTATCACTGAACGTAAAGTAACCTATATCCTTCATCGGAAGTAGGATTTCCTGTATAAGTTTGTACTTGTTTTGATTCAATGACTTGGAGTATACGTATACATGTTGAAATTGCAATCCATTTTTCTCAGTAAGCAAACTAATCATTGCGTTTGTTTTACCGCAATTGGAGGGGCCACATATAATGCCACGTATACTATTAGGAAGTAAATCACCATGTTTTGAAGTACCAATTTTCATCAAAGTCATGATTTTGAATTGGAGGTTTTTGTTTCTGCGCAACTACTTTCATCTGTGATGGATGAAATGAAACTAAACGAATAATTACAACATTTTTATTTATATACTAGACGTACTGATTGTAATTTTTTCACTTCTCCGGTGAGTGGGCTGTACTGCACAATAGCATTGTGGAGAATAAGACCATAGGCAACGATTCCATTATCGAAAGGTGTTAAAGATTCCATTTCCAATTTGATGTCTGCCGTGGAGTTTTTTAAGGACTCATTTTGTTTAGAGCAGTCCATTGCAAATACTGGACATGATTTGAATTCGGTGTAGTTGAATAACGCATCTGCATTATCTTCACCATAGTAGTCACATCGGAATTTCAAAAAATTGCAATAGGCCACCCCAAATGGCTTAATGCTTTGCTCTTGCTTGTCGTATAAGAAATATATCCTTTAAGTGTAGATGTTATGCCGGGATTTCGGCAAACGTCCACTCTTTGACCGCCTAACTCAACGAATCTCTTCGAAAAGGAAGTTGGGGAAATTATTGGTTAAGTTGCACAATTTTCCTTCATCCTCTTTTTTCAGCTTACCTTCTATGTATAGAAAACTAAAACGTCAAGATGTCTGTCGGGGAGAATTACATCACATAAAGGTGATGTGAAACGTAAGATTCTATCCCGTGCTTTAACCGAACGTACCATTAATGAAAAACATGTGTTCGATTATAATAACGCTAAAATAATAGAGTCCGTAGCAAATTATGAGAAACAATTTTTTTAGAAATGGTATGTATTAATCAGAATCCCACTGTTAACAAAAAATCGGACATTAAAAATCTTAGTAGCATCTACACTTACATCCTAACATTTGACAAGAAATAATAATTAAGTATGATTGCACGTGTTTTTTTTTCGTGGGTAGGTTATTTATTATAAAATAAAAATAATAATTTTTTCAGATGAGTAGGGTTTATTGTTATATATTTGAATGTTTCCCTTACTCTGTTTTATCGGTTATAAATATTTTTTGACGATTATTCTTTACGAGAAATAATGCTACTCTTTTATTAGCCTCACAACATGTAACTCTTTATTAGATTAATAATTAATAGCATGGCTTACAATTAATTATTAGTTGTAAGACATGCTTTTATGTAACAATTTTTATTTTGTTGTCTTGTTCCGTCTTGAAAAAGAGATTAAAGTCTCGAAAGCTTGACATATACCAAAGAGTCTACTTTTAACTCTGACCTAATTAGACTTATTAAATTGACTGCTCCCTCAAAAAAAATTTTATTATTATTAATTTTACACAGCCAAGATACTTTTTTATATATATATATATATATATATATATATATATATATATATATATATATATATATATATATATATATATATATACACAGGGTTAGTCACGCTCAACGGGACGGAATCTAGCGGTAAAACGGTAAATGATATCAAAAATCGTTTGACACAAGTATGTAGGTCTATTTGGTCTACAAATTAAAATTAGTGTGGAATATACAGGGTTACTCAAAAAAGTTACATATCAAAGTTATGTTTTTTAAATGGATCACCCTGTATTTTATTACTTTTTGAATCCTACTTTAAAAATAATATGTATTTATTCAAGTAACCCTATATCTAAGTTTGATAGTTTTCGAGTTATTCAATTGTTTCTAAAATGTAGAGTAATTGAAAAATTTAATTACAACTTAACAGAAATTTTTTAATTAATTTGCTTTTAGATTTCGATTCTGCACTTCTTGGACTGTCTATCAGAATAATTACAATAGTAAAATAATATGCAGGGTGTTCCTAACTTCAACTTTGATTTTCTCCAAGTATTTGGTGCTATTACTTTGTTATTTTAAATGGAACACCCTGTATTTTATTTCTTTATGAGAAGGGAAATTTAATACTCTTTCAAACTAATATAGGATTCCCTATCCCAATTTTCAGTATTTTCCGAGATATTTCCATTATTTTACCCGTATGCATAAATATTGATGGTTTTATAGTAAATACTGGCAAGATGGCCGTGAAATATAAAACAAATAAATTGACAATATTATAATTTTACAAACTAAACAATAAAACGAATAACAATTAACATAATTACAACATTAAAAATCACTCTACTAAACTCATTTTATAATAAATGTTCAATGTGATGTCCATTTTGTTGAATACACAGCATTATCCTCTTTTCAAATGAGCGTTTCACATTATTTAGCATTTGGGGTGTGATTGTCGCGAATGCTTCTCTAATGCGTATTTTCATGTTTTCAGAGGTAGTTGCAGCAATGTGGTACACAAGAGTTTTGATGTATCCCCAGAAAAAAAAGTCCATTGTTGTTAAGTCGGGAGACCTAGCAGGCCAATTGCTAGGACTTCCTCGACCTACCCACATATCTTCAAATGTCCGGTCTAAATATTCCCTCACATTCCTTGAAAAATGTGCTGGCGCACCATCTAATTGTAGCCACATTTTTTGCCTCACATCTAAAGGAATATCGTCTAGGAGAGTCCAAAATTCGTTTTCCAAAAATCTTAAAATTCTCTTCCATTCAAATGGCCATTAAAAAAATATGGCCCTACTACATGTTCTCCTATTAGTCCCCCGTATACGTTTAGGGACCAACGATTTTGTCGATCTATTGTTTTAAATTGATGAGGATTCTCAGTGGCCTAATAGTGAAAATTATGCCTATTAACCAGTCCATTATTGTGAAATGTAGCTTCGTCAGTGAATAACAAATTATCATAAAAATATTGATCTTCTGCCGTATGGTCGAGAAACCATAGACAAAATTCCAGTCTACGTTGAAAATCCACTCCATACAAATGCTGATGCATTTGTATATGATACGGATGATAATTATGTTTTCTTATTATTCTACTTACGCTGGATTGACTTATATTGAGTTCTCGAGAAATAATTGTAGAAGTGTTATTGCGATTTTCAATTACAGATTGCAAAACTGCTAGTTGTAAATCTTCATTTTCCGTTACGGGCTTTGCTATTTCTCGTGTTTTATATTCAACACTGCCAGTTTCAATAAATCGGTTTAAAAGTCTCTCAAACACTTCTTTACGAGAATGGTATTTTTGAGGATATCTTTCAGCATAAACACGTGATGCTAATAAGCAATTTTGAAAACATTCACCTAATATAAAAATCATATTTACTCGATCTTCAATTGGGTATTCTTTCATTGTATTAATTATGTTAAATTGTAAAATCAACACTAAATAAGTTTTTACTATCTGACATAAGAAAATGTTTTATTTGTTAATTTTCTCAAAGCCTACTTAGAGTTTATCATAAAATCTTCAACATTTACGCATACTGATAAAATAATGCAAATAATTTGGAAATAAAGAAAATTCGGATAGGGAAAATAATGTTAAATTTTCGTTTTCATGCAGGGATAAAATACAGGGTGTTCCATTTAATAATAACACTAAAAACTTGATGCACATCAAAGTTAAAGTTTGGAACATACAATTTTACTTATTTTATTAGAAAGTTCAAGGAGCGAATTACTCAAAAAGTCTGTATTAAGTTGCAATTAACTTTTTTTGTTACACTACAGTTTTAGAAAAAATTGAATAATTCGTAAAGTATGAAATTTGAGTATACGGTGACCTAAATAAATACGTTAGTTTTGTAAGGACAATTAAAAAATGTAACAAAGTTCAGGGGATTCATTTAAAAAATACTTCTTTAATATGTAAATTTTCAAATTATAAATTTTAATTTATTTTCTTTTGTATTCAAGGCTATCTTGTCAGTATTTGCTATAAAACCATCAATATTTATGCATACGGGTAAAATAATGGAAATATCTCGGAAAATACTGAAAATTGGGATAGGGAATCCTATATTAGTTTGAAAGAGTATTAAATTTCCTTCTCATAAAGAAATAAAATACAGGGTGTTCCATTTAAAATAACAAAGTAATAGAACCAAATACTTGGAGAAAATCAAAGTTGAAGTTAGGAACACCCTGCATATTATTTTACTATTGTAATTATTCTGATAGACAGTCCAAGAAGTGTAGAATCGAAATCTAAAAGCAAATTAATTAAAAATTTCTGTTAAGTTGTAATTAAATTTTTCAATTACTCTACATTTTTAGAAACAATTGAATAACTCGAAAACTATCAAACTTAGATATAGGGTTACTTGAATAAATACATATTATTTTTTAAAGTAGGATTCAAAAAAGTAATAAAATACAGGGTGATCCATTTAAAAAAACATAACTTTGATATGTAACTTTTTTTTGAGTAGCCCTGTATATTCCACACTAATTCTAATTTGTAGACCAAATAGACCTACATACTTGTGTCAAACGATTTTTTGATATCATTTACCGTTTTACCGCTAGGTTTCGTCCCGTTGAGCGTGGCTAACCCTGTATATACAGGGTGAACCTTATCTAATCCGCCAAAATTAAAGGCGTGCTAGAACTCATCATTCTAAGCAAAAAAGTTCATATGTACATGGGTCCGGAAATGCTTCGTTTCCGAGATACAGGGTGTCAAAGTTGAAAAAAAAATCGCCTTTTCTTTAATATCTTTCGACTGTTTCGAAATAGTTTCATGAAATTTCGTATACGGGGTTTTTTTGGGATGACAAATTCAAATTTGTGGTCCATTTGGTTGTCGTTTCTAGAGGGCGCCAGCGGCAACGATTTCGGCCCCTTTAAATCGTAGCAATTTGTTTTGCTACACTGTATGCCATTTTGGACTAGAAAAATCGATTCTCCTATCTTTCCTTCTAAAAAAAGGTATATTTTAGTGATGTCGCTAGGAGCAACTCTTTCCGAGAAAAACGCTTTTAAAACTCATGATGCATACACATTTTCGGAGGGTATTTTTTTGACAGGTTTATCAATAGGAATTTTTAATTGTTACTAAGTAACTTACTTGTTTACTTTATGTACTTTATGTACTTATCTGTCTCTTTGCGTTCATTGATAATAAAATTTTAATAAAAAATCCATAATTAAATACGATAGAATGCCCAGACATACAACATGTATACTTTTAATATTAATTTTTTTCTTTTTTAATGTCTTTTTCTCGGAAAGGGTTGCTCCTAGCGACTTCACTAAGATATACCTTTTTGTAGCAGAAAAGACAGGAGAATCGATTTTTTTAGTCCAAAATGGCATACAGTGTAGCACAAAAAAGTTACAAAGATTTAAAGTGGTCGAAATGGTTGCCGCTGGCGCTGGCGCTAGAAACCACAACTAAATGGACCACAAATTTGAATTTGTCATTCCAAAAAAACCCCGTATACGAAATTTCATGAAACTATTTCGAAACAGTCGAAAGATATTGAAGAAAACGCGATTTTTTTTTTCAAGTTTGACATCCTGTATCTCGGAAACGAAGCATTTCCGGACCCATGTACATATGAACTTTTATGCGTAGAATGATGAATTCTAGTACTTCTTTAATTTTGGCGGATTAGATAAGATTCACCCTGTATATGTATAGAAAATAAGTAATAGTAGTTTTGGTTGAATAGTTAAACAACAACTAAAAAATCTTGGGAATGCAGCCTATATTTATGGGTGAAAAAAAGAGACTCATTTCACTTAGCTTGAGAGCTTTCGAAATAAGTTATTTATTTATTAATATATATTAATAGTTCTCAAACTAAAGTTCATTCGTTTAACTTTTCCCGATGACGTCATGTATGCATTAAATCACGAAATGACCGTCGTCTGTACTTTAAAACAAAAACACAGATGTGACAAAAATATGAGCACTGATACCAACCTTTCCACAGAATAACTTTCCTTTATTTGCTTATACGTTGATTGAGGTTACGTACGTTCGCCGGTTGGTTTGTTTCTTCGTTTATTCATTCCTTCTTGAGTTAATATTGTAAAAGATCGGTTCTTTTCAGAACCACATTACTTTCTAGTGTTCATTTAAGGTAAAGATTAATTCGTTTTACAGAAAGAGATAACATTTATGTTTTCATTTGTAGCATATCAACATGCCTCGTAGGTCAATTACCGTAGACGAATTGATCCATAACTTAGTCGAATACTTTAATAAAGAAAAACAGAACAACGGCCCCTTATCACCATTAACAGCAATGCATGCAAGGGTTAGCGATGCTTTGAAAATTGACACGAAAACTATTTCTAATGCTTTACGACGACATCAAAATCAAGAAGAAAACAAGGAAAATGAACCTCAACGAAACAGTCTAAAAACAAAAGACATGGATCAACGACAAAAAAGTGAAATCCGTACTACAATTTACAACATGTATATTAATCATGAACATGTTACATTAGATACACTCTTAACAAAAATTAAAGAAAGAGGTATCGTTGAGTGTAAAAGGACTAGCCTCTATCACGCTTTGTTGGACATTGGATTTCATTTCAAGCAAACTAACAATAGAAAAGCTCTTTGCGAAAAAACTTCAATAGCATCGATGAGGTTAAAATTTTTGTGAAGTTACATCACTTATATGATACAGAAAATGAAGTGTAGTGAACATTTAATTTCTTGTTTTTAATTGAATTCTTAACGCAAACAGTTTTCTCCAAAAACTTAATAATAACATATAATGTATGTTATTGTACATTAACATTATAATTTATAACAATAAATTATTTTCAACACAGTCATGTTTAAATGTGAATGGACAAATTTACATTTTATTACATTATTGGTTATATTGTGTTTGAAACGATACTTTGAATAAGTTTAAAAAAGTACTATAATTCAATTACATTAAATACACCAATAATTTTGAATTGCAGTATAATAATCTTCTACACAAACAAGTGTATAAATAAACACCAATGACTGAAATAATTATTACGTATTTTGCAATTCGAATGTTTTCTCAAAGCATAATGATTAGTAGCATTCCTAAAAAATTCAATCTTTATAAATAAATAACCATCAACTCACAAATGTATTGCTGTCAAAGATATATAATCGCCACTTTTATGTAGAAAAGTATTGGAACAATTACTTCCTTTCTTTGGAAGAGTTCATTGGTCTTAACCTACAAATACCTACTTACAAAATTTTTGCAACATTTTAGAATATATAACTTACCAAAATTCATCTGCTACGTTTTAAGTTTTATTGAAAATAATATGCTTTTATGTGCGTACATCTACGATACGTAAATAAAACTTTCGTCTTTTATTTGCAAACATTATGACATTTATATTTATCTGAAGTAGTGAAGTTAAAGTTGGTATCAAAACTGTTCGTATAAAGAAAACTTAATTTGTTGTTAACGTTATCCTTGTTAGTTACTTGAGTTGATAAGAGCCATACAAAACTTAGCTAATAGTGTACATTGTATTCAATATGTAGAAAAGGATAGTCATACACAAGTGCGCATTTGATTAATCGATCAATCGGGATAAGTTAAACGAATGTCCTATACCTAAATATGTACATGTATGTTGGAATAAAGGTAAACAAATATACTAACTACAACAATGCTTTATTTGCTCATTTATCACTATTATTTAGTGATTTCAAACTCCAACTACAAATGTATAACAATTGAAGCAACTGAAAATAAAAATAATGTACAACATCTACATAAAACAAAATAAAAATGCCATCGAGTAACACTGAATCAGTTTGCTTATTTAATTAACTACATAACAATTTATATTGTTTTTTTTTTCAAGAATAATACTGTACATTCCCTTTTTTTAAATATAAATACAATATACTACAACTCTAAATAATATGGAATGAGATATTTTTACAATCATGGGAAATAGACTTAACCAACACCATTGTTGAAGTGAATTTTAAGCATAAAACTACCCATTAAATATGATAATATTACACTGGAAACATTTACATTTAAAAATAATTTACATTATTAATCTTCCAGGTTTCTGAAAGCTTGTTGAATATCCTCATATAATTGATCAAATTCTGCTTTTATTTTTGCTTCGCCATCTTTGACAGGATCCTTGAATTTCATACTACTCAGTTGATATAAAATACTTCCCATAGAATCCCGAATAACGCTCCATGTTATTTTATTTTCGGATTGTGCAGTTGTTTCAACAGCATGTCTAGACATATCATAAAATCCAATCATATTTCTTAACATACCAACAGTTTTATAAAATGGGCAGAATCGATCATATGATGAATAAGAATTTTGTTGTAAGAAATCTTCTTTTAGTAACTTGGCTACTTCTAAAGTAATTTTATCAGTTTCAGCTAATGAAGCTTTACCGACTAATTGTACAATTTCTGATAAATCTTCTTCTTCCTATTAGAAACAAAATTAATATTACAGAGTACTTAAAAAAGTTGAACGCTTCATCCACTTATATTACTGATCGAATCAAATTAAAAATAATGCAAGCAAATGTCAATCTCCAGAGTTACACAAACAATATTGTTGTACTTATTAACACTTTATTTGAATTTTTGTAGCACCTTCCTTCCCAAAAATTCTATAAATTAGTGTAGACTGCACGTATACGAACAGTTATAATTAAAGATCTATTTTAATATATCAAAATCAAACAAATTGGCTTTCTTAATTTTGATACAATATATGGAATACGCTTATTCCATCTGGTGTAAAATTATATACATTTTTCAGAAACAAATAAAAAAATTTCTACTTTGATTGCTACCTTCACAATCTGTACTGTAAATAATTATTTATTCCAGTTTTATCAGATTGATTGAATTAATGTTAATTCTTGGTTGTAATAAGTTGCATTTAATCAAATTAGCTGAAGTGTACTAGTTTTCATCACTTCAAGGGAATAAATTGTTGTGGCAACACCCAAAGGAGTCCCCTTAGATTTCCATATGTATGAAGGGAAAGGATGGACCACCGATTCCAGCCTAATTCTGACACCAGAAAAACTGGATGTTTGCAGGAGAGCAGTAATCAAAATGACAGTTTGCCATGAGAAGTATCTGCCTTTGTTGACCGGTTCCTAATTGAAACAAATCTCTCACAAAATTTATACAACTGGTACACTCATGAAAAATCGAATCCGGTCTGGTAGGGGTTCCCATGACATGCTAGTTACCAAAGACAATACAATTGCATTAGCAAAGTGGACCAATTCTAGACCAATCCATTTGGCTTCTTCAGAGTTCAGGGCAGAACCACTGGGACAGTGCAAGCACTGGTCAGTCAAGGACAAGAAGTACATTAAGGTAAATCGTCCATCAGTCGTTCAACAATACAATTTTAAAATGGGCAGGGTAGATTTGTTGGATCATGTCATATCAAACAATCTTATGAGCAGTAGAACCAACAAATGGACCATTCGTTCCATTCACCGTTTTATAGATTTTGCTGTGGCATCAGGTTGGCTATAATATTGAAATGCTGAATATGGACTACATTAGCTTTAAGTTTTGTTGCCGGAAGCACTCTTATATTCAAATAAAGCAACGATAGTAACGAGGATAAAGAGACTGTCCAGCTGAGCTCCAAATGAAGAAGAGTTCTTTCCGTTTCGTACAAAATACTATGCAAGCGAAGCGAAAGAGCTTCCTGAATTTATGAAAGACAAACAAAAATCTAGGTCAAAGTGCAGAAATCCTGATTGCAAATATCTTACGTTTTTAAAATGTAGTGCTTAGAATATATTTTTGTATTATAGTGTCCAGCAAAATTGTTTTCACGAGTTTCATTAATAAATTCATAACTACATAACCTTTTTTCATCTAGTCATGCTACAGAACCAAAGTATCATCTATAATACCCTACTTTTTGAAAAAATTACATAAATTTAAAATATTTTAACACTTCTATTTTCTGTACAAATTCTATAATATTTAATTCACATTCAGTACCTACTTATTTAATTCTCATAATAAAAATACACCAAAGTGATTATAGAACAATATACTATGCCTTAACCTAACTCTTTATGTATGGCCACCCAATTATCCAGATTTTTACATATCCAGACCACACTTTGCTCCAATTAACCTTTATAATTTGAGTTCCAGTGCATTATGGTGGTCACAAAATGTGTTTTATAATGGACTCTTTATAATACATGGAAGACACTCTTGCAAAAATTAATCTCAAGCTTCACTTTTGTGTTTAAACATTTCTTGTGTGTTTAATATGTTATATAAAACACAATAATAACATACTTATCTTTTTTGGGTTTTTTTAATGGTGTATTTTAAATTATACAATCTAAACGTTTCGATAACACTGACAGTTGTCTTCGTCAGTAGTAATTCTATTAAAAATTGTTAAAGATGTTGTAAACAATTTGTCAAAGTTGAAAAATTAAAACATAAACATCAGCCTGCTATTAATATAAGTTTTATAGTTAAATTTTAGTTAAATTTAATTTTATAGTTGGCTTTATACATTTCTCAAACTGTTATATTAATAGCAAGCTTTAACAATTTTTAATAGAATTACTACGGACGAAGATAATTGTAAGTGTTATCGAAACGTTTAGATTGTATAATTTAAAATACACCATTAACAGGTTCGCGACGTCGTGTACCACATGTGGTACATGACGGTCATTAGCTATAGCCGACATGTACCACCAGTGGTACACACCATATCAAGAAAATATTATTTCATACAAAATGTACGGCTCTGTTTAGGACTTTTAAATTATATTACGGCTGTAGATAAAGGTCATGTACCACCAGAGGTGCACCCGTTTTTAAATCGAAGCAATATTTAATGTTTTAGGCCATCTGATTAGAAACACGATGTATTTCCATAAAAATTGTATTCAAATAAGATTTGGTTATAAACTAATACATAATATAGACATATATTGAACTAAAAACGTGTTTGTAAAAAAAAAGATTGAAATTTACCTTATAGTATCAAAATAATACATACATAAAAAAAACGATTATTTTATGACACGAATATTCAAATCATTCTTTGAGAACTAAGCATGTTTCTTATTGAAACAGTTCAAACACATTGGCGGTTTGGTGTCGCAGTTATCACAATAGGTCATAACTCGCTTGGTCTTTGCCCTTGCTTCTTTACTTCCTCTTTCACTTTGCATTAACTCATAACAAGGAAAACACCTTTTACGATTTTGTCTTGCACTTCCCTCAAACCTTTTCAATTTGTGATGCATTTTCTTTGACACTGTTTGATTTTCTTCAACATCTTCGTGGTCTTTTACTTCTCTGCATTCACCACCAAGAAGTTCACCTATAAGTGCTTCTCTGAACTGCAAAATGTCCAACTTTTTTTTATTATTTTTATTATACACTACCCACGAATTGACTACACTGGTCCCAAGGATGACCTCAAAGATAGCCTTCTTATACCACTTGATTGTCTTCCAACGGCAAGTATAGTAGGAAGACATCTGATCTGAGATATCTACACCTTTTTTAGCCTTATTATAATCTATAACTGCTCTTGGCTTCAATACCTCTTCACCTCTCCTGTTTTGTGAACCAGTAGGAAATAATTCATCCATATGTTGAGGCAAAGTGCTTAGCATAAGAACTGATCTTTTGTCTTGCCATTTAAAGATACGTACGCCTTTGTTATTTTCTTTTCCATATATAGCACCCTTTTTGAGTTTTTTTATACAGACATCTTTTGGATTGCCTTTCCTATTTGCCCGTAAAGTACCACATACGTAGGTATTGTGCTGTAGGAGGTATTCGGCTAATGTTACACTACTGTAAAAATTGTCAATATACAGAATTCTTCCTTTGTTCAGTAAACCCTCCATTAGTCTTACCGTTACGTCAAAAGTATGTCCATGTCCACTTACATGCTCCTGCACAACAAAGTTTTCGTTTCTACCACAATATATACTAAGATTGTATGTAAAACCTTCAGATGTGCACAATTTATAGATTTTGATCCCGTATTTATGCGTTTTTGCTGGGAGATATTGTCGGAAGACAAGTCGACCCCTCCAAGGTACCATGGTCTCGTCAATGACGACCTCTTGACCAGGTTTTAGAGTCTTCTGAAAATTACTAATAATTTGCTGCAAGACATCTCTAATTTTAACCAATCGGTCAGTATTTTGGGGAAAAGCCTCATTATTTGAAAAATGAATAAACTTCAGAAGCAGGTCGAATCGGTCACGTTTCATACTTCTCCTTATCATGTCATTTGCATACATTTTATTTTTGGACCAATAAAGGCGCATCTTTGGTAGATGATTTATGCCCATTATCATCAAAATTCCAAAGAACTTTCGAAGTTCGTCCCTATTGGTATCGCTCCACTGACGGGCAAGTGATCTTCTCGAGAGATTGTGACTTTGAATGTACTGTAATGCGTATCTGTTTGTCTCCTCTACTATGAAATCTAGGACATTGTTGTCTATAAACTTCCGGTAGATTTTATATGGATTGGAAATATTGTCCTGATTTATCTGCAGATCATCCGAAAACGAAATATTGTTGAAAACTTTTCCACAGGGGCCCCAAGTAACTGCCGGTGTTACATTTTCATCGTCATCTGACTCCCCACCAGAGTTTTGATTTGAGGGAATATCGTCAACAACGCCAGCCTCGTCATTATCATGTGAATCTGAAGACCTGTAAGAGCCATCTGAGGGTTCGCATGGATCACTTTCCTCGTCTGATGATCCAAACGAATGTTGTTGTTGTTGACTTATACTTGCATTTTTAGGAGCACTAACGATAGGTTCAAATGTTGCTTCTGACATTTCTGCAGGTGTCAAATATTCTAATGAGGTTGAAGCAAATTCATCAACTTCAACGATTTTATTTTGTTGTAACAATAAATTAGAAGATGAACTGCTGGTTACTGCCCGAGCAGCCAACAAAATTCTCTCTGTTCTAGAGGACATTTTTACTCAACACTTACGTAGAAACTAATTTATGTGAAATTACACCATAATAATTATTATATTCATTCAAATATTAGGTAAATGCTCATTTTCTTCCTCAAAAAAAAAAATGAAAAAATCCAACACTTATATGAGGTTATTTCTTCCAACAAAGCGACTATTACTCCAGTAAATAATATTGCACAACACTTTTCTGCATACACGTGGACAATATATAGCTTTGAGCGGGAGACTGGACTGATCCACCGGCAGTACATGACCGGTCACAAACGAGGCATGTACTCGGGAGCCGTCGTGTACCACCTGTGGCGCATGAGAAATATTACGTAAAGCCGCCGTGTGTCACCGGTGGTACACTACAAAATCAACCTAATATTACTTACGGTTCAGTTATATGTCTTATAAAAACCGTTCCGTCGCGAACGTGTTAAAAAAACCCAAAAAAATAATTATTTTATTATGTGTGATAATGGTGAAAGTTTACATTTTCATACTTCCGCAATAAATATTTTGTTTTCATTTTCATAGGTACATAAGTATAGTGAAGTATACACTTACCGGAAATATTTCATGCGTTCCGAAACTATCTAAGAGTCGAAAAGTCTATATAAATATATATGTCCTAAATGCTACCGTTAACGAATTATTGCTTGTTTCATAAAAAAATTGAACAAGTCTTTAATTTCACATAAATAATTTTGAACACAATTTTATTATTTTATTTATAAGAAATGTTCAAAATTATCTCCATTGTGTTCTATGTATAGAGCTGCACATCATAGAAGAGATCGCTGCGCTCCTAATATAGTTGCAGAGTTATTCTTAATAACATCGGCAGACCGCTGTATACTTTGGCGTGATTCATCTATTAAGTGCACTTCAATTGCATATGACTCCACAGATAAAAATTTAATGGGGTCAGACCTGGCGAACGTGGTGGTCATGCCACGGATTCTCTTACTGCAATCCATCTTCCCGCAAAATGTTCATTGAGCCAGGCCCTAACACGAGACATTAATGTGCTGGTGCTCAATCATGTTGATACCACATTGTGCGTCTTATATTTAATGGCACATCTTCCAGTAATAAATGTAGTGTTTTCTAAAAAATATTTGTAATTTGCACCATTCAATCGATGTGGTAGCTCAAATGGTCCAAGCGGATGATCATTTAGTATACCAACTGTAATGTTAACAGAAAATTTGTCGAAAATATGAGTGCCTTCTTAAATAAGGATTTTATGCAGCCCATTCATGTAAATTATGATAGTAATACCATCTTGTGTGAAAGAAGCTTCGTCAGTCCATAAAATATACGGTAGGTTTTCATTATTTTGCACCCAATTACAAAACCTTACAGAAGCTTCAAAATTATTACCTAGAGATTGAACTCTTTCATGATAAGACTGTCCAATTAAAATTAGTTTTGGAATTCATCCCTAAGATATTTCAGAATTTAATTAAATTAACATTTTAGCCACATAAGTTATTAAACAAGCAAGAACTCGTCAATGGTAATATTTAGAGTTTTCAGGCCTATATTAGTTTTGGAATTCATCTCGGAAACATTGTCGGTGTGTTTTGGGGCATCTGGTGTACGAAAAGCGGAACTTTTATAATTTATATACAAAATTTGACAACTGTGATATCTAATACGAGAATAAAAGTTTTTTGAAATGACACTTTTGTATTGTAATATACTCTGATTCAGTCAGTGCTATAAATGGGCAAGTAAACAATATCCTGAACACATATTATTTATCTAGTGCATAAACATACCTGAAGAATTTCTTTTACTTTTGTACGAAGAGGTACAAACTCTACAAAGTTTTTATCATAAAAATCATCTAAAGCACGAGTATATTTCGAGTACGAAATCAACCAATTAATTGAAGGGAAATGTTTACGTTGTGCCAATTTTTTATCTAAACCCCAAAAGACTTGGACAATACCTATAAGAAGTAATTAGTCCATGAAATTAAACATTAATCTATAATTTTCACCTAATGTAGCAGAAGTAACTGGATCAGAGAAATCACCACCAGGTGGAGATACAGCACCTACAATCGATACTGATCCTTCACGATCAGGATTTCCAAGACACTTGACACGACCAGCACGTTCATAGAATGATGCCAATCTGGCACCTAAATAAGCAGGGTAACCAGAATCAGCAGGCATTTCTGCAAGACGTCCTGAAATTTCACGCAGAGCTTCTGCCCAACGTGAAGTAGAATCAGCCATCATAGATACATTATAACCCATGTCTCGGAAATATTCAGATAAAGTGATGCCAGTGTAAATAGAAGCCTCTCGAGCAGCTACTGGCATGTTTGATGTGTTTGCTACCAGAGCAGTACGTTTCATAATGGACTCTGTTTGCCCCTCGATTTCTACTGTAAGTTCTGGGAAGTCACGAAGTACTTCAGACATTTCATTACCTAAGAGAAAGTAAAATGTATTTACTGTATTGTAATCAGAAAAGGGTATTTGAATTTTTAAACATCAAAAAATTGAGAAACTATAATAAAGTATTTTTGGCTTTTTTTCTTACCTCTTTCTCCACAACCTACATATATGATAACATCAGAGTTTGAGTATTTAGATAGCGATTGTGAAATTACGGTTTTTCCACAACCGAAGGCTCCAGGTATAGCAGTGGTTCCACCTTGGACACATCTTAAAAATTAGACACTTTAATAAAAACTGTTTAAGGGTTAATGTATACTAACGGAAATAGTGCATCTAATACACGTTGTCCGGTTAATAAAGGATGATTTGCAGGTAACTTTTCGGCTACAGGGCGAGGTTGACGAACAGGCCACACTTGTAACATGGTATATTTAGTTTGCTCCCCATCAAATTCAGTTTCAAGAATAATATCCTAATTTCATTGCTGCATTACCTTATTTAAATTGTGTTAATTATACTTACATCTACTGTGTAATTACCAGGATCTGCTATGTATGTAACAGTACCTTTTGCACGTGGTGGCAGTAATAGCTTATGTTTTACTAACGTATTCTCATGCACCATACCATATAAATCACCTCCAGTCATATGGGAGCCCAACTAAAATCACCATGTATAATCAAAGATTATGGATGGTAATTAACACATACTTTTATATTTAAAGGATTAAAATCCCACTTATGTGTGCGTGATAAAGCTGGTACATTAATACCCTTTGGAATATAAATACTTTGTGTACTTTCATTAATATCTTTCAGTGGTCGTTGAATACCATCAAAAATAGAACCCATAATTCCTGGACCTAATTCTACTGACAATGGTTTACCTGTACGTAAGACTGGATCACCGACTGTGACACCTGATGTTTCTTCGTATACCTGCATGTAAACAATTACAACTGGATGATACAGCTTTCCAATTTTACCTGAATTGTTGCCATATCTCCTTCTAATCGAATGATTTCACCCACTAGCTCATAATAACCTACTCTGACCAATTCGTACATAGCAGAACCACTCATTTTCTCGGCAGTAACAACTGGAATAAAATAATAATTGAAAATGATAGTATACTTAATTTTAAGTACTTACCAGGACCCGAGACGGCAAAGACATATCCGTAAGTTGATTCTTGATCAACATCTGCCACCTTTGGAAGCTTCGACATTTTGCTTAATCTAAAATAGGTAAATTTATGAACAAGACCAAAAGTTACTTAGAGAAAAGTAATCACGTGAAACATATTACAATAAAGCAACGTTGTCTACCGAATTACCGACGATAACCGATCATTTTTTTAATTTAAGATAGAGCCAGATTCATTTTTTGATCGAATTTTTTTGAAAATTTTCGTTATCGAATTTTATAATTTGAGTATATTAACTAAAATCGATATTCGTAGCGTTTTAAAAAGTCGCCTTGTCCAATACTTTAGTGCAGATCAAATCGCAACACTGTTAAGTAATGTAAAATATAATATAAAGAATTACACCTAATTCAGGTTAACTTAAATAGAACTGTATAATTAAAAAGAAATAATACTTTAAAATAATGAATTGTTTAAAACTCACATTAGTTAAAATCTTCCAGCGCACTTAAAGTAACCCAAAAAACCTCACCCAAATTGAACTATAAATCAGGTAACCAAGCCGAATAAAATCACAAGACTGTCAGCTGAATGTATGCTTGTGCGCATTACAACGTTTAAAGTGAATTGTGGCAGCATTCAGAAATTTTAAATTAGAGCACACTGCGCACGTTCAACGTCATCTGCAAAGAAGTATCAGCTTAATTTTTAGACTTAACAAAAATATTTGATTGCGTCTCACATGAATTACTAATAACAAAATTAGAGATGTTGGGAATAAGGGGCAACTCTCTAAAACTATTTAAAAGTTACCTTTCAAACATAAAACAATATGTACAGATAAACAACATTAAATGAAAGATAAAACATGTTAAACATGTCATACCACAAGGCTCTGTTTTAGGGCGTTTACTTTTTTTAATTTTTGTTAAACACATCAATGATTAAAAATTATTATTAATTTTATTAAATACATAAATAAAAAGTTTACCTCGAGTAGGATTTGAACCTACGACCTGTACTTTGCTAGAGTACCGCGCTACCAACTGCGCCACCAAGGTTCAAGCCCCAATCGATGTAAATTTTGTCTTTATGTATGTAGAACTGATGTAAATTCTAAACATAATGAGATTACAATCAAATTACTTATATTAATGGAATGTGAGCCTGCAATATCGCAAGGATTCACACATTCCAAAGCAACTTGACTAATATTAAATTATTATAAGTTTTTGTTATGAACGAATAAGTTTCAAGGTAAATATGTAATTAAAAATTATTATTAATTTTATTAAATACATACATAAAAAGTTTACCTCGAGTAGGATTTGAACCTACGACCTGTACTTTGCTAGAGTACCGCGCTACCAACTGCGCCACCAAGGTTCAAGCCCCAATCAACAACTGATTAAATAGACTATTGAGTTATAAATATTTGTTGACAAAATTGTCTTATCAAGTTAATAACATTATAATGGTGGCATATCAGCTTTATTTCATAGCATTACGTCGCTTGGTATATTACTATGGGATGGGTCATGTTATATGAAAGAAGTGTTAATTAAACAAAAAAGAGTCATTCGTATTATATCTAGGTCAAAATACTTAAACATCTGTCGTCCTATCTATTGGAGATTAGGTGTTTTAACGTGTTAATCAGTACATTTATCAGTGTTGTATTTATGCAAAAGAATATTACGTAAAGGAAGGAGGACATGTTTTCCTTCAATCTTGATATCCAATTTCGAGTTCAGAGAAAATAATACACACAAAAAGTTTCTTTATTTACACAATAAAATGGTTCTTACGTGTTACTTTCGTTGAAAGCTGACGTAACTGCTCCTCCGATGATGTAATACCTGGCGCAGCGCTCTCTTTGTTCTTTTCAATATCTTCTTTTGATCTTTGTTGGGGATGAACACACATCCAATTTTCTTCGCGCAATTTAATGATTTTTGTAAATAATTACTTGATATATGTATATTTGTTAATTATTATATATATATATATATATATATATATATATATATATATATATATACATATAATATACATATTATATATAATATATTGAATTATTACTTCATTATTATAGTTTTGCTGCGAATGGCATGCGATACGAACTGCAGTGCCCAATCGTACTACACATCATTAACACTTCGAGCTATTATTCTTTATACTTTGATTTACCAATTTGGATGGATTACTGTCCTTTATATTTATTGTTCACTATTTAAACACAATTGATTGCCGCTCTGATACACACAAAACGCATTATCTTAATTATTACGTAACTTTTAATGCGATTTTTAATTTATGGTGCAATCCTTTTTATTGTCACCAACTTGACAATACTTGCACTTTCATTATTTAATGTAGCCTTTTATTATTTTAATAAGGAAGGTATTTTTTTACTTCTTCTCTACTACACTGGTAATTAGAAATTGTATTTGCTATTTCGCAATTTATAGGGCCGCGTGACAGTATAATGATCACTCGTCCTACGGCATCGATCAACCAACGACCAATACTACTCTAATCGCTCGCTTAAGGCCACCTCAGCTAACTGTAACCTCTAGGTGACTGCCCAATGTGTGAGTGTCTATAACAGTGTCTCTTCTCCCTCCCAACACATCTATGCACTTGCAAATGGCGCGCTTATTTAAAAGCTTCTGAACTAATCATGTAAATACTTATTGTATTATTCTTAGGCACCCGTTACAACATACCCACACACACACCCACACATACACACACACACACACACACACACACACACACACACATACATACATACATACATACACACACGCACGCATACATCCACAAACACACACACGCAAACGAGCGCGTGCACACGCGCGCACGTACACACGCACGCACACACACAAACACACACATACACACCAGGTAGAAAATGGGGTTTTAAGATGCTGAACATATGTAAATCCGTTGAAAACTCGAGATCTATTTTTCATGAAACAATACGTATGAGTACTTCGCATATAAGAAAATAAAAGTGTATTATTTTATTCCTTTTAATGCCCACTTTATAGGTTAGAAGGTCGTGTGTTGTTCTACTCCAGATATTTAATTCATGTGGACACATTGGACGATAGCGATAATATGGGTTTGTAATCTAAATTATTTAATGATATTATTATATTATAAACTTCTTTTTTGTCGTACAGCAATTATAAGATTAGTTCTTATCGGAATGTGCAATATTAATTTTTCAAAACATAATCATTGAATAATGGTCGCTTACCTTAAGGAAGTGGAAATAGGATGCCACTGATTCGAAAACAGCTTCCTACTTAGGCGAGCCACAATTCGGGGTTGGCGGGATAGAAGTGCTGTAATTTCGCCTGAATATGATGTATTTCTGATTTGTGATTGGCCCGTGTGTCTGTGGCTGAATATTGGAAGTGTGCTTTATCGCTGAACGTTTACTCGCGTTTCACTCACAGTTTCATTTTCGTTATTTGCATGTGTCACTCGCAGTTTATGTGTCTTTGAAATCCATGTAGATTACGTCGGGTGGTAACCATAATCTTGCGATTTTTCTACTTGTGTGGAAGCACCTAATTCAACGAACTAGATTACACCAATATGTCGTATTTATTCACAAACTGTCATTAATACATCCAAAAAAATTAACAACCAGCTGCTGGCGATTATACGGTGCGCCCAAGCGATCGTTTTTAGCAGGGGATTTCGTAAACGGTAATGTAGATTCCTTTAAGTAAGACAAAATGTTCAGCGCTATTGAGTTAAAATTCATGTGTGAAGTTTAAAAGAATCATTCGATCACGGCCAAAAGCCAAAAACTGAATTTTTGCAATTTTCTTTATTTCGTTGTGACATTTTTATTTGAACATGTAGGTAACAGACAGAAATCGTGAAAGCAACAGGAAATCACAATTGTAACCGCGAAAGAGAAGATAATTGAAAAGTTTTAATATCTTGTCAATAAGTCGTAATAGTTAATAATGTTTTTCGGCGTATGTTTTATTTCATTTACTTCATGTAACTCAAATTCAAATATATTCATTTAAGAGTCTAAAAGAAGAAAAATATACATGTTGAGGTAGAAAAACAGATATCCCTTTCTTTTTTGTTGGTTTTAATGTAAATTTCCTATAACAACAAAAAGGTCGCGTAAACAATCTTATATCGACAAATATTCGCCCCGTTTTGATTTTAATCCGCAAAGTAGTCGTGTAAACAACTTACATCACTAAATAGTCACAACATACTAGTTTTAATCCATAAAGCTGGCGTGTAAACAACTTATATCGATAAATACCGTCTTGATTTTAAACCGCGTACGTTAATCGTCAAATGGTTGTGCCACTGAGCTAAGGATTATATTCAAGCGTAAATAGGTTGTTAAATGTAGATTAAAGGTCGCAACAAGCTGATGTAACCTTCAGGAAAATTGTCATTTCTATGTAAGAAGTTAGTATTTAATTATTATAGGCATTGACATCGTACAGAATTGTCTCGTAATAACGTAGGGTAGGGTAGTACACCATCTCGTAAGCACGCTTCTTAAGTTGAAATCTGCTTAAATAACCACTTCAGTACTGTAGGGCCCTCTTATAATCGCTGGTTTGTTCACATGCGTGAACAAACGTTGCATGGTAAATCTCAGTGAAATTATTTTTAACAGTAATCCCAGGGACTATCTAAAAACCCGTGTTTATGCTGTGAAATAAATACTCGAGAACAACTTACGAATCGGACACAGATGGCATACCTAACGGAAATCTTCTAGAGAATTAAACATAATTTGCTAAGAAAGCAAGCTTGTATTAAAGAAAGGGGCGAACATTTTGAACAACCCCTATACAAAAAAAATTGATAAAATTATGTGTTTTTTTTTGTTAATAAGTAATTGCGTTCTTTCTTCCTAAAATAAAAGAATTAATTTTTCCTTGAATTGTGTCGCCTTTTATATCAACGCAAATATCTCAAAAATTAAGCGCTAATTCGAAAAAATACGAGGTATGGTTTTAGTTTCAAAATAAAATTGTGAGTCTGAAATAGTAATCTTTTTGTCAAAAAGCGGTGAGGCATACGTTTTTCTGTTGTTTCAATTGGCGACTTCAAAACATTCTACGCCACTGGATGGAGCCAATTAACTGAAATTCACCGGAATAATTCCAATTAGTGGGACATTAAGGTATACCAAATTTCAATTTAACTTTCCTTCTAGTTTTTTTTAAGAAATCTTAAAAAGTCTTCAAAATTGTTTTTGCTTAAACACCACTGTATCTCGGTTAGGTAGGATTCATAAGAATTGTTGTCTTATTTTGGAACCGAGAATCTCCAATTATCGTTCGTCGGCGATATGTTGGTGTATATGTTTAATATATATATATATATATATATATATATATATATATATATATATATATATATATATATATATATATATATATATATATATATATATATATATAGAAGTTGTTTTAATGAACGCACAGAAGTTCAATTTAATAATCATTAATTGTATTTTATTTAAAATTAACTTTTAAAGTACATACTGTAAAAGATTAACTCGAGTGGGACTTGAACCTACTACCTCCACTTTACTAGAGTGGGGCTCTTCCATCTGAGCTATCGGGGAGGCAAGTTACAATCGATTGAAACTTGAACTGTATGTACTTCCCTAGTTACGATGTACTATAACTTTTATACACAGAATGAAGAATACAGTCAACTTTTTGTGAATGTCATGTGAGCCCGAAATTCGCTAAGGTTTCGCACATGACAACACGTGACTGATTGTTACTTTTTATTTGCTGTGTGCAACAGTAATAGATAACTATAGAAATTGTTTTAATTAACGCACAGAAGTGCAATTTAATAATCATTAATTGTATTTTATTTAAAATTAACTTTTAAAGTACATACAGTAAAAGATTAACTTATATATATATATATATATATATATATATATATATATATATATCTTTAGAGATAAATTGTCGCTTAAATTAGGGCAAAGTTGTACATTTTTATGTTGAAGAATAATCGGAAAGAAAAGTAGAGCTGGTATATTTGTTTTTGAAATATTGCATAAAAATGAAAATGTTGGTTTTCGTTTTTATAAGTCAAAACCATTAAAGCTAGACTATTTTAACTAAAACATTGTGAAGGCCCTTTTTCACAAGCAATCTAGATCTGTCATCGTAATTTCCATGAGACCCTAGATGCAATAGATACAACATTGAATTTTGATTTCTGAATACAATGATGTATCGTACATAATAGTTCTGCATTACTTTTACGCCAAAATTTTCAATATATCAATTTTGAGAGGTTTGCTTTGGAAAGATAACGTTTGATTGATTTAACCAAAACTTGATAGTTCCACCATTCCTTGTGTGACAATGCGTTTTTCCAATGAAGAAAAAATAGATATGCTACTAATTTATTATGCTTCGCGTCGAAATGCAGTAGTCACTGCGGAAACATATTTGCAGCGTTATCTAGAGCGACGACAACGGAGTTTAAGGTTTTTTCAATTTATGAATAGAAATTTTGGTGAATATGGTTCGTTTAATAAGCCTAGACAAAATTATGAAGGTAGGCCCAATGAACATGAATAGGAAATCTTACAGCTGTGAAAATTCACATGATTTTTATAACGAACACCT
The DNA here is from genome assembly GCA_036346205.1 of Vesta saturnalis. Lineage (NCBI taxonomy): Eukaryota > Metazoa > Arthropoda > Insecta > Coleoptera > Lampyridae > Vesta > Vesta saturnalis. Next base: position 4,367,251 of record JARFJB010000002.1, read on the forward strand.
AAATATTAAGTATAATTTTTTTCGTTAGGTACTATCGCGCTCAAAAAAATACTGCTACAGCAACATTTTGGCTATGTGCATTTGGTTTGACGGCACATAATCAATTGCGTTAGTAAGCCATGAGCATTAAATATCAAAGTGACAGTTTCTAAGAGTCTTTTATCTATCAAATTTGCCAGTTTGACTTAAAGGAAGTTGTAGATCAGCTAGACTTATCACACCAAGTCGTTTGGAGATCATTCAAAAAACATAAGTATCGGCCTTACACAAACCATGTTTCCCAAGTTTTTTATCCAGGAGACAGTGGTCAACATGTAGCTTTTTGCACGTTTCTGATAAATCAGCTACAGAACAATCAAAATTTCCTTGATAATATCATATGGTCTGATGAGTGCAAGTTCACTAATGCAGGAATGTTTAATTGGCACAATGAGCATTACTGATCAGTTGAGAACCCACATCAGTTTCAAGAACGGCGATCGCAAATACGCTTTGGCCTTAATGTATGGTTTGGTTTTTTAGGCGATACAGTAATAGGTCCATTCATCTATGAAGAAAATTTAAATGCCGATCGTTACCTCAATTTCTTAAGGACGTTTTTAACGGACTTTATGCACAACAATATTTCTCTTCTGCGTTTGAATGCAATCTGGTTCCAGCAAGATGGCGCCATCGCATAATTTTAGGAGGGTTAGGGCAAACTTGTTGGAAATATTCCCCGATCGATTTATTGCTAATAATGGTGACGTACACTGACTAGCACGGCTGCCCGATCTAAACTCCTATTTGTGGGGGACAATAAAAAATAAAATTTATGAAACGTTACTGGCTGGTCTGAATGAACTTCACCGAAGAATTATTACCACTCTTAGACATGACACCAGGAGAAGGGATGTCCCAAGAGCAATAGCTAATCTAAGAAAGCGAGCGGCGTTGTGCCTTGGACCAATTTGAAGACTTGCTGTAATTTTTTTACCATTTTTACTTCTTGTGTTTAATATTTTTCTTTTAATAATAACAATTATTTTCTTTGACAGTTTCGTTTTGTGTCAAAATAATGGTGCAATTGTCAAATTTTTCATTAAAACAATCAAACGTTATCTTTAAGGCAGAATTATTATGTGTGATACGTTTCAAATTGAATTGCCGGTAAAGAGCATATTGTTTTAATTAAAAATTTGTTAATCCTAGCATTTTAATGGTTTTAATGCACACATGAAAATAATGATAAATTGTTGGTTTAAAAGTCAAAGTCTACACTGTTGTAAAATTTCCTGTTCAAATTCCGGTTGGAATTTTCATCAGGGTTGAGCGCGCAGCACCGATTTCCGTGGGAGTCTGCAGCTGTGAAAATGTTCTAATTTTTCGAAATAACTCGAAAAAGGTAAATTTTACGCATAACAAACCTGGCAGAAAGTGACCTTAACATTTTAAAATAACCAAGTTGTAATTGCTTCGGAAATTCCAGAAAGTTAGGAATATTTTCCAAAGGTAGATTAGGTCGAGATAAGGGTTAATGTAATTTTTTGCAGATTTTTATAGTCCATAGTTCTCCAGATACTTCTAATGATTAGTTCTTGCTGAATCACCCTGTATATATGGGAAAACCCAAATTTCTTTTATGTTCGACCATGTTATAAACAATTGTTTATGACCTAGTTTTGCGGCTATAAAGTACCTCTTTATTGTACTAAGTGGATCAAAAGGTTTGGATAACCAGTTCACACCCGATTTTGTACAATTTTGCTTGCGCAACTAACGATGATTGAGCGAGAGCATTGTCGTGATGATAAAGAATTTTTTTCTTCTTCAAATGCGGCCGTTTTTCCGCGATTTCAATTTTCAAACGTCCAATATTGATGAATAACATGCACCAGTTATGGTTTTCAAGATAGTCAATAAATATTACTCCATGTGCATCCCAAAACACGAAGGCCATACCCTTTCCCATCCATTAGTACGTTTTTGGACGCTTCAGAGCACTTCAACCCGAGAAACTCATTGTTTCTACTGTTGCATGGACTGTGGTGTGTAGAAATGCGTCGATGGTTATGAATCGGCTCAAAAACTCCTTTGGGTTTCCCGTAAACATTGCCAAATTCTGGTGGAAGTCGTAACACGAATTCGTTTTTGGTCCAATGTTAGCAAACGCGGCACCCATCGCGCATAAAGTTTCTTCATACCCAACATGTGATATATGATATTGAACATACTGCCATACGACATCTTGGTGGTCTCAGCTAGCTCCCTCAATTTCACTTTGGGGTCGTTCAACATAATATCATGGATTTTTCCATGTTTTCTGGTGTACTGACGTCTTTTGGGCGTCCAGATCGTTCAGCGTCATCGGTGTAGCGTGTACGGCCACAACGAAATACTTATCAAGCTTGACTTTGGTCTGGTAAATAGTAGTATTTAACCAGAATACGAAACTCAGATTTTTCCATTTTAAAAAAACACGGAGGTTGGTTGCTTCTCACTGCTGTAACTTGCGAATGCGCGAACAGAAAATGTTGAAATTTTGACAGGCGTCTAATGAAGGATAAACCTTTTTGTGAATGGTTCACATTAGTGCATACTAGCGCCATCTCTTAGAATTATTCCAAACCTTTTGATCTACCTAGTACTAATGAATTAAAATTACACTAGTAAAATAAAGTTACTTTTCAAATTAACCCTGTTTTTCCTCATTGACAACATGTTTATGAAAGATGTGACGATTTCACGTAGCGTTATTGTATCATTGAAGGGATTTATTAAAATAATTTGTTGGTAATGCGTTTGTGTTCCTATTTTAATGTTACATTGATCTATTAATAGTTATTTAACCATCAAGTGTATTAACCCTCCTATTGTGTTAACATTTTTGTTTCATTTATTGTGTTCGGGAAATTATGACCCAGGAGCCTATAGTTGTCGTTTTATTGTCGTTAAATTGATGTAACAGTAAATAGTAATAAGAAATAAGATGTAGTATTTATTATTTATTACATTTTATTACGTTATTTTATTTTTATTACATATTATAAATGTTATGTAAAAAACATCTGAAAAACGTAGTAGTTAGGTATATACATTTATTTGTTACAGTCTTGACAGTAGTAATATACATGAGCTTTACATAGGTATTTTGAGCAATTACAACATACCATATTAGTTTTAATATCATTTGAAGAGGGCTAAAAATTACATCTTTTACGCTTGGTTGTGGTTGATTGTTCCCTTACTTCGGCATTACTGGTTGAAGGACGTGACTTTATAACCATTTCAGCTGCAGGAATACTTCGAGGAAGATGTTTTCCTTCTTGTAATAATGGAGTGATCAAGGAATTACCCAGTTCTTCAAGAAATAGTCGCCGTTTTATAAGTTTTCCAGCATTCCAGATCGGAGTTACTTCGCACCACAGAACATAAGCGTTGTAAGCTGAAAGGTCCATGATATTGTAAAAGATAGTCATTGGCCATCTTTTAGTTTGCCGTCTGCATGTGTATGTTATTATTAACTTGCCTAACACACCTTTAGTTTTGTTGTAATCTAAAATCATACACGCTGTTCATGATCTTGGTTACACACTCCGTTATCGTGGTGCATGGTGCTCATGAGCGTAACATTTTTATTACGTTTCGGAATATAGGAAACTATCGACGTATCCTTGGTAAAGTAAAATTTTGAAGGAAGAACTTCTTTCCTGTTGCAGACCAATACGGTTGGCAATTCAGGCTTATTTTTGCAAATAGTGCCAAGTATGGTTATTTTTCTTTTCAATATCATCTGCCCCAGATCGTACGGTAAAAAACTTATCACACATTACGTTGTGACCTTTTAGACCATAAGTAAGTTCTAGCACAACTCTTACCTTGACCTCTCTCTGGAGGTTCACCTTCTTTTTTCCCGAGGTAAACTTGCATGTTACATGCGTACGCAGTTGCAGAATCGCATAAAGTCCAAATATTGGCTCCGTATTTAGCAGGTTTATTCGTGATGTACTGTCTAAAAGGACAACGGCCTTTAAAAGGTACCACATGCTCATTTACTGTTACATTTTCGTAAACATTATAGAGCTTAGGTAGAATTGCAACCTATTCATCCCACAAGTCCCGTATGGGATCTAATTTATCAGTTTGGCGTCGTTGTGGTCAATTACATGAAATCGTTGCTCTGAATATTGGACGACCTACATTTCCATCCCACAGACTGGCTGTTGCCTCTCTATGAGATTTATACACTTCAGCTAGAAACAGTAGGCCAAAATATACTTATAGTTCAACGTATGTTAGTTTTTGAAACGTATTGCCACAAAGTCTTTTGCCTCTAAATTTGACATTTTCAAAATTAGGTTTATAATTTTGGGTGTGAAGTATAAGAAGTACGTAGCATACCATGTTGGATATTCCTGATTATTTATATAATCAGGAATCAACGAAATAATATTTGCTGCTGATAACCTTCCCGATTGATGTGTCTTTTCATTCCATACTATATTGCCATCTTTTGAAGTTACGTGATTACCCGTATCAGCTTTATCTGAAATCGTAGCTTCCACTTCATCATCCGATTCGCTATTATACAGGGTGGCCCACTTAAGCGGGATTGCTCCATAACTCCCTTACTATTACAAATACGAAAAAATGTCTTATATAAAAGTTGTCCACAGTCATAAACTACACGTTTTAAAATTATTTTCAGAAATGGCGGACTTCCGGTTATACCGGAAACTCATGCCAACTTCGTTATTTTAAATAGAACCACCTATATATTATTACATTTTTGAATTCCTCGTTGAATTTAAAGGTCACTTTAATAACCATACTATGGGTCTACGTCGCATTGCTTTTGAGTTATTTGACATTTTGTAGAAAAAATGACGTTTGCAGTGCATCCGAAAACTTTCAATATCTCGAAGACGGATACCGGCAGAGAGATGTGGCTTTCGTTTTTTACTTCCGAAAAGGGTACCGCATCATTCTCATCCATTGCCAGAAATCTTGCTTTTAGAATTCAATAATTTCTATCGCTTCGAAAATAACTTTTTTCAAACATGGATAACTTGATTTTTTAAATAGATAACCACGACCACCCATATTTTCTTACATCAGCGGATGGGAAATTAAATTTCCTCTCCATTGATGTAACATTATCGATATTGTGGAGTGATAGTTTTCGAGATATTCACATTTTTATCTAATTTCAGTTTTTATTGCGCATTGCCGCGGTGCTTTGGAAAACGTTTGTCAATTGTTTTAAACAACTGATAAGAAACGTCAGTTTTTCGAGCTTCTGTTGTTTTGCTGTCTTGCGTATCAGTTTAAGTGTTTCTACAACACATTTCCATTAAAATGTTGTTGTCCGACGCAGAGTTGATCGACATGACTTTCATTCTTGGAGAATGCCAAAGAAATGCGTTATTGGCGTCAAGGATTTATGCGGTACGGTATCCTAAACGAAGACTTCCCCGAGAAACAGCGTTTCAAAAGTTATACACGCGCTTTAGATATGAAAAACGATATATACGAACAGCGGGAACAAAATTTCCATTTACTCATCTGACCAGCTTTAAAAAAAGTTAACTACGCCAATGAAATTTGTGAAATCGATTTACAATTTCAGTAGTTATACTATAGCATATAAAATGAGCACTTTTTAATAATTCTGGATGTTATTAATTCATATTTCAGTGATAAATTTGTATGTCAATGTAAAAATAATTTTAATTAAAAAACTTCCCAATTATTATTGTGACGTACACAAAATAACACGCAAGCGCAATTGTTTTTAATAATTCTTGGTATCGCGTCACATGACCTGATTTGTTCCCGTGACCAAAACTGAAGGAAAATTCAAAATATTGTGAAGAATTTTTTATTAGTTTCCTGTAATGGACATTTTAAATCCATTAGATGCCAGGTAAAAAAATATTTTTTTAAAAGAGCATTAATATTAGCATGCTCCTTGTTATGTAACTTGATGTGTAGGACAAGGTCATATTGTGGTATGAATGTTGATTATTAGAATAGATAACTTCATCACATTAAAAAATAAAATAATAATAATAATTTTAGTGGAGAAGAGGAAATTGAAACTAAAGTTGTTATTAATCAAGGTTTAAATATTGTTGATGAACAAGGTATGGATAGTGATGAAGATCAAAGAGTTGTTGACCATCTATCACCTCAAACCTTACTAGAGACTCCACCAGATACAGAAGTACAATATTCTTTTCGTTCACCTGAAGGTCTGTGCTTTATTGTGGTTTAACACAAATGTTATTTTTATGTCATCAGGCACAATAACGTATCGTGTCTTACAAGTGGACGAAGCTGGAGAAAATGGCCCACAAATTGTAACTGGTACAAATTTTCACAATACTGGTGTTCAGCAAGTTCTGGCCAGTAATTTAAATGGTCAATTATTTGTGATAGGAAATTCAAGTGAAGCATTTAATCCACAGAGTGGTAGTAGATCTATTGCGCCAAGAGATCATCTCATCGACTCTACTGCATCAGTTGCTTCAAATATAAAAAAGGTACTCAATTTTTAGTGTTTATTATTTATTTTGTTTTATGAGGATAAATTTGTATTCGTTTAAGTGTTTCTTAATTTAACAACAACTGTTCTTAATTTAAAAAATTTCATTTTTGTATGTCTGATTTGAGCTAAGACAATAAATGATATGTGATTTGATTAATGTTATTAGGAAAGTATAATTTTAGAGAGATGAAAGACGACGTGCTACACATAATGAAGTTGAAAGACGTAGAAGAGATAAAATAAATAATTGGATCACTAAATTATCCAAAATTATACCTGAAAATAATACAACAGAAATGAAAGGCAATGGACATTATGAAGGACAATCAAAAGGTGGTATTTTAGCCAAAGCATGCGAATATATTTTGGAATTACAGGAACAACAACAAAAAATAGATATGTATGTTAAAGAAAATAAACAATTAGGGCAAAGTGTTGAAATTTTAAAACAGCAAAATTTAGCTTTAGATCGAGAAAATAGTGCATTACGTGAATTTTTAAAAAGAAACGGTTTGGAAGTTCCCAAAGAATGTATTTCACTATCATAGCTATTTTTAAGGATTAATTATTTAAGTGCGATGTGGTTTATATATACAGAAAGATATGTTGAAATTGTTAAGGATAATGTTATGCTTGCCCTTATTTTATAACGCTTACATCTTTTTTTATACTTGTGTTAAATTTTAGTTATGTAACTAATTTGTTATGTTTACTAGACATTTCTCATTATTTTTTGTTTATTAATATTATACATATAGTTTATTAGAATCGGAAGTTATCGATTATTTCATCTGAGATACATGATTTTTACATATTATATACAGTTTAGGTATAAGTTAATGTACAGGTCGACTTATGTATTTGTAATTGTAAATAATTATATTAGTGTCTTTAAATCTTGTTTGTTGGGAAGGAACACAGTTTCGCTTTTTGTACAATTCTTCACTTTCCAACCTAATGGGAAAGTTAAAAGATTCACAAAAAATTCTAAATTGTACTGCCACAGGAAATATTTGTGAGGTTACTGCAATTTAGAAAAATGGTTTTTGGAGAATCTGAAAAATGCCTGTGTGTGTATGTTATGTCTATGTAGCACCTTTCCTATATCATTCTGAAAGTAATATTACATAAATGTCTTTACAGTTACTATACTAGTAATCTTTGGTAAAGATCAAGTCCATGTCTAATACTTAAATGTCTTGATTTAAGTAATTTTTTGTGGAGAATGTAGGTTACTTGTTTAACATGTACCATTCATGATATACCAATTACTAGTGCATCTGCATTTTATTGGTATTAGTGTTGTGAATTGGCATTTGTCACTACAGGAAAAGTTAATTGATACAGTGCATATTTTTATCCACAACAAAAAAAATTTCAAGCTCTTCTCATACAATAGGAAGTCCTAAAATAAGGTCAACAATGGCAAATATGGTTCTCTTAGCTGTATTGAAATTAATTTGGTCTAAAATAGTTATATTTCAATAAAGTACAAACATGAAATTGTTTTGTGCATGTTTATATTTAATGAGCATGATTGTTAAAATTAAAGTACCTACTGGTTGCTAGAGAGTAAACCAAAGTTAGGTATTCAATATCAACTGAAAATTAATTTATTCTACTGTCCATGGAATTTCTGGTTTTAGGACAGGTTGTTAGTTGTGAAAGGGCCTTACTTCAACTTACTGACTTCATTCTATCTGAACGTAAACCAAAATAATTATGCAATACTAATTCTGAATTTTTTTAAGTATTTCAAACTTCATCTAGATTCTTCTGGGCAATACTGCATTACTATACATCTTGTTTAATCAAACTGCTCTCCACATACTTTAAGGGTAGATAAAATAGATATTTCTAATGGTTGGGACTTTCAGATGAGCGAAAATGTATAATAAAAGTACCAAAAAGGGTTACTTTAGGACTTTTTTATTTTTATATTAAATATCGGAATTCTGCAAATATCTTTACGTTAACACTTAGATATATTATATAATTTACACAACTGAACAACCTTTACAAATAAATTTAACAAAATGCAAAACATTTTTTGTAAAACATAATACTCATAAGTAAAGCTTGGGAAGTATTTACTGAAAAACCCTAAAATATGCACCAAAAACAGTCAAATAAACACTAAAATATGATTTTGTGGATTTTAGTATACATAATAAAACAAGGAAATAAATACTCATTTTACCTTATATTTATATATTACTTATTGTAGGAACTACATATACAAAAAATAAGTATAATAAATTTATTTATTTATTACTACTACTTTCAATAAAATTGAATATGTAGGTTTATATTAAAATTCTTGAATCTCGATAGTTAATTTATCAATTATTTGGTTTTTTAAAAAGAAAACAATTTTGAAGTTTAAAACTTTAAAAAGTTTGGATTGTAAGTTTTTATTATAAAATTAATTTCACTTTTTATTAAATAGTTTAATTTTTTGATTGAAAATATGGGAATTGAAAATATAACTTTGAAAAGTAAAACAATTAGACATAATAAGACTTACCTTTTTGTTGCAAAGTGTGGAAAAAATATGATTGTCATCAATGATTTTAAAATCGGTTTCATTATTAATCCACTTCTTGAGAACAGATTTGTTGGCACTTTGTTTTGTCATTTTCACACACTTCTGCTAAACACTTCAGTGAAGAAAATTGGAATAACAATAAAACCTTAAATTTAAATGGGGCTGGCAGCAAATGACTTTATTGGCTAAAATCAATTAGATTTTCCTTCATAAAAATCAAGAATGATTTTAATAATACAAAATTACGAAAATTCCTTTATTAAGCCTCCGCCAACAACCCATAATATTACTTTTACGACGGCATCCGGCTTATCGCTTAGCAGGATGTACTTACTTTACCTACTCACAAAGAAATAAGTACAATTAAAATTTTTTTTGTGATTTCATTCAGAAAATCGCTCAAAATATGCACTTTTAATAAATGTATATGCATTTATAAAATTTTGTTAAAAGATGCTATGTGCACTTTATATACATTTTGTATATTTCCCGAGCTCTACTCATAAGTGATAAGGAATTATGACTATGATAATCCACAGTATTGGCTATATACAGTTACGTTGTGGTTGAATCAACAATTTTGGATTACCATTAAATATAAAACAATATGTCTCTATAAAGGGTGACCTCATTTCAAGTAATCCAGGGGTGGTTGCCTCACCATTTTATAATCAAATGATTTTTTTTTGTTTGCTGGTTCCTAGATTATTTGGGAGTCCAAAAAGACTAATTTTAAATTTTTTTTTTTTTTTAATTCTAATGGGTTTTACGTTCCAAAAGAAATCTATTTTTCACTATTACTTTTGTGGGAATGTGTAGCTATCTGAATGTACTATGCTTGCTTTTAGATATGAACTTTCAAAATCTGAAAATTTAGAAAACCCAAACTTTGACCCCTCATGTTTGTTGGAACAAAGTTTAAAACTCGGAACTTTTAACAGATTAAACCTCGCTAGTGTATTGAACTGATGTAAAAATTTCATGTTTGATATTTATGTACAAGTCAAGTTACTATATATTATTTTTATCGGAGGTATTAGCGTGTTACCACAAGAGTTCAGATTTAGCAGGATATATTTTGTAGTTGATTGCAAGTCACAGGAAATTTAATGAGAGCATAGCTCAGGTTATTTTGTCAGAACAGATTGAGTCAAATTATCTATATGAAAGTATCAGAAATAACCTTAAAAAATATCCTGCTAAAACTGAGCTCAAGTCGTATTTGGGAAGACAAGCAATTACTGAAACTTGTTTGTTTTATTAAGAATGGAATAGTAAGGGTAGAAACAATCAACTTAATAAATTTTATTTAACAAAATAGAACAAGTAACGAAACATGATGTTTATAAAGAACAGTTGTTAAAAACACAGTTATACACAATTTGTACAGTGGATATTGACTCCTTTACTGATACAGATTTTGTTGTTGACATTGACATAGATCTTGTTGGCACTTTGGCTAATTCATTATACAAAGCTTTATCTCGGAAATTTGTTACAATATGTGAATGATGCTCATTATCAAGTTGTAAATAAGGGTTTATAGACTGAAGAGGAATGTCCAATTGTTTTAATTAATCCTTGTTCATTATTACCTCCTTTAGAAACAGTTGACACTGCACTGGAGTGATGAGAATGATTAGAAATTTTTTATTCTTGGTATCCAGTCCAATTTTCTCGGCTGAAATTTTCGTCCACTTAAGAAGTTCATTGATTCCTATAGGGACCAATCTGTTCATGCATCATTTATCCAAAATGGATTGGGAGTTATAAACAATTTGTCAGTTGTCAAGCTATGTAATAATATTTTATAAAATATTGTTACTGGACATATATTAGGATTTTCTATGTTTTTTATTAGCCATTTACTATTGCAACACTTGTTTGAGCCACCCTGACATGTTTTGGAAAATACGGTATTATATTCAATACAACCAGTTAAATCGGCATTATTTCTTTTTTCTTCTCTAAATAGTGTACCTTACAATTTGCTGCTTCATCTCCTCACCAAGGTAGTTCATAGGTAGCAATATGAAAAAATCCTTTTAAACGACCTATGGGAGTATTTTCATTCCATATTAATGCTATTTTAATAATGTCACTTTTGGTTAATGCTACTGAACTATTTTTATGTTTTTCTAAATTAGGTACAAAGTTCTTTCCCTTAGAATTACCTACGCCACAGGATTTCTTAAATGCCAAATCAGTCAAGGGGTTGAAATGGACATTAAATTTTTCAAAATACATACTTGGCAACATTTTAGCTGTCGTATTCCAAATTGTCTTTACAACATATTGTTTATAATCGTCCCCATTTTATTTATTCCTATCAAAGCCCCAGTCCATCAATATGTTTGCCACATCTGACTGCTCGGTTTCCAAATTAAAGTTGCTTACCAAATTCATTAAATTGGTTTCAAAGGATTGACTTTTTTGGTGTTGATTTTTCAATCTCGCTCATTATTTCTGCCTTGCAAATATTTACGAATCTCGACATACTGCGGTGGAATACATTATTTGCTATTTATTAACTATGGTTTTCACATTTTAAATCGTCAAAGTGATGCGACGCTTCATAATAGACAATAAATGCTAGCCACAGCATTTTGTGAAATTTTGTATTTTAACTTCATTTCATTTTTCCTGGAGCTGATTAGATTTTGGGAGACATCAAAAGCGGCAAAGAGTGGGGGTTTATTAGTGGCAGTTTTAGGTTTTGATAAAATATTTCTGAAGCAGCTACATAATATTTCAAAGATACAAAAATACCAAGATATAAATCTTTAACATATCGATTAATTTTATAAGAAAATGTGAAGACATATTTTTTAAAGATAATTTAATTTCACATAACTTTTTTATAAAGTATTTTATATGAAACCAAAATTCATTAAAAATTAAATAAGATTGAAAATTTCACATCAATACTTTTTAACCAATCAACATGGGTTTTTTGACAGGTCACCTTGGTAACGCATTTATTTTACCGGAAACGTTTCTCTCTCTCTTTCCTCTCTACAGGTACCATTGACTAGGAAAGAGAAGGGGCACGTAATACCGAATACCAATCTGTTACCATTCGACACCAAATGATGAAAGAAGATAAATACAAATCTTCTCTATCTGTCATATTACGGAAGACGGACGATGCTTAAATTTGTTTGGCATCAAACCAATGGCAACCGATTAATATTGAGTTTCAATTTTTTACGCAGGTCTGGAATGCATGTTACCAGTCCCCACCACGGGTACCAACAGTGAATTATAGTCGAAATTTTTTGACATAATAAATGTTTGACAATTTCTTTATTTAAACGTGTTTACATTTCGCAAAAACGCACTTAATTTTTTTATAAACTAAAACTTTGATATGTACATCTCATTTATACAATTAAGGTGTTTTTTGTATTCTTCTGCCACCTCCTTTTTTCTTAAATTAGTTTAAACACAATTTGGTGTAAAATTGTCTTACCGAATACCGCACGAGGTTAAATTAAATCCTGAAATTTTTTCTCGTTCATGAATGAAAATTTTCGAAATATTTATGAGCTTGAAACAATTTCCGGAAATAAGTTAACCTCTTGTGAAATTACCAGTGAACATGCTTAAACTGTATTATCGGGTATGGGTGCGTACGTGGCGGTGTGTGTGTTGGTATGTGTGAGCGTGCGCGCGTATGTTTGTGGGTGGGTGTGTGTGTGAGTGCGTGATTGTGGGTGCGTGAGTGTGTGTGTGTGTGCGTGTATGTGCGTATGTGTGCGCGCGTGTATGAGTATGACCGTGCGCGATTATTCCAGAAAAATAACATGTAGGTACATGTATAGCTTCAGTTTGTTGGCTAATTGATTGTATTTAGTTTTGTCGGCAGGTATGTGGCTACGCTGCCATGTAGCCCTCGCTTTTCTTTTTTCTGCCACTGATTTTTTTCATTCTTAAGGGAATATTAGTTATAGCTTGCTTAGGTTCTTGAGGAGGAGTAGCTTGTTTGGCGGCTTATTACAGAATATTGATGAATACAACTGTTGTCGTATCTAGCTCGCCTCGCTGTTTTAACCTTACGTTTAAGTTAACGCTATCGCTTATGAAGCGTCTATATTCTTCCCAATCTATTCGAGAATTATGAAGTTTAGGAGAGGGTTCGTTCTTAATAACAGACTATAGTGGCGATTACCGGATCATCTGAAGTTAAGTCGTATCCTGCGATGATATCAGTGTATGTTGTGGATAGTCCCATAGTATAAAAAAGTCTAAGAGGTCCGGTACTTTATGTGGATCAGATAATAGTAATAATAATGTTTATTTACTCTATAGATTAGTGTATCCAGTTACAGAGTAAAATAATAGTAGATCTTACGTAAAATAATGGAAGAAGAAATAGTACAACTTACAAGCATGAGTAAATTACACATTGTAACAATCAGCATACAAAAATTATGACAAATATCACATTAAATAATAAAGTATTGTATAAGAAAGTATCAGATTAAGTTAACATTATTAAACTTTGATAAACAAACAACAAAATATCACACAAAATTTGGGACTAATTGATTTACTTTACATTAGTTACAGATGTGTTCACTAACAACCTTTTTATATGTAATAAAATACTTATCTTTTTTGGGTTTTTTAATGGTGTATGTTAAATTATACAATCTAAAATTCTAAACTTTCGATAACACTTACAGTTATCTTCGTCAGTAGTAATATTATCTATTAAAATTGTTAGAGATGTTGAAACATTTTTGTCAAAGTTGAAAAATTAATCTTGTTTTAAAAAGAGTATTATCTCGTCTTTTCTTTGGACTAGGCCACTTGTATTCCAAAGTGCCACCCTCAGGAATTCAGCCATTAGGAAGCCAATTTATAGATCAGTGTTATAAGAATGGTGATCACCATGCTATTCTGTTGCATTAGTTGGTTAAACATAATTTTAAATTCATTAAGGAATTTTATCAACGTAGTGTTCTTCGGTAATTGAGTTAGGAGTATTAGGAGTTTAATTATTTCTAGTCACCTGAGAATAACTTCTGTTGTCTGCGATGAACTGGTTGGGGGTTATAGGTTGTTGCTTGTGTGTGGTGAATTGGGATTGATTGCGAATCTTGTTTTGATGTATGTGCCCTTTAGTTATATTGAATTTTTCCTCGTTCATGAATGAAAATTTTCGAAATATTTATGAGCTTGAAACAATTTCCGGAAGTAAGTTAACCTCTTGTGAAATTACCAGTGAAAATGATTAAACTGTATTATCGGGTGTGGGTGCGTACGTGGCGGTGTGTGTTGGTACGTGTGCGCGTGTTGGTGGGTGCGCGTGCGCACGCGTGTGTGTGCGTGCGTGTGTGTGAGTGCGTGATTGTGTGTGTGTGTGTATGTGCGTATGTGTGAGCGCGCGTGTGAGTATGACCGTGCGCGATTATTCCAGAAAAAGAACATGTAGGTACTTGAAATTTCGTATTTGAACTTGTTTTCATTTCTCCTGGAGCTGATTAGATGTTGGGAGGATTTCAGTGGCGAAGATGGGGGGTTTATTAGTGGTAGTTCCTCAAATTTCAAAATAATAGTTCTATCTTCACAGAATGTATAAATTAATTATTAAATAATGTTTAAAACATTAAATAATTATTTTAGGAAATGTTGAAAATGACCCCCTTGTACTTCTTGACAAATAAACCTACAGCTTAAGAAACCTTTCCTCACATTACGTAAAGTTACTCGAAAAATTCTTGCACACGTCAGTAATGCGTTCACTTAGTTTATGTACCAAATGTGGTTGGGTAAATTAAATACGTTAAAATCCGTGACAATAGCAACAATCATCAACTTTTGCACCCATGGATACAGTCAGCACAAAAAAGCAATAAGTAAAATCCAGGTATTCATTTTGTGCAAATAAATTTCTTCGCCAGTTAAAAATGACACCTGATTATTTTTAAATTTGACGATTGAATTAAGGATGTATGTCATAAGAAAAAAGTGCCAAAATTGAATCTAGTGGTTCAGAAAATAAGGGGGGGCGTCGCTGTATGTAATGAAAAAAAATTGATATTTACGTGGAAGAGCAGAGAGAGAACGTATCTATCTTTCTCCTAGTGAAATTTTCCACTTGATGTTCAATGGCGGTGGATTTCCGGATATGCATGAAATGCACAAAAACTTTATTGTTTTTTTGGATTGCTTCTGAAATTTAAAGGTTGCCCTCATAATCAAACAACTGGTCTACGCGATACCATTTTTGAATTATTCCAAGTTTTCGAAAATACCGCTTATCCGCTTATCCGTGTGTTTGTGTGCTTTGTGTTTGTTTGTGTGTTTGTGTTTGTGTGTTTGTGTATTTGTCTGTCTGCGTGTTTATGTTTGTGTGTGCGTGTGCGTGGGCGTGTGCGTGGGCGTGTGCGTGTGCGTGTAGGTGTGCGTGAGTGCGTGCGTGCGCGTGTGCGTGTGCGTGTGCGTGTAGGTGTGCGTGAGTGCGTGCGTGCGCGTGTGCGTGTGCGCGTGCGCGTGCGTGCGTGTGTGCGTGTGAGTGAGTGAGTGTGCGTGTGTGCGTGTGTGCATGTGTGCGGTGTGTGTGTGTGTGTGTGTGTGAGTGTGTGTGTGTGTGTGTGGGTGTGTGTGTGTGTGTGTGTGGCGCGCGCGCGCATAATTGAGTATACAGATAAATCATGATTGCATAGAAAAGAGAATATATTTTAAGATGATATTAATGCATTCCATAACAATAGTCTATGTAATTTAAAGATTCAAATTATTCAAAGTAATTTTGCGTTAGCAACATTTTTAAAATATTTGTAAGTATTTTGAATGTATATTTATAAGTACAATATAATTGCTAAATACGAGTAGCAGTAATCAGGTTTTCTGTATTACTTTCTAAATTAGTTAATGATCGGAATGTAATAGCCAGTTTATATCCAACCATTCATAAAACGTGTTTAATGAAACTACATGTGGATACGTTGTATAAAAAATATTTCAGTTCAACATATGGTTATTATTAGAACAACTGAAAGAAAAAACGCTCCTAAAGGTAAACGTATTATTTTTAATATATATATATTATATATATATATATATATATATATATATATATATATAAAGACTGGACTGGACATAGCAAGCAGCGTTTCCAATTATGGTTTTTAGTCAACACAATATTGTCTACAACTACATACAATTGACTATCAATGTTTTAGCACAAGGAGCAAACGAAAACACACTAACGGAGAAACACGAAAACACACAAACGCGAAAACATGCTAACGCTAGAACACACAAACGAAAATAAGCTATCACGAAAATACACACACACTCACACACACACACACGCACGCACGCACGCACGCACGCGCGCACGCACGCACGCACGCACGCACGCACACAGATATATATATATATATATATATATATATATATATATATATATATATATATATATATATATATATATATAGTATATATGTTTCTACTTGATTTTGCTAACAACGTTCTCCCGACTTAACAATTTTGGATTTTTTTCTATAAACAGAAAGTGTACCAAACAGATATGAACCGCAATACTGAATATCTTAAACAAGCAATAATTAATGCCGTAAATGTAATCAGCCCGCCCATGCCAAGAAATGTATACAAAAAATTTCGAATTAGAGTGGCGAGATGTTTTGAAGTTGCTGGAGGCTACATCGAATAGTTGTTCTGTTTACTATTTACTGTACCTTTTTTTTAAGTTATTTTTGTGATTGATTACAAATAGACGTTACTGTTACATGACAAATATTGAAATGTCGTTGATTAGATAATTACAATAATAAACCATTTGAATTAGAACAAAAATCCACTACTAAATTTCACAATAATGACTATCAGTATTTAAAAATTATTATTAATTTTATTAAATACTTAAATAAAAAGTTTACTTTGAGTAGGATGTGAACCTACGACCGGTACTTTGCTAGAGTACCGCGCTAACCAATTGTGTTATGGAGATTTAAGCCTCAATCGATGTAAATTTTGTCTTTATGTATGTAGAACTGATGTAAATTCTAAATATAATGAGATTACAATCAAAATTACTTATATTACTGGAATGTGAACCTGCAATATCGCAAGGATTCACACATAACAAACCAACTTGACTAATATTAAATGATTATAAGTTTTAAAACTTATAATAACAATCAGTATTGTTTGTAAACAAATGACAATCAATAGTATTGTCTGAAATGTTGTACGCATAGATTCCTAGATCTAATCGATGATAGTTGTCTTAATAAATACAAATCACGGTTTCATGAAATTGTGCAGATTATTTTCTAATTTTGCAGCCAAGGTGGATTTGAATTAAAAAAATTAAAAATACGATGAAAATTCATTTTCAATGAAGCAGGGCTGAATCCGAAAAAATCGTTTTGAAATTCGAAAATTTTGCGTGATTTACACCCATGGACATTATTTTTTAAAATAACTTTATTTTTTTTTTGTGCCCACGCCCTTCTTTCCACACCTTAATTTTCCTTCTGTTGACCACTTCTCCTTACATGGACGTTTTCTTTTCCAGTTTCACTGTCATCGTCTTTGTCGATATGTTGAATTTCTTCCGTTTCATGCGGATGCTTGTTTACTTGATAGTAACCATTAATATCTCCCAAAAACACATCTGTGCCACCGTTGGAAGACGTAGGTGATTGCATCACATTTTTCACGGGTGATGTTCTAAAGGACGTTTCAAATGTACGCTCAATAGTACCCTGTAGGCATTCGATCTTGTGTTAGGGTCTGCGCCCCTATATATATATATATATATATATATATATATATATATATATATATATATATAGGCAGATTCTCTCTTTCTAAACAGGCACCACCTATACATTCGGAAAATTATGTCTGATTTATTTGCATGTTCAATTACATACACACAAAATTGTTTCATAGAAACGTGTTCATTAACAGTTATAAAAACCTCATTAAAAGGACTGGAAAGTAATAATTACTTATATATAACATAGAGTTAAATTAAATTAACATGTTTTTAAGGATACCAAATTGATATAATGGAAATAAAAGGCAAAAGGTTTTAATGGTCTGATTATTATAAGTGAATTAACAATAACTACAGGTTTAAAATCCACGAATACGTATCAACTATTTGTAGACCTGATTTTATGACGTCATCCTATAAGAGTAATAATACATTTTAAAAATCTTTATCGACATTTTTGTTAGCAATATCAAGTAAAAACATATATATATATATATATATATATATATATATATATATATATGTGTGTGTGTGTGTGTGTGTGTGTGTGTGTGTGTGTGTTTGTGTGTGTGTGTGTGTGTGTTTTCGTGATAGCGTGTTTTCGTTTGTGTGTTTTTGCGTTTGCGTGTTTTCGTGTTAGCATGTCGCGGGGACCGCGACAGGGGGCGAAGGCTCGAGAACGAGTTTTGAAGATCTACACGTGTCTTACAAGTTATGGCCCCCTTATTTCAAATTTCCCTGCTAAGGGACCACGACAGGGGCGCAGACCCTAACGCAAGATCGAAGGCCTACATGGTACTTCTTACACTTGTCTTACACGTTAGCATTAGGATCCCCTTATTATAATACTATTTTCAGCCAAGGGGACCGGGGCGCGGACCCAACACAACTTCTTATATCTGTCTTATGTGGTAGCATTAGCGCCTCTTATTAGAACATTGTACGCGCACGCATTTGCCAACCTTCTAGGGGCTCAACTGCCAAAGAGGAGGTAATTAGAGTAAAAATTCCATCAAGGCTTGAAAAAGGCCTCTGGAAAGAAATCATAAAAAATAAGGGTGGAAAATACTAGCTCACACATAAAATAAGGGTGAAAAAATACAGCCCTCAAGTAAGTAAGTAAAAACAAAAAGGCCTTAATTAGGGATGGAAATTCCATCAAGGGTTGAAAAAGACCTCTGGAAGGAAACCATAAAAAATAAGGGTGGAAAATACGGTCTCCCACGTAGGCAGTCTTGTGACGTAAATAGTGGAGGGGATGGTGCCCCGGTTCTACTGACGTGAATTTGTGTTGAGAGTGCATCCAAAAGTGTGGTAAGTATTTTGGCTTTTGAAACATTACAAAAGGTATTAATTCAGTCTTAAAGGGGTAGTGAATTAACGTGGAAAGTATAGTTACATGAAAGTGTGAATTAATAAAATTGTAATATATCTAATTTTACTACTAGTTAAAGTTAACTGTTAAAATTTGATTAGTATCCATTAAGCTTTACGGTTCAAGAGTCAAAAGTCGTCCAGTGAATGTTTGAGAGAGAAATATTTGTATGGACAGCGCGAGCGTTGCCCAAAACATTTTAGATTTTCAATCCGGACAGTCAAAGCGAAAATTATTTATATCATTAGAAAATCAAAGTAAGAAAATTAAAATACTTTCTGAACCAATTGAAAACCAAAAGAAGCTTTAACAAAAATGTTATATAGCATTTCTAGCATTAGAAAGGCAACTTACACATTGCGCGATTCAACAAACGCAGTGTATCGTTCAGTGCAATTCAAAACTTTAACGCTTATGCAATTACATAAGAAAATCTCCATGTTTCTCTGGTTTGACGAAAATGTTTTTATGCAAGTAAGACTTACGACGATGGGAATGAACACCTCGGAAACATTACGCAGTTCTGTTTGATAACATTGCTATTAAAGACCAATAACAGTATTCCAAAGTTATGGATCTTGTTGAAGGATGTGAAGATCTCGGTTTCTTGGGTAGATTCAAAAAATCTGTAAAGAAGTATTCCAAAGTTATGGATCTTGTTGAAGGATCTGAAGATCTTGGTTTTTTTGGGTAGGTTCAACAAACCTGTAAAGAAAAGTACGGTAATTATTCTGTCTGGGAAAGCAGCACAACAAACATTTACCTTTTTAATAAATTGGCTTTTACATTGAATCCTGAAATGAGGATTTTCACTAGCCCAATATCGACAGTTTTGGGATGAACCAACTCCATTTGTCGTAAGCGTTGCTTCATCGGAAAATAAAATATTATAGTGAAAAAAACGGTCGTCCATAATTTTTTTACCAGTATTCGCACTAAGATCAAGCCTAATGTCATAATCACAAGCTTTTAAGGTGTGAATAAATTTTTGTTTAACCCCTTCACATCCAATACTCGACATATGGATATTTTGAATATGCTTTCTGGATACCATAATATCCACATATGGATATCAGTCTTAATGAAACATATTAAACAGCAGAAAGTTGGTATGAAGGGCGGCAATTAATTTTACCAACTGGTATGGCACACAAGCCACCCCCACCATTTTTTTTCAACATCCAAAATAAATCGGTAGGAATACTTTTATGATTAGTATTGTTTTAGCCATATTTTTGCGTTTATTTCGATAGAGAACTATTTTAATTTAAAAAATAAGTATGAATGATCAAGATTTTTCTGATAGTGATGATCTAGACTACGAGTTGAGTGATAATTCGGTAATTAGTGACTCTAATGAAAAATATTCAGAAACTGATGACGACGAAGTTGGTGAGAACTTGATCATGGACGATTGGTAAGTTTTAAATGACCCTTTTTCTGATCAAGGTCCTACACCACCGGTGAATTTTTCTCCTGAATAAGATTTTCATCCGGCCATTGATTTGGAAGAATGCAAAGACCCAGTGAATTGTTTCGAATGTTTTGTTAGTCCAAATATCGTTACCAAATTATGTGAATGGACGAACAGAAGAGCAGAAATGTACTTTGATCAAAATACAGGTACCGTAAAAGTTTATGGTCTTCAATGGAAGAAACGTGAAAAAGAAGAGATGTATATTTTCATTGCACTTAATTTTTTAACTGGATTACTAAAGTGTCCTCGTATAACAGATTACAAACATTTTGTGTGCCGGACCAAAAGTTTTTAATAAGTCTATCATGAGTCGAAACAGATACCTTTGTATACTCAAGTTTATTCGGTTTTCTCCACCTGAAGCAGCAGAAAAAATGCTCCATTGGGCAGACTTGGAATATATATGGCTATGCTTAGAGATAACTGCATGACGTTAGTTGACCCGGGACCGGTGTTTGCAATCGACGAACATTTGATGCTTTACAAAGGCAGATTGCACTTTCGCCAATACATAACGTCAAAAAGAAATAGGTTTGGCATAAAACTTTTTGCTATGTGCCCAAGCTCCCCACACTTGCGATGTTATACTTGGAACTTCTGTTTAAACATTAGAAAAGACTATTTCGATGTATCTCATATTCCAGGCACCGAAAACCTTTCGGTTTCTGAAAGAATTGTCGTGCATTTACCCCAAAATGTACTGAACAGCGGCAGAGAAGTTATTTTGGATAATTGGTATACTTTCACAATTTTTACTGATTCAAGGAACCTATTTGACTGGAACTATAAGAAATAATCGTGGAGTTCCCGCTGAGTTAACTAGAATTCCATTAGAAACCAATCAATCATGTTTTGTACGGAAAGACATGCAACTACTTGTTAGGTACAAAGACAAGAAGGATGTATACTTGTTGACAAGTAAGCATACTGCAGGGTTTTGTGAAAAATCTCGTTACATGGTGGGCGGGAAATTAGTTTATTTTAAAAACCTGCTCACATCGAATTTTATAATCAAAATATGGGATCCGTTGACGCCGTCGATCAAGATTTGGAATCTTACAATTCTCTACGCAAACGTTACACGTGGTTTACAAAAGTGGGCTTTCAACTAATGCTTCAGATGCTTCTAAATTCGAAGGTTATATACTGTAACGCTAAAGACAATTTGCATATTTCAATGTATGACTACATAAAACTTTGCAGTAATAGTATTTTGCATAAATACAGTGAAGGATATCGCAACATGCGGATGCTCGTTCAGGTGAGAATCGACCTTCCACTTCCAAGCAAACACAAAAAGGGCATGTTATGGTCAACTTGCCAAAGGAAGAAGGAAAAAAGCGGGCATTACGAAAAATCTGCGTTATTTGCCGAAAACATGGCCAAAGAAAACTGACAAGAAACATTTGCATTGAGTGTCCAAATAAACCAGGGCTATGTTGTGCAGAACACTTCCAAGAATACCACAAATAAACATTACTTATGCTCTTTATCAATGTTACGTTCCATTTGTATTTTTTTATATTAAAGTGTTAATAAATAACTCACCGTCAAAAAATATATCTTTTAATTATTTTTACATGGATATCCAAATGTGGATAATATGGTATTGTACTATTATCCACATGTGGATATTATGGTATTACACTATTATCCAAATGGTGGATATATTGGTATAACCCTAAAATATCAATCACTGCCGCCATTTTGTTTTTGATTTTAAATAAAAAAATCAACTTTGTTTCGAGAAGTAATGCCATAATATAACTATAATATACATTTAAAAAAAAGTTGTCTGGTATGTGAAGGTGTTTTTTTTTAATCCACCTGGATGTGAAGGGGTTAAAGGGAATAATTTTGTTTTCTTTGAATATATTCTTTAAGTGGCCTTTGCTAAAACCAACCTCCGCTGTACTTCTTGGTTAACTCAACCTGGGATTTTCAAATAATGAATGCATAGCTAAGGCAGTAGCTGCATTGTCGTCTTCACGGTATACCTTTTTCACTTTCTTTTTGTCTTCAACAGATCCCGCCTCATGGAATTCCTTTATTAATTTTTTTAATCCATTAACCGTAATGTGTACATCTGGATATTTTTTATTGAATAGTTGAATTGCATACCTGCACGAAACATCCCCAATACCATACCACTGTACAAGATAAATTTTTTCTTGAAGAGTTATCATTGTAACAGAATAGCACTTTGAAATATGTATTGAAAAGTGACCATATAATTACAATCGCTAGTGTTTGTAAACAAATGACAATGTGTATGCATAGATTCCGAGATCTAATCGATGATATTAATAAATAAAAATAGCAGTTTCAGGAAATTGTGCCGATTATTTTCAAATTTATTATTATTTTCAATTCTGAACAGCTTTTCTTAATAAAATTTTGCTCTATTTTACACAAAAGAGGTACTTTACGTGTAAAGAAAATAATTTTTGCTCCACCCCAAAGGCGGCCTTGAATTAAAAAATTAAAAATATGATGAGAATTCATTTCCAATGCAGTAGGGCTGAATCTGAAAATATCGTTTTGAAATTCAAAAATTTTTGGTCATTTCATATATGTATATAGCAAAATTTGTGATAAACAAAAAAAATGTCTACAAATTTATTTATTATAAGGTTTTTTTAAATAAAAAATACTTTGATTGCATTAATTTGATATGTAAAGCCTAAATACTCCTTGTGCACTGGTTTCAATGTAATTTAAAACAACTTTGAATAATGTATAGCAATATCTTTTAGCAATGTTTCATGCCCATGTACGAAAAACGATAAATTACATTGTTTAAGTAGCAACGGATTTTTGTTTTACTAGATCTTTAATTTCATCTATTAAAGATATAGTTAGAAATCATTACTCAAAATAACATTCAGGTTTTTAGGCTTTTAATTTAAAGAACGATAATAACGAGCTTATACATTACGTTTTCATATTTTATTGTTTGTTGACATTGATATTTTTTAACACGTTGATCTTTTTACTAAGGACGATACCTGTAATTGTTATTGAAACATTTAAAGATTGTAAAAAATGTAAATGTAAATATACGATTTCAACTTAAAAGATATTTTAGGTATTTTAGTCATGGATGAAAATCGTGAAAGTTTACATGTTCATAGCATCTTTCTGTACCACCACATTTACAATAGAAATGTAAATATTTCAGAATTAATTAGAATTAAACTATATTTATAAATTCAATTAAATTCGAAATGTGGGAAATTTTATTACCTACATTAAAGCAGACGATGTAGCTTCATTATTGATTAAACAAAGTAGATTTACTACCAAAAAGGTAGAGTAAAGACAATGGAAGCAGCACAAGGAAATTGCATTGAATTATCAGACGTATTACAATTTGAGTATACTTTTTTATATGCAGATATTAATTACTAATCATATTACTTTTACATTCTTTTAGTTATTCATTTGGTTATAATTGCAGACAATACAGCAATTTACTTATGCTAGATGAAAAAACATTACTATTCACTTCCGGAAACGTACTTCACTTTTTTAATGTCGATTCAAAAGAAACGTATTTTCGACGTAGCAGTTTTGGTAGTGGAATTGGATATGTTGCTGTATGTTGTATATTTATATAAATGACAGAAATTCAATTCTTTTATTTACAGAAGAATAGCAACGTAGATTATCCACATTTTGCAGTTGCAGAGAATGGTAAAAATCCAACAATTTTTATTTACAATTGGCCAACTTTCGATACAGTTAAACTTTTGGAAGATGCTGCCAAAGAATGTTTTGAAGGTTTATCTTATGGGTATGTTCACTACATAAATATCCACTATTTGTAAATAAGCATACAAAACTGAAAAGGCAAAATTTTTGTTCTTTTACTAAGGACTAATCAAGTCAAGATAATTAACTGATAAATGTGCAGCAAAAAGCATTTTTTTGTAACACATTAAGTAATAGGTTTTTCGTTTTCAATTCTGACCAAAGTGCCTAAAAGTAGAAGTGGGGCACTTGTCGCCACCATCTTGGATTTTGATATCACAAGTCCGGCTACGTGGGAAAAAGTATTTTTTACCCTTATTTTTATGGTTTCTTTTCGAAGGCCTTTTTCAACCCCTTGATGGAATTTTCATCCCTAATTATGGTCTTTTTGACAGCAATTTTTTTGTCGGCCTTATTTTATGGTTTCTTTTCGGAGGCCTTTTTCAGCCCTTGATGGAATTTTCAACCCTTTTTGTTGTACTAAGAGCCTTTTTGACAGCCATGCCTTTTTTGTACTTGCTCACGTGAGGGGTGTATTTAGGGTTTGGTCTTAGGCTTGGGGTTGGTCTTGGACTTGGGGTTGGGGTTGGTCCAGGCGTTGGTCTTGGATCTGGGGGTTGGGTCTGGGCGACGGCTTCTTTTCGGAGGGCCTTTTTCAACCATAATTAAGGTCCTTTTGGTAACATTAAAAGCAGTGCAACCCCTGGAGGTTAGGCAATTGCACGTGTTCTGGTTGAAAAAGATTTTTATTTAAGCGGTGTTTATTAATATGTATTAGAACCCATTTTTATTTTATCAAATGAGATTGTATGATTGTATTTCTTTTAATTCCTATCTACAGATTGTGATCTTTTACCTAAATTACTCATTTTTTTTAAAGCTAGTTATCGTCGTTTTTTTATTTTGAATGTAAATTTATAAGTACAATATTACATAATTACACCAACTGTAATTAACTCTATGTTATATTTTAATTAGGATTTTATAATGAATTCGTTTTCTATAAAACAATTTTGTGTGTAGGTACAGCATATAATATTTTATTTACATTCCAAAAATTACTTTTACTCGATAACCAGTTTTATATCAATTAATCATAAGTCAAAACATAGAAAGTGGTATTAGTGTGCCTATACGTGCAGCAGAAAACGTAGTTATAACCTTAATTTATTTATTTAGTTGCACAGATTTAATTACAGCTAGTGCAAACAACATATCTTTTTTAATAATATTAAGTGTTTGGATACCGAGGACCTATGCATATACAACAATTTTAACGAGAGGATGGTGATTAAAGATATTTCAAAGGTAAGCAACCAGTTTTAATATTCGTTCAGAAAAACAATATTCTGATTACTGTGTCGTGTAATTAACTTTTATATCATTTTTTTGCATTGCGTGTTGAGATTAATTTAAAATGACAGTGAAATTTGATTATTAGAATACAACCCCAATGTATAAACAAATTTTCGTATAGGTAAAAGATTACAATCTGTAGATAGGAATTAAAAGAAAGACAAGTATGCAATCTCATTTGATAAAATAAAATGGGTCCTAATACATATTAATAAACACCGCTTAAATAAAATCTTTTTCAATCAGAACACGTGCAATTGCCTAACCTTCAGGGGTTGTATTGCTCTTAATATTACCAAAAGGACTTTAATTAGGGTTGAAAAAGGCCCCCCGAAAAGAAGCCGTAGCCCAGCCCCAGCCCCCAAATCCAAGACCAACGCCTGGACCAACCCCAAGTCCAAGACCAACCCCACGCCCAAGACCAACCCCAAGACCAAACCCTAAATACACCCCTCACGTGAGCAAGTACAAAAAAGGCATGGCTGTCAAAAAGGCTCTTAGTACGTCAAAATCCAAGATGGCGGCGACAAGTGCCCCACTTCTACTCCTAAATAAATTAATTTTTGGCATAATGTATTCAACATAAAATGAAAAAAAAATTATAGAGAAATCACTAACATCCTTTTTCATTAATGATCATGATGAACGGAGGCCTGAACTGCCCAAATAAATTCACTTATCGAAAAAAAAATTAAAAAACAACAAACTGCATATGAAACAATATTTTTACTTATGTGCTTCTCACATAAGACAGGGAAGACAGTACCGTCCTGTTACATTCTTGATCCTAGTGAAATGTCACTTCCAATTCAGGTCAAAGGTCGTTCAGAAAAAAGTAGTTCAACCGTTGAAATCATGTTAGATTTTTTTTGTTGAGAAAATGCCAAAAGACATCGCAAATAGTCCAAAGTTGGTTAAGGTGCTATAATTGAATTGAAATTACTTTTTCGTAGGCACATTAAGTATGTGTTTGATATAACAGCGAACTATCCAAGACATCATAACGGCAAGACCTCAAAATTTAAAGTCGACATATTGTGGTGAACGCGGTTTCACCTTTTGGAAAGATTTACTAATTTGGCAATTTAATTCGAAAAATGAATATTTTACTTTGGACCAATTGTATCATCAGGTTAAAACAAATTTCGAATTTAATGTGGATCGAACGACATTATTTAGAGTTTTGAAATCAAGCAAACACAAAAGTCTCAATCGATAAAAAATTTTATGTGAAATGAAACACGTCGTGTTAGCCAAAATTAAGTTTTTGAGAAAATTTCTGGGGTTACAAAGGTTAGGCCAAGGTGTCAGATTTGTGTATCTAAACAAAACGTGGACTTATCAAAATGGTCCTAATATTCCTTGTGGGTGTACGATTCTGACATTATTAGTAATACATCCAAAATTAAAAGTGATGGTAAACGGTATACCATTTTACATTGGGGGTGTAATGTAAGGTTTTTGGAAAACTAAGAAAATAAGTGTAAAAATTAAATAAATATGATTGAAAATGCTTAAACTGTATTATGGATATTGTTATAGAAGCGGGCGGCTTTGGTATTTTTTTGAAGTTAGGATCTAGATAGATGTCTATTAACCTCTATCTGACATGAAGTTTTAAATGTCTGTTTGACGTAATTAACTTATTATAAAAGAGGTTGCATAATTATCCTAAAAAAATGTTATTAGAACTATTTCATTTCTTTTAATTTCCATTTTGTAGGTTGGACGGTAGTGTGTTATTCTACATCAGATATTTGTGAATATATGTTGGCAACAATGGTATTTGCCTGTTTTGAGTTAGATTCAAATATATGTTATTAAAGCTTTTATTTGCTAGTAAAGGATTATAAACTAGTTTCTTCTTCTTCCTCCTCTTAATATAGGACTAGTCATGTATTTTCTCTAATGTTCCTCTACCGTTCTTTTGTGGATGTCGAGACCCAGCTGTCCTTCCACCGTTTGGGTGGTCAGTCTCGTGGCCCTTTAGTTTCAGGTTTGTCTCTCATTATTCTTTTGGGGAGTCTCCCATCGTCCATCCGTTTCACGTGGTCCCTCAATTCTCTTGGTCTATCTCTGATCCATTATCCCAAGTCTGCTATTCCATATTCTTCTCTTATCTGTGTTCCTGATTCTATCGCTGAGGCTTTTTCAATTATCATACGTAAAGTCTTCATTTCCATTGTTCTCATTGCTTGTTTCTTTTTATTCGTCTCTGTTCTTGTTTCGGCTCCATATGTCAGTATTGGTCTTACACAGGTCTTATAGATTCTTGTCTTGCTTTCAATGTTCATTCTGCCATATTACGTCTCTGATATCATCGCCGCCTTATTTGTTTGTAATTTCACTTCCTCTGTTGTATCTCTGTTGCTTGTGATATTCACTCCCAGGTATTGGAATCTACTCACTTGTTCGATAATCCTTTCCTCCACCATTAGCTTGCAACGCACTGGCTCTTTCGCTATTACCATCGTCGTCTTCTCAATTGCTATTCCGTAGTGTAATTTTTTGCTGTTTTGTTTAGTTGGAAAATCATTCGTTGTAAATTGTCTTCGCCGTCGGCTATCAGTGTCACGTCATCGGCGAAGCACACTATTTGACAATTACTGCGTTGCATTTTACATCCCAAGGTTGTTGTTTTTTTATACTGCTGATGATTTCGTCCATTATTGCGTTGAAGAGTGCCGGAATTAAACTGTCTCCTCTGTCTTATGCCCACTGCTACCGGTATTTGTTTTGTAAGATTGTTATGTGATTGTATCCATGTTGTGTTATTGTAGTTTAATTCTTCTATTAGGCAAATTATTGATTCGTCTACTTTTCGTTTTTTCAAAATTCCCACTACGTCACTTAATCTAATACGGTCAAATGCTTGACTGAAGTCCACGAAGCACATATACAGGGGTTTCTCGAATTCGATTGCTTTTTATATTAATTGTCTAATTATGAATATTCCATGTATCGTGGATCGGTTGTTCCGGAACTCCTGTTGCTCTTCAGAGCTACCTATAGTGTTAACAATACGCTGTGATAGTATTTTTGTTAGTAATTTGGTTGTGCTGCATAGCAAGCTAATTCCTCTGTAGTTTGATGGGTCTTTTCTTGATCCTTTTTTGTGAATGGGGATCGTTATGCTTTTGCCCCACTAGTCGGGTATTGTCCCTTTTTGATGTATCTTTTTAAATAGAGTAGTAATTTGTTTGACTAGGGCTTTGCCTCCGTATTTAATCATTTCGTTGGTTACTTCATTTACTCCCGAGGATTTCCTATTTTTTGGTTTTTTAATTGCTTGTTCCACTACTGCTGTGTTGAGGTTCGCTGTGCGCGTTTATTTCCTGTCGTTCTTGGTCATCATATGTTTGTTTGTTTGGTGTAGTTGTTGACTGGTACAGGTTTTTAAAGTGATTTGCCCATTTTTCGCTTTCTATTGCGTTTAACTGGACGTATTCGTTAATGGGTTCCTTCCTGTTTCTCAACATATTCCATATTTTCTTCTGCCCTGCGAACATATCATGTTCCATTTCTCCCGTATACCTCTCCCAGTACTCTTTCTTCAGCATTGCTATTCTGTTGTTTATTTCGTTTCTTATAATCTTGCATTCTTCGTAATGATACTTGGTTTTTCGTTGTCTATATTTTATGTATGCTAGTCGTTTTTCCTGTGCTAATTCATTAATCTCCATTGTGAACTATGGTTTTTTGCTACCGGTTTTCCTATTTGTATTAATCGTGAGTGTTTCTGTAGCTTCTGTCGCGCTTTCTTTGGCGTTCTTCTTTAATTTTCGCCATTCTTCTTCAACGTTATCGTAATCACTTATTTTGTTGGTTCTGGTTTTCTCTGCTAATCTTTGTTGGTATAACTGCTGGGTGCTAGTATTAGCAAATGATTCAATGTTATAGTTCGTCACTTCTTGTTTCTGTTCCTTTGTTCTTGTTTTTGGAGGCGATTGTAGTCTATATTTGCAAAATACTAGTCTGTGGTCTGCTTTTCCTAAGTCTGAGGAATTCAGCGTTCTAACATCGAGTATTTCTTCAGGTAGAACTTTTCGATTGGTAATTACGTAATCTATAACTGATTCCTGCTCTCTACTGTTTCCCCATGTTCTTTTGTACTGCCATTTGTGTGGTAAGAAAGTGTTGTTTATTCTCAACTCGTTTTGGGCACAGAGTTGTATGAGCAAGTCTCCGTTGCCATTGGTTGCTTCTTCGTTGTATTTTTGCATTGTTCTTGCGAGTGGTTTGTAGCCAACTCATGCGTTAATGTCTCCCATTAATATACATTTTTCTTGGGTTGGCGTAGTGTTTATCAGTTCATGTACTTCGTTGAAGAGTATTTCTCTAACTTCCTTGGGCTTATTGATATCTGGGGCATAAATGCTAATTATATGTGTTTTTCCTGTTCCAAGATTCAATTCCGTATGTAACATCCTTACGCTTATGTAGTGTATCCCTTCAATGCAATTCTGGTATCTCTCATGGATGAGCAAGGCCACTCCTTCTTGAGCTCTTTTATGTTTAGGTTTGCCACTGTAGATAAGGATATAATTATTATATTTCACGTTTCCTTTGCCCTTCTTTTTGGTTTCGGATAGGGCACAAATATCCAGTCTATGTCTGTTCACTTCTAAAATAACACCTTGATCTGTTTATTCCACGATTTCCAACATCCCAATTATGTTCTTTTTCCATCTTTTGTTTTTATTCTGTTTTTGTTTTCGTTTGGTTTCATTCTGTTTTTTCAATCTTAATCCTTCTTCTCTCCGAGTCGTTTCCATTTGGACAGTCCGAGTTCCGATGCTATCTTGTTTATTGTGGTTCATCATTAATTAATATGTATTTGTCCCATTGTCTTCTTAGTGCAATCGTTCTCCTTATTCGTTGTCCATCGTCTCGCAGGGTCATTAGCGTCTATGGGTATTATTTGTTTTACGGTGGGTAGAGTGCTGGTCTGGTCCACCAAAACTAGTTGAAATATATGTATATGGGCATTATTGGTTTTACGGTGGGTAGAGTGCTGGTCTGGCCCACCAAAACTAATTGAAATATATTAAATTAATAAAAACTGAAATAAGTTGTAGTCCGCTATAGTTAGAATAAAATAACCTTAGATTAGGCTTGTCTAAGAAAATAACACTGTATATAACCTCAATAATTTACACTCAAGTTAAGTTAACAGATATTGAAAAATGAGTTTCTCAGCGTTTATGAAGGTTGTATTTTACAAAATAATGTGAACGGCATAGTCTTAGAGCATATTAACACCTTATTTTATCCTTAATAATAATACAGCATTACCATATTGAGCTCGGCTTGTCGTTCCGGTGTAAACGTAAAGATTAGCTCAAATATAAATTAAAGTAGTACACAGCATCGTTTACAAAAAAAAAATTATTTGATACCCGTACTAATTTTCACTATTCGATGCCAGTATTAAGTTTTATTTCTATTAGTTCATTAAGCATTCACATTGTAAATTCATGTGAAAAGAATTGACACTTTTAATTATATACACCTTTCAGATAAGAATAGGTTAAGTTATATTTATAGAACTTCGTTAATTTACATATCAACATAAAAAAAATAAATTTTCAGTTTCATAAAGTTGAACATTAAAACACACGTTTGTCAAAACGTACATATTATAAACGCAAAATAGAAAAATATTTGTATAGTGTGTTCGTTACAGGACAAGACAACTTTTGTCCTTTTGTAACATATATATATATATATATATATATATATATATATATATATATATATATATATATATATATATATATATATATATATATATATATATATATATATATACATATATACATACCCACCTAATGTGTTGGACATGTCTCATGGGTCTCGAGCAATAAGCAAGTAAACAGAACCATTAACTATTGTTTGCCATCAAGGGAATTATGAGCTCTGTTTTTGTTACAAGTTTTAAAGTGAAAAGTCTGAGGGGTTCTAAACAATTTGTAAAAATCGATTGAACAATAAAATGTACAGGGTGGCCAACTAAGAATGCGAGGTACTGTATCTGGGAAACTATCCATCGTAGAGGCTTGCGCAAAAAAAAGTTATACTAAAACGGCCAATACAAAAACCTGGAAAATATTTTCAAGTTTCCGAAATGGCCGCTAGGGGGCGTAACTGCAATCTTGAATCTAAAAAGTGATAAATTTTTATTTTTTTTAACTATATGTTTCTGGAATTGTTTCTATTATGTAAGTCGCGACCCTAAAAAGGACCGATTTAAAGGAAGAAGGTTTTTAATGCCCCCGTAAATGCTCGAAATGCTGACAATCACTATGTGCATTACTGAGGCCTCTTATGGGCAGACAAAACTGCAGCTTCAATTTTGGCTCTCGGTATGTTACGTATTGCGTTACGAATCTGGTTTTTCATATCTTCTCTAGTAGTAGGTTGAGTCCGAAATACGATGTCCTTTAAGCGCCCCCATAAATAAAAATCGAGGCAAGTTAAGTCTGGCGATCGCGAAGGCCATGGAAACAGACTTCCTCTTCCAATCCACCGCTGTTGAAATACTGCATTAATATGCTTTCGCACATTAATAGCAAAATGTGCTGGGCAACCATCCAACTGCAAAAACAATTTTTGCCTTGTTTCCAGAGGCACGTATTCCAACAACAACGGTAATTGATTGGCCAAAAAGTCAAGAAATACATTGCCATTTAGTGGTTGCTCGAACAAATATAGCCAAATAATTCTGCCTCCCAGTATGCCACACCACACATTTAAACTCCAGCGTCCTTGGCGCTGAACTTCACGCAACCAATGGGGATTTTCTGCACACCAATAATGCATATTGTGCAGATTGACTCTCCCGTCACTACTGAAGGTGGCTTCATCGGTCCAAAGAATTTGAAATTAAAATTCCCTATTTTCGCGTATCATGTCTAACATCCAATGGAAATAGTCTAAGCTTCGATCAAAATCTTTCTCTTTCAAGTCCAAAACGACATGTAATCTTAAAGTAATCAAAAAAAGTTTAAACGAATACCTATATATTTCGATGGCCATTAGAACTTACCCATGGTCCTTCCAAATATTTTGAACCGTTGTCCGTGATATGACCAACTCAGTGGATAATTGCTCTTATGCTAATATGATAATTTCCTTCAATATATCACGGTTAACATTTTCTTGTGTTCTTCCAATTCTTTGCCGTTGAAACTTAGGCCGAAAACTACCATTGGCTCGTAAGCTCGCCACTAATCGGGGAAAAACTCTTAGATCGCAAGAACGCCGATTTGGATATCGAACCGCGTACACTCTTTTAGCTACTGCAGCATTCTGAAGACATTCAAAATAAACCGCAAGCATACCAAGGGTTTCATTATTCGTAAAACGCATTTTGAAGGCAAAAAAATTGCTCAAAGTAACGCGAAATTATTGACAGCTATTTACAATTTGAGGATTATGTATGTTTTGTTTAGGTATCTGTTTCCATTGCCTGCTTCTATTAATTGTATTTTTCGTATATATCTATAGTGAATATGCATTTAAACAAACAAAAAATAGGCCTTTCGTATAACTTTTAGCATTGCTTACTTGCCCGTAGTAATTTCAAAAAGGGTGATTTTATTCTGGTGAATAAATTTACAAACATTTAAAATCGCAGTTTCTAGGTAACCTATTCAGAGCCGAAATTGAAGCTGCAGTTTTGTCTACCCATAAGAAGCCTCAGTAATGCACAGAGTGATTGTAAGCATTTTGTGGATTTACTAGGGCATTAAAAACCTTCCTCCTTTAAATCGGTCCATTTTAGGGCCACAACTTACATAATAGAAACAATTCCAGAAAAATATAGTTAAAAAAAAAATTAAAATTTAAAGGATTTTCGTATAAAGTTTTCTTTGGGCGATATTTTAGGTTAGGAACAAGATATCGAGATGCGGTTTTCGCGAGCTTGTTTAGGCACCATTTAGCTACTGAAAAAAAGTCATACCAATACATTTCATTTTTTTGCGAAAATTAACCGTTTCTGTCGGAATGTCGAACAAAGCTCTCTAGCGACGACATGTGAAACTAACAAAACTTCAATTATATTAATATTTGTAGCCCAAGAAAAGCTTTTTTCAACGCGCTCAAGTTTGTTAAAATCGGATTAGCCGTTTCGAAGATACAGGGGTTGATTTAAGGAAACTTTTGAATACCCCCCACCACTTTATTTTTATAGATACATCAAAAAGTGCCAAACAAAAAAAGTTCAGATTATCCTCGACTTCCAAGATCAGTTATTTTTTTATTAGGTTAATATAGTAGAATTCACAGAAACATCACTTTCTTAGATTCAAGAATGCAGTTACGCCTCCTAGTGGCCATTTCAGAAACATGAAAATATTTTACAGGTTTTTGTATTAGCCGTTTTAGTAATAACTTTTTTTTCCGCAAGCCTCTACGATGGATAGTTTCCCAGATACAGTACCTCGCATTCTTAGTTGGCCACTCTGTACATATGAAAATTATATATTACAAATTATATGTTAAGTTATACGTACATGAAAGCCTAGGAACAGAATATCAATAATGGACACATGGGGTCGTTTTAACCAATGAAACTGCATACTTTCGTTAGTAACCAGTCTATTACAGCAATAATAATTTATTGTGGTAATAGATACGTTACTAAGGAAAGTAGGCAGTTTCATTGTTTAAAACGACCCCCATGTGTCGGTAATGCGTGCTAACGGGATGCATGATCTCTTGTTAACACGAAAATTTGCACGACTGTGAAGCAGGAGTGCAAATTTTCTCAAGTAGCAAGCCCGAATGCATCCTTTAGTCGTTAGTCCTTATCGAAGCAAAGGAACTATGCACGAAATATATTTTACCTAACTAATGCATAAGTTTAATATGTACCTAATGAAAACTGTGTGAAAAGATTAATCTTATTCCATCGAGTATATTATAATAACTGTATATTTAACATTAATAAATAATTCATTTTTTGTATTTATTTGTGGTAGCTACTTGTTATGTGACACTTATCAGTTAATAGAAATGTGATTCGTTCAAAATTTGAAATTTGTGTTATTTTAATTGGTTGATGGGGTTAGGTTGACATACGTATGCGGTAGTCTGAGATAATATAACTAGTGCTATGCTTATTATTTAGGAAGAGAATATAATTCATTAATCACATGGGTCGTTTTATCCAATGAAACTGCACACTTTCCTTAGTAACATGTCTATTCCTGGAATAGACACGTTACTAAGGAATTGCATTGACTAAAACGACTCCATGTGATTAACGAATAATATTCTCTTCCTAAATGTAACTAGTGATGAGAAACCTTGTGAAAACCTTCAGAAAATTGAACTCGTGCTTCGCGCTCGTTCACCTTTCTTCAGCTCGTATTATCACCGATAATAAGGATAACACTAGTTTTATCATCCTTGACTATAATTCTCATATTATAGAATTTAAATTTAGCAGGTATGCTACTAAAGTTAAAAATTGCGTGACATAATTTAAATCCAGTGCTTACTCTACTTTGTAAGACAATTCTTCGGTCTTGATTCACTTGTTTCTTTTAATCACAGACTAAATTAATCAGTGGTTTTAATCACAGACTTTTGTCTTTAACCTATGGCTTTAATTAAAAAGCTTTTGCCTCAAGGCGAACGTTGATAGTTCTGTTATTAGCTTGTTGCAAATTCTTAAGTATGTTGGAAAAGTACTGATTTTCGTTTTAATCCCATTATATGCGTGAAAGTTACTTTTTTAAACCCTTGTTTATATCACTATCTCATCATTTTGTCTAAAATATATTCTTTCTTTAAACAAAAGATAGAGTGAGACCTCTTTTGTTTTGAGTTTTTTATTCTTATGGTACAAAATCTTGCTAAGCTACATTGGTGCTAACTTACACAGTTTGAGATTATATTTAATTGGTTTTTAAATTTTTGATGCAGTTCGAATGGAACCATTCTAGTTTCCTACAGTGGAAATCCTGATTATGTAATCACAGTATTTAACTGGGCAACTTCTACAATTTTATTCAGAGATTTTGATAACTCACCTATTCACGGTGTATTATTTTCTTTATATAGCAGCAGATGCTTTGCAACTTTTGGTAACGTTTCTCTTGCATAATTACACGGATAATGTATGAAATGTATATTCTAGGTGAAGAACACGTAAAGTTCTGGAACATTTTAAACAATTTTACAGGAATTAAATTAGATGGAAAAAAAGGAAAATTTCATAATACTCCAATATCAGAAATTCTTTGTGCTTACCATATGCCTGATGAATCTGTAAATTATGGCATTATTCACATATTTTTTTATTTTAGAATTGTGTTCTAGGTTATTACAGGATGTGATTGGGGTAATATTTTAATATGGAAAGACAGTTATATTAAAGTTGAAATTGGAAGGAAGTTGGGTAAAAAATGCCATGATGCTCCTATAACCCAGTTTATGTATATAGAAAATGAATTGTGGTCAATTAGTATGGATGGAAGAATAAAAATTTGGAGTTATACAACTATTTTAAAAACTAAATATTCAGATGACAATCCATTTATTGCGATTGAACCAATTTACGAGTTTCATCTGCCACAAATTATATTCATGTGTATTTGTGCAATAAATACTGAACCTTCATGTACGTCATATTTTATTCAGGTAATTTCTACACTCATTGAAGGAAACGTTTTCTTCTTCAACGTCTAAGTTATGTTCGTAATTTTGGCTAATGCAAAACAATTCCACGTATTTAAAATGCGGTTTACTTTTACCCAAAGTATCTACATAGGGTAAACCATACAGTCTTTGGCCACAAGGTAGTGATTAGCCACATAATTTTAAATTAAGAATAATAAGCAAAATTATAAGGCCCCACTTTTGAATCTGGGAGTTATTATATGTAACCGCCCTTCTTTGGTGGTAACCCAGCGCGGTTTCATTTTGTCTCGGCTATGCTCAGTCGTGTTTATAAATTCTTATTAAACGGGGTGTGGTTCGTATTATTTAGTGGGCTTACACTGTCACCTTAAATAATTATACGAAAGTGGTTTTAGACGTATATTATTTAGTAATTTAACATTAACACAAAAATATTCTTAACAAATTAAACTAAATATATATAACCGGGCCCTTAGAGCTCCTTCCTCTCGTTCTCCTGGGGTGCGAAGTCGTTTCTGTGAACAAGTATATATAGTGTCTTAATCTACTCCTTACCTAGTATTTAATATTTATATTACGGTGCAGTTTTACAGAAGCGGGTGCGGTAGCCTCAATATAGTTTGGTCGGAAGCGCCAGCGCAACGAACTCCAGTTGTTTCTAGGTCACGGAAGAAAATCAATACTGGTCTCGGATTATGCGAATGGTATATTTAAACTCTTCAGTATCTCTGGAGCGCTGAAGCGGGTATGTCGTACTCCGATGAAGAAATATACGCGGAAGATTCGCGTACGCAAAGGAGAGATCCCTGGTCTATAATTATTTGGTTACAACCGGTTTGAGAATGCGCTTAGATTATTTAAGCAACTGGATTAAGTCCTAACGGCTTAACTAAATTCCCTTATGTACAAATTATCAAATAAACGAAATACTTGTTATTGAAACTGAATTTACTTTTTACTAAGTTAACTAGTAAGATACACCAGGTCGTATTTATTTTATGAACTACAGGCAAACATTGGATAATTTACGTATTATCTAATGTTTTAATTTCCGGCGTATATTCTTAATTTATTTAAGAACAGTTTCGCACTAGGTACTTCGCGATGGTTATCCTAAATACAAATTTATGCAACAGGTCTCTTGTGTACTCTTCTGCGATTAAAGACACTGTGTGTGGTTATTGTGTTTGTATGTAGGTAGTGCATGTATGTGTATTAAGCGGGGCCTTAGCGCCAACAGTAGACGGTAGACAGCAGCCTGTCTAACCTGTTTGACTAAGAAAAAGGTCGTAGGTCTTTACAGCCCTGTATCAAACCTTCACCCTCAAGTGTTTGCGAGTGACGTCGGGATCTACCCTGCGTGGCACTCTTTCTGTATGTGTACTGAGTCAGGCGACGCGGGGTTTCCCCTTCGTTACGCCCTTTATGTAGGTGTTTGTGTAATGATAACGTTATAACTCCTGGAGACTAAGCCCGTCGTTATTTACGTTCTGTAGTGTTTGATTGTAAATTGTTAGATTTTATAACTCTACAACTTACGTGTCTTTTAATTGCAGTTCGGGATTAAACTTTAGGTCACCGGCACGAGGTGGTGCGCGTTATCACACGGTCGCGATGGACTCCTCCGCAGCGATCAACAGATCGGTGATTACAAGAAGCAATCGGTACGGGCGGCTACTGGATATCAGGAGCGGCGTGGCGGTCTCGGTCACCATCGGGCAGGTGGTGATTACTTATCTTTTCTCGAGCAGCGACTTTTTTTTAGAGCAGCGCGTCGCGGGTTTATACAGGTGCATCTGTGGGCGGCTTCGCGGCTACCGTGCGGGGAATGCCGTTATGGGATTGGTTTAAATTGCTCTTACGTGCAAAAACTTACTGGTTTTTAGAAATACACGTCAGCGGTGATTAATGAATTCTTTGTGGTGCAATATCGCGTAATCTTTTGTAATTTGAGATATAGGGTGGTCCGCGAATAATTTATTCTAAAAAAACATACGTAAAGGACGCTGGATCTTTACAAAATGGTTCAGTTTTGTTTCTTCGAAGTTCGAACAAATTATTTGAACGACAGCAATAATGTATTTTAACCTTGAAAAATAGGGCAGACTTCAGTCGGCATCCTAAGGTCTATAGCCGCGTGCTTGTTTGGATTGTCCATTTCGTTTCAAAAAAACTTCAAATTCTTAACATAACCGTTAGTGATTACATAAACGGTAAATCACATTTTACATAATTTATATGATTTGTGGTGATTTTGATTGTTCTTGATAATAATTGTAAGGTCAGTTTTGAAGTTTATAATGGTAAAAGCATTAGAGATTAGAAAATTTGGCGGTATTTCGAGTGGCCAACAACTGTAGATGAAAATTGTCTAAAATACAATGATTGGCCACATCGGCTGATAACTGCCTTAATGTTATTTTGAAAAAAATGTTTTTTAAAGGTTGGTCTCATTTGTGTTTGAACAAGACAGTAGTAAAGTCATGAAAACTCACTGTAGACAGTCGTTGGCCAGCGGTGAATCATTACGTTTTTGCATTGGCCAATATCTGTCTTACGCGATGTATAATGTATATGCGATACTTACCTAGTAGTAGGTACCTACTTAATATTAGATATTATACTTTTCTCAAAATAAAATGCCACAATGTCGTTTTTCTGAATATACAAAAAAGAATCGAAAAATATGATCTTGTTAAAAAGGTAAAGTTGATCTTCTTTTTTGGTTCAGGAAGCAATTAATAGCAATGCCAAAAGTCGCGAAGGAAACCAAGTATAAGAAAAAATATACTGAGGAAGACGTACAAACTGCTTTTACGGCCATAGAGGGTGGTATGGGTCAACGTCAAGCTGCTTTAAATTTTAAATTACTTAGGGCGACTCTGCAGTTCCGATTCAACAGCAACGTCCACAACAAAATTACTTATGGGCCTAACCCTATACTAACAGTAGACGAAGAAAATTTATTGGAAGAGTGGATTAGTATCTTCATAAAAAAAGGGTTTTCCTGTAAGGCTTGAAGATGTTCAAGAATCGGTAAAAAAATTTCTCGATAAAAACCCTCGTCAAAACTCTCTCAAAGAAAAAAAACCCGGTGAGGGTTGGTTCAAAGCCTTTTTGCGCAGACACTCCAATATAACATTAACTGAAGGGGTTACGACTTCCAGTTCTGTTGTCTCAGAATCGGATATTAAGAAATGGTTTCACGAAATTCAAGATTACTTAAAACAAAAGGGCTTAGATAGTGTCTTAAATGAACCGTCAAGGATTTTTAATGGTGATAAGACCTGTTTTTATTTATGTCCGAAGAATAAAAAGGTATTAGCACCTAACGGAATCAAAAACGTTTACGAAGTGGTGCATCATCCAAAAAACCTTAATTGTCATGTTTAATTTTTCTGAAGACGGTGAAACTGCACCACTAATGGTTATCTATCCTTATCAAAGGCTTCCCGAAAAATTGTCAAATCAGTTCCGCCATCATGGGGTATTGCATGCTGTCACAATAGATAGATGAAGAATGAAATATTTTTTTAAATATATTTTAAATATTTTTTATCAACATTTGCTAAAAATTGGAACTATTTTTCTTGTTATATTATTTGTTGACGGTCATGCAACCCACTTAATATACCAGCTTGCAAAACTATGCTCAGATCTCAAAATTATTTTGATATCATTACATCCCAATTCGACATGAATCCTGCCGCCGGCTGACGTGTCCTGTTTCAAACCACTAAAAGACGGTTGAAAATTAGAAATTTTAAATTTTCGAAAAGATCGTCCATATGAAAGGAGAAATTTGCACCCATACTAAAAAATGCCATAGAAAATCATTTAAAACCACAAACAATCAAAAACGAGTTTAAAGCATGTGGTTTGTATACATGGGAGCCTAATGCTATTGACTATAGCAAGTGTCTAATCGAAAAAAAATAATACAAAATGCAGCTCCAAAATAATTGAAGGTGGCGCTTTTGTAACATTCAAGCAATTTAAGGATCTCATAGAAGAAGAAAAGCTTGAAGCTTTAATAAGCACTCCAGTTATAGCCGGTGCGCCTGACTCTGAAACTACTTTAAAAAATATAAAAAAAATCAAACCAATTACTGAACAAGCGGATAATGTTAACCATACTACTTCAGATCACTATGAAAACCAGCCCTTTTCGAGTCACGCATATACACCTTTAATACTTACCATAGACGAGATACCAATAATCTATGAAGATAATCCCTTATTTCAGCAATCGATGTATGCCTCAGATACTAACATCTTCCAGATAGAGGAGCATTTTATAGAATATCAGCTAGACATCACGGAGAAAACGGATACAAACATAAACGTGGGTTCATTAGATATTGCACTCCTTTCGGTTTCAAACTCGAACTCTAAAGATGATACGTAAATATTTTTAGCAAAATCAGACCTCCAAAATCCAGTTCAATTCAACTAAAATTCACAAATGACAGAAGAAGAAGCTAATATTGATCCCGAAATAGCATTGTATAGCCATGATCCTTCCACTTCCAATGAAAAAACAGAAATAAAACAATACCTCTTTTGACCAAAAAACCAGAGAGAAAAGGGTAAGAAGAACTGCGAACGAAGCTTATATGTGCTAAGTTCAAGTGACCGACAAAAAGATCATTTGAGAAAACTAGAGTTAAGAAAACAAGAAAAGGCCTTAAAAGAAAAACGAAAAACAGATCGATTGGTAGCAAAAAAGAAGAAAAAAATAGAAAATTAATTGAAAAATAAAAAGAAACTCGAAGGGGTTAAGAAAAAAAAATACCAAAAAAGTTCAGTTGTGTATTTGAAAAAGAAGTCGACACCTAACAGAAGCAAAAAGAAAACAAATCACACTTTGATAGTTCAGAAGATGATATTAAGTACATTTCAAAAAATGACCGTGTCCGTTTCTGAGAAAGCTGAAAATGAAGCTAACAATAATCTGACATGTCCTGAAGACTCACTAAATTAGAATATTTGCTCTGTAAATATTGTAACTCTCGAATCAAAGCCCAAAAATTCCCTAAAAATGAAATGCTTGCAAAAAGCCGAAAATTTAAATACCATTAGTACATATGAGATACCAGAATATGAGGCTGAAACACAACCAAAGGTTATAGCTGCTAGAACAAAACGAAATTTATTCCCAGTAAACAAAGACAGAGGGTTTAAGATAAAAATAATATCTGATATTTGCATGCAGAATAAAGAAGAA
The DNA here is from genome assembly GCA_036346205.1 of Vesta saturnalis. Taxonomy (NCBI): domain Eukaryota; kingdom Metazoa; phylum Arthropoda; class Insecta; order Coleoptera; family Lampyridae; genus Vesta; species Vesta saturnalis. The sequence continues at coordinate 4,408,930 of JARFJB010000002.1, forward strand.
TATTATAACTTCGGAAATCCTTAAATTAAGATAGGTCTTTGTTATACGTGCGTTTCAATATCAGTATCATTCGTATCGGTGTCAAATGTAGATATTGTCCTAGAACATACCATTTAAATTGTATACTTAAGCACTTTGGTGAAAAAGCAAATAAATCTTATTTTGAGTATCCATCTTACTCGAAGAAGAATTTTAAGGCATAACTCGATAAATAAGTACAATTTATAATATATTACAATATATTGCATAACTAATATTACAGTAAGATTATAGTATATTTTTTACATACCCACATATTCGCAGTTTTCTGAGTCCGAGGTAACTTACTGTATTCGGTAGGAACCTAATGACTTACTAGAAGAAGCACAATTTTAATGCAGGCCAATAACTATGCTGTTGATCTGGTCAATGACTATTCCAAAGTGTTCAATTACTATGATTTCAATAATTTTTCAAAAAAAGTCAAAATTACAAAAGTTTGCCCTAAAATTAGTACCTAAATCTTTGTTTACAACTAAAATGATACATTTAAACGTATATCACAACGTCAAGCGTTTAATGCTTTAAAAATTTTATTAATCTCAATTTATTATTTCTTTGTGCTCTTAAGTGGCCAATCGCTATCTGGTTTACCCTACATTGAGTTCTGATTAAAATTGATCTATAGACATTTGGAAGCAAGTAGAAAACCGACACTTTGACCCTCACCACTTTTGACAACCCACAGACCGGGCCCACTTGAATTTGGCCTTTTCCCGTATTATCTAATATGATTCATAGAAATTTTCATAATGTGACATTAATCCTGTGGATGTATAATAAATATGAGTTACGAGTTGCAACAAATCAAGCTCATAATTGAAGCTTTTTGACAGCCGTGTCTTAATTTTTTTATTGCACAGTGTGTTTTAATTTGCTACAGTTGCCTACAATATCATAGACACATACGACAAACAATGTCATAGTTTATTTGATTAAACCTCTCAATAAAATTATTTTATCCTCAAGAGACTAATAAACTTGTCATTATTACTGTCAATTTCCATAGTTTAAATTTTTATTTGTGTATTTCGAATCACATTCGCCTTGCGCCATTATTCATTTCAAAGTAATAATGAGACCGAAGTTGAAACTAATAATGGGGCTAGGACAATGTGATTTTGGTAGAAAATTTCAAATAGAAACAATCTGTCAGAATGACGCACACTTGTCATCAGTCATCACACCGAAGGATACTTAATTGAGGCTTTAAGCTAAAATAGTATACTACGTTCGACGTGTAAGTTGATCAGTATTTCGTTCAATTTTGCAGTCTCTGCTAGACGCATCTAATAGATTGTGAAGTAAAGCTCAATTTATGTAGTAAATTGCATACTCCAGATTTATTTAAAGTTTATAAATTGATTACTGAAAGATATTCAAAACCAATATTTCTCAAAGCTTTAATCATTAAAAATATGTAAATCCTCCAATCAACAACTTTAAGTACGCTGTCGTCATAATCAGGAAAAACTACAAAAAAAAACCAGAAAGTAACAAAATTTAATATAACATAGACTTGCTAACAAATTAAATAAGATACATATTATAAACTACTGTAACAATAACAATTAAATACTACTATCACTAATAATCAAAATAAGGTAGAAGAGCTAAATCATACATTTTCCGACTATTGACTAAAAAGAGGATCAATAATTTGGGTTAAGTATTATGCAACATACTTTAAGCGGTTGAAACATATCACGTGAGAAACAAAATCTGCCATAACTTTTTGCAACATTGTCTTTTGGAATTGCTTTTATTTAGAGTCGAATGTTTTAAGCTTCTCTAGATTACGAGACTTACTGCCAAAATTCCCTGATTTCTAAATATCCCCAGAGAAAATTATCAGGTGCAGTGAGCGTGTGGGCGTGTATATGTGTGGCGTGTGTGAGTTGGCGTGTGCATGTGTGTGTGTGTGTGTGTGTGTGTGTGTGTGCGTGTGAGCGTATGCGTGTGTACGTGCGCCAGTGGGCGGCCGCGTGCGAGTATGCGAGAATGCGAATGGGTGCGTGTGCGTGTTTTTTTAATCGTTTCTTTATTGGGCATGCGCCATTATTACAGTAATATTACATGCCTTAAACGTTTATGCTACATACAGTAACAAAAATACTAATTTTATACATTACCAAGCTATCTAAAATAGAAACATATGGTACTATGCAACGGGCGTAAACATGGACCTAATCCTTTTGTTTGTTTATACTCGCCACAAAAGAATAAATTTTGGTGTTCTTTTACAATTTTTAATAATCTGATAATCATTTAATAAAAATCTATATTGTTTTTGCCCGAACATAAAATAGTTACGTTTTAATTTAATTTGGGTAGGTTGAATTTGTAAAGATATCATTCATTAATTAAAATTTAACTTAATTGCTATCAAGTTTCTGTTTGCGTAAATGAACTTGAATATTTGCTTCAACAAATTCTTCTCTTATCGGGTTGCGCCGACTAGCTCGATTATTAAAACAAATGATTATTGTTATCACTTACCAATATTATATTCAATTTGATTTTCTTAATATATATGTAATTTGTAACTTTATTGAATTTACTTCCTTCAGTGTTAAAGCTTTTAGTATTCGTAATGGTTAATGATAAAAGTAAATCAAACGTTACATTCATTTAATTAAATTGCTTTGTTTACAATAACACATAAAAACCAATTCTATTATTATATTTCGTATTTCTTATTAACTAACATGCACAAATAATTACTTTATCAACAGTGAACGAAAAACACAATCGTGGGCAGCTTCAGATACGCACAAACACGTTATTTTAAATTATTACGTCACTTTTCTTGTTATCACTAATTTGACAATATTCGTACTCTTATACACTGTAATCTTTTAATAAGGACAGTATTCTTTTTACTTCCTTATTACAATATTAACTAAATTTTATTGTGTTTTCTCAATTTACAGGGCAACGTGACTATTACTTTGTCACTCAATGCTTTCCCTTAGGCTAACGTCAACCAACTCACACTCTCAACTTACTAACTACTAAAACTGAAAGTCATTTTAACACTCATTTTCCTTGTTATACAATTCATTTATGTATCGGCAGATTGCCGCGATTAATGTAAATGTTTTCTAATTAAATATGTACATAACATATTGAAGTAAATTCAAGCTTTCTTATCAATATTAATGAAACTTATATATAAACAACAAACAATCATTTTTCAATCAATAAAATAACATATAACTATGAAATATCATTTAACATAGCCCAAGATTTGAATTTTCAGGCAACTGTAATAAGAATTATACATCTTTAACGTATAAATTAATTATTGTTCATAAAGGTAATAAGTAACTAACTGTAAAATAATTATTTTATACCATATTTCAATTTAGATTATGCTAAACTTTAATTACAACTGACTATAATAATACAGAAACTACAATGTATCCGGTCAACTTAATTTGTTAATTGTGATAAAAATAGGATAGAATAAAATAAAAATGAAATGACTATTAACTATTAAATAAATATTAATGAAATATTAATGAATTATCATATTAACCTAAAATGCAGTATAAACATCTTGTACAACTATGAATGCGAGGTACTGTATCTGGGAAACTATACAACGTAGAGGCTTGCGGAAAAAAAAGTTATTACTAAAACGGCCAATACAAAAACCGGGAAAATATCTTTGAAACGGCTAATCCGAATTTAACAAACTTGGGCGCGTTCGAAAGAGCTTTTCTAGGACTACAAATGTTAAAATAATTGAAATTTTGTTAGTTTCACATGTCGTCGCTAGAAGGCTTTGTTCGACATTCCGACAGTAACGGTTAATTTTCGCAAAAAAATTAAATGCATTTGTATGACTTTTTTCATGAACAAGTAGCTAAATGATGCCTAAACAAGCTCGCGAAAACTGCATCTCGACCTCCTAACCTAAAATATCGGCCAAAGAAAACTTTATACGAAAATTCCTTAAATTTTTTTTTTTAACCATATTTTTCTGGAATTGTTTCTATTATGTAAGTTGTAGCCCTAAAAAGGACCGATTTAAAGGAGGAAGGTTTTTAATGCCCCCGTAAATGCTCGAAATGACGACCATCACTCTGTGCATTGCTAAGGCCTCTTATGGGTAGACAAAACTGCAGCTTCAATTTCGGCTCTGAAAAGAAAAGTGAATGTTCCACTGAATTTCCTCTAATTTATTTACTATTGTTCTAATTTTATCAACTAAGTGGCCATGATTATGAATATTTTTTAAAACATTTAATACTCTTTTTTTATATGTGTGTATTAAAATAGTTTTATCTTCATAATGAATGTTACTGAGCGTTTGAATTTTTTTTAAAGATTTAAAAAAATGCTAATAAATCAGCTTGCTCTTAATTACAATTTTTCAACGATAAAATCTCCTGCTCGTGCAATTTGGTCTTCTTTGAAACCATAACAATGACTTTGGTAGTTATATAAATGATTGTGGCACTCATTAAATTTCTTTATTTTAATAAATTTTGCTGGATGATTCCAAAGATAATGTTCTAATGGACTCTCAAATGTACATTCGTTATTTCCAATATTCCTTGAAATGTAAAATAATTTTGCAATTCCCCGCGTGCGTGTGAGTGTGTGTGTGTGTGTGTGCGTGTTTGCGCGCGCGTGTGTGTGTGCGAGTGTGTGTGTGTGCGTGCGTGCGTACGTGCGTGTGTGAACTGACTAACTATCCCAGATTTCTATGGATGAATCTGATTTATAAGAAATTTCAAGATAAGTAAATTTTTATGGACACAATAGTATTACAAATTTAGATGAAAATGTATACCTTTTGTTCATCACTTTTACGATAGTGGCGCTACATTAATATACAAATTTAAGTATACCTTTTACAAAGTTGGCATGTTATTGCATCCGAACTATGGCAACGTTGCAGTCTGTTTGTAGATTCACATCTTAGCATTTGTTTTGCAAATTAAATACCCAAGAAATTGTTTTCTTAGCCAGATGTTACCGTTGCGTCCGGTGTGTATTGTTTTGTACACAATTAGTTTGAAAAATATAGAATAAAACCATTATTTTTACTTTTTTAAAGAATATTAATATGTTTACCTGTAAGATAAACGTTTCTGCATTACAGACAATTAACATGAACGAAATTAAGGATGTTAAAAATAACATTCATGAATTAGCAAAAGTTAAACGGATAAGGTATATAAAAATCTCTTCATAAACGATTGATAGAGTGCTACGACATGCACAAAAAATACGAATAACATCAATGCATATCTTATAAAGTATTTATGATTATTGCGTTTGTACAAAGTATATTTATGCACCTTTGGAAAGCGGTTAAAAGTACGCAAAATGTATGTTGTTAATTTATTCTGTTAGGATACATTGTTACATATTTACATACATAAACTATAATGGGTCGTAGAAAAAAAATGCTTCCATTATTATTATTATTACACAGGCTAACGGACGTACGTTTTGATTAATTTTAATGTATTATATTGTAAATATTTAATTCTATCATTATAGTTATGTAATATTTGTATCTATGTAATGAGTCGTATACTACTCATAAATATGGTTCAGCACATTTATCTTACTCGTGGAGTAAATTAATGTGTATGTGCTGATCTTAGCCGCAACAATGAGTACGTTTAGTTTTCAATAACATGTTTTTCCATATTTTGGACAATGTGGCATAATTACAACTTTACTACATGTTTTTATTTTTTCTTTGCCTTTATTTTGTTTTAAAACCTCCATAAAACATGTATTTTTTTACTTTCATGACAATGCACATAGTCAGAAAGTGATGCCACAACCCGGATGGCAGTAACATTTTTGTGTATTATTATCTAAATCAGACAAAATACTCCGCACATCTATTTTTAATGTAGAAGAAATTAGCGAACAAGAAAAAGTAGTCCAAACGCAAAACATCTCAGTACATAAACATACGGACAAAGAAACAAGTTGCTCAAACACTTCCATACAAGTATGATTTTTACCTATTCTTGTATATTTCGCGCATGTTTGTAGAG